>CM019175.2:1088062-1516757 GCA_009739505.2 Apolygus lucorum
GGCGTTCCTGTTTTTTTCCCCCATTTTTTCCTTACATTGAGTACTACTTGGATCACGAACAAAACCAAGCATTAAAACATAACTAATAGGTTTTTTATATTTTACAAACCCTCATTTGTCATTGTCATGGCATGCAACTGATGGAGGTTTGCAAGTTCTCACTCATTTTCCCCACACTCAACTTGTGACAACATGTTTTTTCCCGATTCCCTCGTCTTCAGTAACATCTGAAAAATCCATAACAACCGTAGTTCAATAAATTTTCGATTATTTGGTACTCTATACTTCTCACTTTATTTTGCAACCATAGTTTGGTGTCATTGTCGTGGCCTAAAAAAGAATACCCTCACTGTGGGTAGATAGGGGAATTTTGCGCCATTTCGCGAGTGCGTTGTGTTGTGGCAACCCTGCTGTACAAGGCCACATGCTTTGCAGAGCTCTCAACCTCAGTTTCGCCGAACCAGCCAGCTCGACAACTAGTATAACAGGTGCGTATGTTTACTATATGTCATTGTAATGGAGTATTTCCCCACCTATCACTCATGACCTCAGTAATTTCGATTATACCCTTCCGTTCTCTCCAGCGACCCGATAATGAAGAATTTTTCAGAATCGCTGAAAACAAAGTAGTGCATGAGAAAACTCTGCTTAAAGTCGATTTTGTCATTGTCATGTCTTTTTCATTTTGTATTTGTCATGGCCTTCACTTTGGGCATGACAATGACAGAAGGCCATGACAATGACAGTTGTTTGATATAATAGTCCCCTCACATGACTGACCCATTGAGTGTTGCCTAGGTTCAAGTTATCATCCTCTTTATCTACATTATTAGCAAACTTTCGAACGAAATGAAGCTATTGCAATGGCCTGCTTAAAGCTGCTTTATCAAGAGAGTGGACATTCGACAAGTCAGCGAGATAAGTTTTACAGAGACCGACCAAATGGTTGTTGAAAAAGATCTCATCAAAACTGTAAAAAACACAATGAAAGTTCATCAAGTGACATGGTCGAGATCTTCGAATACTCTCCACTTCAATACTCTGAGCTGTTTCGTTTGTCAACCAGGGACTCACTGCGTCCATTACTCAATTGATCAACCCCAACAACTTCCTGATGATAAAAATGGCAGTGATGAAGACGAAACCACCATCAGCAAAAATTCATCATCGTCGAAGCAAGTGGGAGTCAACCAGATGCCGACTTTTCCTCCTCAGACCCTGGATGAAGGAGACTGGATAGCAGTGACGCAGGGAAAAAGCTGGCTACCAGGTGAGCATTTTATAGGTTGATACCCCATACGATAGGCATTTGGAGGGCTAGTATTACTGTATTTCAGAGTTGGGAAAAAGTAATTACAATTACAATTACAGTAATTGTAGGAAGTACGTGCAATTACTTTTCACAATTACAATAATTGTACTTGAGGAATTGCTATAACTCCCATAGAATTGTGGTTCCAAATTCACGTTTGCACACTATTTGAGCATTTGTGGGTACTTTTTAGTGGGGCATGATCTTCAATCACACATGTAACTGTAGAAGTAATTAATACTCTTGGAATTAATTACTGCCCAACACTGCTGTATTTAATTTGAGGTTCTGTCAGATTTGAAACATGGTCCTTCTATTTCAGGAATACTGGAACAAATCTTCGAAGAAGATCTCGAAGTGAACCTTTTGAGTCCCTCCGGTAAATTTTTCTCCTGGCCTGACCCACCAGCTCGGCAGAGAGTGAACAAAGCAGCCGTGTTGTGCAAAATTGAAAATCCTACCTCAGTAAGCAGCCGGCTGATGGCAGTGAAGGACGAAAAATACATAAGTTTCCTCACCAAAACTGTCGTACATTAAATTTAGACTAAAATTCAACTGAAATTCTGGTGTTGGGATCCGTTTGAATAATCTCAATTTCACTTTTTGATTCACAATTTTTTTATTACCTAACAGCATTTACCTACCTAGTCAATGGTTTTGGGTAATAATTTTCTCCGAATTTGTAAAGAAGCAATTATCTTCATTTTATTTTTCAACAGAAGGGTGTACAGTTATTAGATGTAGGTCTTCGCTATTCCTAGCAATGTGATAAGTGAAATAAGACTGATGAAATGCCGCTGTGAATAATGTGATTTACCTAAAGATTTAATGTTATACCTATCTTCTTTAAGCTACAAACTAAAGAGACCCTAATTTTTCAAGAGTCTGAAAAAGACTGAGAAGTTCCTAAGTTCCTTTTACACGTAAGCAAAAGGCTAAAATTTACTTAAAGATCTAATGTGATATAGTTTTTACCTACTGACTAAAGATACCCTAATTTTTCAAGAGACTGAAAAAGACTGAGAAGTTCTTAAGTTCCTTTTACACGTAAGCAAAAAAGGCTAAATGTACCCTCTATAAAAGTAAGAATGTGGGAATTTTCCATTTTATAGTAGCTATTATCACACTCAAATATTTGTGTTTTCTCTTACAAGTTTATTATAATCCGTTTATTACCTACTACTGCTATTATTCAGCTTCACCCCATCTCCCTCTAACATCCAAACCGAAAAACATAGCAATTGAACGGTCAACTGTCTACCAGTTTGTCATTGTCATGCATGGTAAAAGTCATTGTCATGGCCAGTAAAGGCGATGAAAATGTCATTGTCATGTCTTGTGTCACTGTCGTGGCTGTCAAATTTCAAAATTTGATAAAATTGTGTATATTTGATGAGATGAATTGCTGGGCATCTGAATGGCATCAGGGGCAACCCAAAAACAGAAAAAAAAACAAAAAATTTGTTTTTTCTACACTTTTGATTTTGGAAAATCAGGGAGCTGAAACTTGCCCCTAGTTTAGGAATCACCCATAAGATCTATCCCCCAAAACTTGCGTGACAACTCCTTCCACCCAGACACCAGTGAAGACATTTCTCACATAAACCAAATCGCCAGGAACAAATCCGTGAGTATGAGTCCGCGCAGTCTTGTCATAATTACGAGATTGAGTGTCCCTAGCCGTAACTCTCTGATCGGACACAACCTTAGGTCGCAGATGGCAATCCCGAATAGGAAATTTTGTGTTTAGAACTCGGCCCTGGAGAAGTTCAGCTGGAGAACATGGTAGGCCTGCGACTGGGCTATTCCGATAGTTGAGCAAGGACATCCACAAACAACCCCCATCATGGTGACATTTATTCAGTATCGACTTAGCAATTCCTACACCCTTTTCTGCCAGCCCATTACTACGAGGATAATGAGGACTTGAGGTTACTAGCTGCATGTTTACACTCTGCGCAAAAGACCGAAATTCAAAGGAATCAAAAGGTTGATTGTCAGATACAAAAATTTTGGGTACCCCAAAGCGTGAAAAAATCTGTGTTAGGTTCAAAATTACAGCAGATGCCTGTAAGCCGCTGCTTTAGTCGGTATACTTATCAAATTGGACACCAGTGATAGGGGTTTAATCCCACCGCTGCCACCAATTTGTAAGCCCGCCGCTTTTACTTGACTTGACAAATGGGATGCCAGTATTGAGGACAAGTCTCAACGCTGCCACCAATTTGTAAGTCTACTTGTCCAGGTGAAGTTGACAAATGAATTTAGTTACCTGGCCCAAGTAGCAACTGAGTAGGTTCCTGAAGGGAAACTACTTTGTGTTTGACTGTGAAATGGGGGAGTCGAGGAAAGACCAAAACAACTTAAATCTACGTTAATTTTAGGATAATAAAGGATATTTACCTGTGAAGTATGGTAGCTCTTCGAAGGTGTTGACTCCTGGGTTGTTGAATAATAAAAATAATGCTGTGAAACCTGAAGGGTGTTTTATTTTACCTCGGACCTCCAAGTGTGTCCTGTGCCAGAAGGGCGTGTCCTGCATGTCCTCTGTGTCCCTTGTGTCTTTTGTGTCTAAGACACAAGTAACCCAGTTGACCACGAGGTTGTGTTCTCTTACGAAAATGTGTCCTAAGGACACGACCTGATGGGTCTGAAACGCAATAAAGAATATATGAAACTTGAATTGTTTATTTTACCCCTAATCACTGATGCTGATCTGATGCAGGGTGAACTCAGAGATAACGACAGAAATGGAGTAAAATACCAGATAATAGGATTTATTACAACAGATGCAGTATGGTATGGTTGACTAAGAAAGGGGTACAAGCCTGAAGGGCGCAGATACAGACGTTACAGGTTAAATTCAAATTGATAGTTAAAATTATAATAAACGTGATCAGACAGTAATTCTTCTGATAAGCAATACTCTCAATGTCCTTTCTCAATACAATATTCAATGCCGTGTCTTCACCGTGTTCTCCGTGTTTTACTAGTACAGTTCGTGTCCTACTCTTTTCCTTTTTACAAAGCTCAATCTTTACCAAATTCTCTACTTTCAAATTTACGTCTACACTGTTTGTTTTCACCTGCCTAATTATTTTGGCCAAAATGAATTAGGGTAATTTGTTTGTGCACTCACGTGTTGGGCCCGAAGGTATCCTCTACGGTCTTGATGCTGATGTTGAAGTTCTCCAGTGGGATGAAGGGGTTTTCCGAACAGAGATGATTTTTGGGGACTACGACTCGCCAGTTCAGGGGTTTACTACTCGTGCTGACTTTTGAGAAGGGGGACAGGGAAGACTTTCAGCCGGAACTTAATCGTCGCGCAGTTGGGGAAAAACGTTCAGCCGGGACTTACTTGTTTGAGCTCTGGGGAAGGTGTGATGGCCGCCGCAGGCCGTCCGATCTCGAGGGTTTCCCCCTCCTTCCGTCACGTGATCCACGGCCTTCTTGAACCTTCAGGCTGCCATTTGGTTTCGGCTGAAGGCCCCCGCTGCTGCGGTGGACATAGGTATGTTGCGTCCCTCTCTGGCTTTCGTGGTTGATAGGGGGGCGGACCACGCCCCCGTAGAGCTGGCCCAGATTACCCCTCCACAGTCCTTCGCCGCAGGTGGCTCTGTGGGGGCGGCATCTTGGGGTTCAGGAAGGGGGGTGTTGTTGATCTACCCCAGCCCCGTCACCTTGGTGTTATCCGTGAGCAGGGGCTCACATGCCGATTTATCCGCGATTCTATCCAACTCCAACCATCGGGAATAGTAATCAACCAAAACTAGGTAATTCACTCCATTATGTTGTGCAATATCAGCTGCAACTTTCGCAAATGGCAGATCAGGAATATCATGTGATTGGAGAGGATCCTTAATCTTTTCTCTCTGAAACCTATTACATGTTGGGCACGAAATTGCCAGGTTTTTCAAATCAGAGTTGATCCCAGGCCAATAAAATGTGCGAGAGGCTTGACCCTTCATTTTCTCAAAACTCAGATGAGTCTCGTGCAGAAGGCTCATAGTGAACTTTCTCATGGTCACTGGGACGAGTAGTCTGTCATTCCAGTACAACAGACCATCATGCACCGAGATATCATGCCTAATGGAGAAGTAGTGACTCAAATCAGAATTTTCTGAGCTGATTGACCTGGGCCATCCATTCACAAAATATGAAAACACTTCTTGCAAGGTTGAATCCTTAGCCAGATGTTCCCTGTATTTGCTCCTCAAAGGGCTCTCCTAGTCACTGTTTACAGTAACCACATGAACTACATCAAACATGCTCAAGTCTTGGGATACCTCAGTAGGCTTACAATTCCTGGACAGAAGATCAGCAGCATGCATGTACTTACCAGCCAAATACTTTAGAGTGAAGCGATAAGGTAACAGTTTCAGCCTCAACCTACGCAGTCTGTTATTAGGAATTTTCCCCAACTCCTTAGTGATCACTGTAACAAGGGTCTCATGATCTGTATGTACAGTCACATTCTCATGCCCATAGACAAAATTGTGAAATTTGTGAAGAGCAAAAGAAGCAGCCAATAGCTCCTTTTCGAACTGGGCATAGTTCTGCTCAGTATCAGTCAAAGAGCGAGAAGCGTACAGAATTGGTTTTCCTGATTGCATGAGCACAGCCCCAGAGCATACTGGCTACTATCTGAATGGATATCAATCGGAAGTTTTGTGTCAAAAGGAGTGAGAAGTGCCGACTCTGATAATGCGTTTTTGACTTGCTCCAAACTGTCCCTGTGTGCAGGGGTCCAACACCAATCTAAATCTTTTTTCAGCAATTCCTGAAGAGGAGTGCAACACTCAGACAAGTTGGGTACAAACGGCCGTAAGTAATTCACAGTACCCAATATGCGCTGCAACTCCTTTTTTGACTTAGGTTCCTCCAGGTCCTGGATAGCTTTGACCCTAGCCTCATCTGGATGCACTCCATTGCAGTCAAAAATGGAGCCTAAAAATTTGGCTTTATTTACAAAAAACTGAATTTTGTCGGCATTAAAAACTATATTGTTTTTGTGAGCAACTTTAACAACCTTGCCAACAATAGACCACATTTCTTCCACAGTGTTTGCAGCACAGAATATATCATCAAAATAAACGGACACCCCCTCTATGCCACCAAAAAGCCTTTGAGTTGCCTTCTGAAAGTATTCTGGCAGAACGCTCAACCCAAAAGGAGCCCTCAGAAATCGAAAACATCCAAATGGGGACGAAAATGTGCAAAGCCTGGACGACTCTTCGTCCAGTTTAACCTGGTAGAAGCCATCCTTGAAATCGAATACACAATACAGCTTCTTACCCCCCATCCGAGCACTAATTTCCTCAAAGGTCGGAATCAAAACAAAATCCCTGATCAAGTTTTCATTTAGGTACTTTGGATCAAGACACTGTAATGGTGAATTTTCAACACAGCGATGGCCAAGAGAGCTTTGATTAAGAATTTAAATTCGCCACTACAATGTCCCCGCACTTATACTAGGAGTATCCAACTTTACTTACCGTGATTTTCTACGAGTAGCGGAACGAGTCAGCAGGAACCGACGAGGATGGCGTTGACTAAGTATCCCTTCGGGGATTACCGAAAAATGCCTATCTTTGTCCAACTTGAGATTTCGTAAGTATTTTCCTCTACAACCTTCTTTACTTTTCTCGTTATTGTGTAATAATTTGTACCTTTATGTTTACTAACTTTTCTTTCTGTTTCAGGTTCTTCGAGATTTTCAGCAAGTCTAAGGTAAGTACTTTCAAGTTGGTTTCTACGTTAATGACTCTACTCTGGTTCTCACTACGATTCTCAAGGTAAGTATTCTCAGGTAAGTATTTACTGTAACTCTACTTTGCACCAGGAAATTGATCGGGAACGTACCAATAATAACCACAGTTTAAGTAACGAAAAAGAATCCTGTTTAATAATCCAGGTAAGTACTTCAATATCATAAAACAAAATAATTAAAGGAACAATTTACTTGGGACTAAGATACCCTTAATATCGTTCAATTATTGACTCGTATTCTGAGGACCCTGATGGGGATAACCTCCTAATTAGTGAACCACGTGGTGTTTCGGAACATAGACAATAGGAACATGAACATGAGCACGTGGTGTTCCGTAGCATTAACTTGAACACGTGGTGTTTCGGAACATGAGAATACAAAAATCAAAGGGAAGCTAAATTACCTAGGAGGAACGTTGAAAAGGAGAATTTACAAAAGGTTTTAGATTTACCAGTACTGGTTTTGATAGAGAGATCCGATGTTCTTGGTCCTTTGGAATGCAGGGGTCGGCCGTTGGTTGGGTCAAGACTTCAGGAGGGCGTATCGTTCACCGAATGTTCTTGGAGGTTCAACTTCTGGCTATCAAATGTTCGATCGATTGATTCTAAGAGTTCAAAATGTTAGGGTCACACAGACTCCTCCACACAGATTTACCACACAGATTTCCACACAGATTTCCACACAGATTTCCACACAGACTTGTTGAGTGCTCTAACCAGACGCGACTGAGGGTGGTGGTCGCGTCGCTCCCCTTAGCTGCGCCCCTCCCTCTCACGTGACCTCCCCACTCCCTCACTTCGCCGTACCAGTCCGTCCTGTGCTGCTTCCTAGTGGGGCGCCTGCAACCTCCACTTCCATGCCCTCCGTCTCGTATGGAAGGCCCCTTTTTAGTCTTAACTTCGGGATGGGTGGAGGCGGCAACTCTTGTGACGGCCCGTCACATTCCTCCCTTCTCTGAAGGCCGATGTCCTCATCGGCTTTACGTCGTCCTCCGGGGGTCACTGGTGGCAACGGCAGTGGAAGTTCCGGTCTTGACTCGACCAAGGCGCACTCATACCGCCAGCGGCGGCATCCCGTACATTCGGCTGGGCGCGTCTTCCGATGTTCCTTCAGCTTACATGGCATCGGGTGGTCTGGGTGGCCCATTGGGAACTTCCGACATTTTGCGATGAGACGGTTCCAAAATGTTTTACAGCTTTGACATCTAAAGCCTGTAATGACCCGTTCCGGTTTCCCACAGATTGGACAGTCCGCGAGGAGTAGTTTCGGCGTTGCTGCTGGCGTTGCTTCTGGCGTGGCTACGTCGTTCTTCTGCGACAGTGGAGAGAAAGAAGGAGCCATCTCACTTTCAGCGTCGGCGTACCCCTTGCCCGTGTCTCTGCAATCCATCTCCGACTCAGATTGCTCCGGTGTCGTAACGGCGGTATGTGTCGGCGGCAGCTGCGCGATAAAGTGAGACTCGTCGAGGTCTCCAGTCTCGTTCCCATCGTCCTCCGTACTCAGTCTGTCCTGCAAGGCTTGCACCTGGTACCTCAACACAGCTACATCTCGTACTACTGTCTGTGAATGGGGGTCCGGTGGTGGTGGCGCTATGGTCCTTAGACAACTAGCCAGTTGTGTCAAGCAGTTGGTAACGATCGCCAATTGTCGCGGTCTTCCCTCCATTGATTTTGCGGCTTCCCCGATGGTGACCATGAGGTCTATGGTCTGGCGGTGTTCTTCCATCCAGTCTCCTACTTGCCCTATTTGTTCCTCTTGGCCTGGCGAAGCCATGGCAGCCTAACCTGGTTCCTCCTTCTGAAACAGAACATGGCCGTAGTCACCACCTTGGTCATATACTGGTTAAACTCTCTCTCTCTCCTCCCTTCTCAGATTGTTCCCTGGCCCACCCGGAAATCCTCGGCTGGGTTCATCACCCAGAGTATGGCGGTCACCGTCCGAACCCGGATATTCCCCCTCTACTCGGCCCGAAACGGCCCAACCACCATCGCGGCTCCCCTCCCCCGGCATGGATCACAGGTACTCAGTCAACTCTCCCAAGTAAGTTTACTTTTTCTTTATTAACATTTATTTTTATTATCTAACAACATTTATTTTAATAACTCAAACAAAATTTTCTATTTACAGGTGAAATTCACAGCTTTGGACCTACACCGACTGGCGATGCACTGGCGCGCAGGTCACTTGTGGTTCTCGTTGCGGGTCGTGTCCAGGTTTGCCCGGCCGGATCGAGACCCGGGGTTCGCTGGGTTCAGCTTCGGCTTGACTCGCCACCCCCGGTTTCAGTCCCCCCCCGCGGTCGCATGGTTGCTTCCGGATCCGCTTCGAGAAGTGTCCCCTCGTCTTCCCAGTCCATCCGCTCCGGTTGGTCCTGCGTCCTTATCCTCTGACTTGCTTCGTTCGCAGCTGTCAGTCTCTCAGTTACGGTGTCGAGGGTCGTGCCCTCATCCGGGGTATCGCCAGGGAATGCAGGTTTCATCCTGCTCCGGTGGTAACGCGTTGCCGTGCTCAGCGAGTTTCCGGCCCCACTATCGGTGTCCGTGGCGTACCCCTCCCCAGTCTGGGGCCCCCTCCAAAATCCTTTGTCTCTGTCCGGCGGGACCGCCGCCCGACTCTCGTATACCCTCCGCCCACTCCAGGGCCGCAAACGGCGCCGTCGTCGGCCAATCAGCCGTCCGCGCGAGAGCCAGAGTCGCCGCAATGTTTCCGCCCACCGGCGAACGACGATCCCTGGGACCGTGTCGGCCCCAACTCCTGTCGTGTGGCCACTCCCAATCGCCCCACCGGTCGACGTCCCGCAGGTCGGGTTTCTCTCGACGTGCTGTGGTCTACGGGACACAGGGCTCAACGGCCTGGCCCCCGGTGGCACTGCTTCATCATTGGTGCGGCGCGAAACCCGCAAGACGTGCGCATCACCCCCCGGCTCGCTGGACGGACGGTGGTTCGTCTCTCGACGTTCTCGAGGTGGTGCCTGTTCGGGGTCCACCGAATGTGCTGTCTGGTAGTGCCCCGTCTGCTGCGGGTCCTTGGACTCCGCGTCGTCGGCCCATTCCTCGGCCGGAAGGCACTCCTGGTTGTCTTCTTGAATGGGTCCCTTGCCCTCGACAGGGCGTTCGTCTCCCGGTGTCTCTGGGGTCCCCAAGGGAACTTCCTCCGGTTCTTGTGTCGATTGTCGTTGGTTTTCGTTAGTTTTCTCCTCCAGGCTCCCCGCCCGCCAGCCGGTTGACAACCGTTTAAGGCTCTTCAGGGTGTCGGGGTCCTGGATCATTGTCCCGACAATTAAGCTTTCCCCGTTTCCGGGGTGATCCATCATTACTGCCCCTGTGTCGGTCCGAATGCGAATCGGGAACTTCTGGAGAAGGTCCAGCCCTAACAAGTTCAGGCCGGAATCGGGTTTGTCAAAAATGAAGAATTCGTGGGTGGCTCGTACCGGTCCAATTTCCACCGAGACTTTCTGCTTCCCACGGAGCAACAGTCGCTGTCCGTCAGCCCCCCACAATTCGGCGGATGTGGGCTGGAGTCTCACACCGGGGATGGGTTCCGACAACGCTGATACCGCGGCGCCGGTATCCAGTACCATCCTGCAGTCCATGCCCGCCAACTTCACTGGAACCAGAATCGTTGGTCTAGTGGCGGACATCACCGTTGTCTGGAACGCGACCAGCTCGTCACCTCTCGCGTCCTCCTCTTGTATGTCGGGTATCGGGGCGGAAATCGCCGCTGCAGGTGCTGAGGTCATCGTTCGGTAGGGAGCGTTCGCCATCACCCTCTTCATCGTGAGGCATTCGGCCTCAACATGCCCCCAAATACCGCAGAAATCACAGTAGTCGTCGCAGACGGGTCCACGAGGGCAATCCACTGGGTAGTGGTTCATGTCGCCGCAGTAATAGCAGGGCAACCGCGGCTTCGATGTAGGTAGGCTTCGAAATGGGGGCCTCCTTGGTGGTCCTCCTCCCTGCGTCGGGCCTCTCGGCAACGCTCGGCTTCCATTTGGACTGCCGCGGTTCGGACACCTGGCTGCGAAATGCCCCGCCTCTCCACATCCGTAGCATTTCCTGGGCTCCTGGTTTAGAATCCCGGCCACGTCCCATCTGAGTTCCGGTTCACGGTCTTCCCGGTCGGTCTCCTCCCACTCCTCGGCCTTCTCGACCGCCTCCTCTAGCGTTTCGAGGGTTCCCCCCCTCAGGAACAGGCTGATCTCCTTATCCACCCCTCGGATGAATGCTCGTAGCGTCTTTTGACGTATCCACTCCGGTCGTTGTTCCAGAGGGAGGTTTTCCTCCGCTTCGACCGCGCACGCCGCCAACGTCATCAACCGTTCCGCGTACTTCCGAAGGGGTTCCCCCGCTTGTCTCTTGGTGGTCCATAGTTTGATGTTCGCCTGTTCGGGATTGTCCTTCCCGTACCACCGAAGGATTCGGGCTTTCAGACGGTCGTATGGCTCCTCGCCCGTGGCTTCCGCCAAGAACCGCTTAACACCTCCCCTTAGTCGTGCTCTCAGGAACTGAACTTTTTGTGCCTGGGATAGGGTGGTGGTGGCCTGCTCCACCTCGGAGAAGAACTGTTGCGCCGAAATGCATCCTGTTTCGTCGGGATTCCATATGTCCACTTCCATGAATAGTGACCTCGGAAGTCCGGCACCCTGCTCTTCGGGTTTTGGGACTCCCTTTTGTGAGGCAAAGAAGTTTCCCATGTGCGCCATTGCAGCGGTAACTGCCTCCATCATCTCGAACGAAATCGTGGTAGCGTCTCCTCCCTCGGCCATGGTAGACGATTTTCAATAGATGTGAATCAACGAAGAAAGTTATTTAGATATGAAAAAAAAAATAATTCACTTGTCACAGGTCGGTATTTGTGAAACGTTTTGTTTCGTTATTGGTCTGGGGTATGCAATTGTGCGAGAACGAATGTTTCGTAACAGTTCACGGACCCGGAACGATGGTTCCGAACCGATACGAAGACCTGGGGCGGGGCTGTTCCGACCCAGGAACAAGTTTCTGTACTTGTCCGAGTTTCGGTAACAGTTCGGTTCGAGTCGTTCCTTTGACTCAGGAACGGCGGTTCTCGTAACGTGTTAACGCTCCGAAACCCGCTGACTCGAAACTGGTGCTACGGATCGCTGACCCGAAACCCGGCGACCCGCCCGAGAGTTGTTCTGAAACGGTTTGGTCCAGAACTTCCGGAACCTACGAGAAGATCGACCCGGATCGTCCGAACAGTGAGGACCCGGAACGTGACGGTTCGCCCAAAAGTTTCGTGGGAGAATGCCGCGGGAACAATCTGATTTCTCGCTCGCTCACTCACACTCTTGTTACTCCGCTCACGGGTGGTTTTATGTCTACGGCCGTGTTCCTTGTTTTTACAGAAAAACAACGTCCTAGGCTCGTAATTTTCTCTCAATATATACAAACAACAAATGAAATATTTATGCAATGTGGATTTGAGTCAATAGAAATTATATTCCTATAGTACTTCGATCAATCTCCTGGGCGGTCCTCTACTAGTTAAGTGCAGGGCGAACTGAAGGTTCGTGATAGTCGAAACTTATCAAAATCACACCGCGTGCCACCAAATTGTAATGGTGAATTTTCAACACAGCGATGGCCAAGAGAGCTTTGATTAAGAATTTAAATTCGCCACTACAATGTCCCCGCACTTATACTAGGAGTATCCAACTTTACTTACCGTGATTTTCTACGAGTAGCGGAACGAGTCAGCAGGAACCGACGAGGATGGCGTTGACTAAGTATCCCTTCGGGGATTACCGAAAAATGCCTATCTTTGTCCAACTTGAGATTTCGTAAGTATTTTCCTCTACAACCTTCTTTACTTTTCTCGTTATTGTGTAATAATTTGTACCTTTATGTTTACTAACTTTTCTTTCTGTTTCAGGTTCTTCGAGATTTTCAGCAAGTCTAAGGTAAGTACTTTCAAGTTGGTTTCTACGTTAATGACTCTACTCTGGTTCTCACTACGATTCTCAAGGTAAGTATTCTCAGGTAAGTATTTACTGTAACTCTACTTTGCACCAGGAAATTGATCGGGAACGTACCAATAATAACCACAGTTTAAGTAACGAAAAAGAATCCTGTTTAATAATCCAGGTAAGTACTTCAATATCATAAAACAAAATAATTAAAGGAACAATTTACTTGGGACTAAGATACCCTTAATATCGTTCAATTATTGACTCGTATTCTGAGGACCCTGATGGGGATAACCTCCTAATTAGTGAACCACGTGGTGTTTCGGAACATAGACAATAGGAACATGAACATGAGCACGTGGTGTTCCGTAGCATTAACTTGAACACGTGGTGTTTCGGAACATGAGAATACAAAAATCAAAGGGAAGCTAAATTACCTAGGAGGAACGTTGAAAAGGAGAATTTACAAAAGGTTTTAGATTTACCAGTACTGGTTTTGATAGAGAGATCCGATGTTCTTGGTCCTTTGGAATGCAGGGGTCGGCCGTTGGTTGGGTCAAGACTTCAGGAGGGCGTATCGTTCACCGAATGTTCTTGGAGGTTCAACTTCTGGCTATCAAATGTTCGATCGATTGATTCTAAGAGTTCAAAATGTTAGGGTCACACAGACTCCTCCACACAGATTTACCACACAGATTTCCACACAGATTTCCACACAGATTTCCACACAGACTTGTTGAGTGCTCTAACCAGACGCGACTGAGGGTGGTGGTCGCGTCGCTCCCCTTAGCTGCGCCCCTCCCTCTCACGTGACCTCCCCACTCCCTCACTTCGCCGTACCAGTCCGTCCTGTGCTGCTTCCTAGTGGGGCGCCTGCAACCTCCACTTCCATGCCCTCCGTCTCGTATGGAAGGCCCCTTTTTAGTCTTAACTTCGGGATGGGTGGAGGCGGCAACTCTTGTGACGGCCCGTCACAACACAACCTCAATGCACCTGTGCCATGCTTTTCAACCACAACCAAGTTATTCACCCATTCACCCCCCTCACAAGGCTCTATGATCTGTCTGCACTAATTCATCAAGGTGCCGCTTCAATTTATCCACCACTTTAAGAGGAACTCTCCGCGCAGGACTGCAGCGAGGAACTGCATCCTTTCTCAAATTCAACTTCAACACCTCCGGAAAGCAACCCAAACCCGAGAATATTGGTTTGTTGTGTTCAACAAACTTTTTCACATCGGGGACTGGTGAAAGATTATTAAGGCCAATCATCCCGGGAATAGTTCCAGAAACAGCCACCACCCAAACAGCTTTCAGAGACCCAAACACGGAAGAGTTCAGGGTCAGAAGTCAATCAGGTGCGTTGACAACAACATTGGGGTGGTCGGGCGGGTGGTACTTGGAAGAATCACCAGTCTCGAAATGTTTCTTGATGAATTGCCTTTTTTCATAATCTACTCCTTTCGCTCAAGGTATCTCTGAATAACCCAGTGATAGTTCTTACAGTTGATAGTGCTATTTTTGACTACTTTCTTTCCTGTAATTTATTATGTTTTCTTGTATTAGCTATAAGCGTCGAAGTTTATGATCCATAATAATGGGAAATGCATCTAGACCTCTTCGTCCAAATCAAAAAAATTGTCAACTACATTTTTTTTCGTGATGATACAAGCGGCCTCTTTTGCGATTCACACTCGTGTTTTGATTTATATATATATGTTTCAATATAAACCCTCAAATTTTTGTAGGGAGCGAACGGTTTGTCCTACAGAGCTCCGGGTGGTCTCAAAAAATTCTAAAAATTTTATAGAATCCGAAATTGAAGGAAAAACAATACCTTTATATCGAAATTTTTTGAGTTAGGGCGTTTTCAAAATTTCAAAATTGATTTTGGAACCCTTAGAAGTGACCTACATCAACCAAAAGCTTCGGGGCACAACTAGACCCCAAATGGAGCCTACATACCAAATTTCATCAAAATCGGTCAAATTTTTGGCGGACGGACGGCCAAATTTTTATTCGATTTTTGGATTCTACGTACCTTGAAACGTAAACCATCAAATTTTGAGGGGGTGTTAAAATTTTTCTTTTCTTGGTCGATTCCAAAGGTTCATTGTTGAAAATAATAAACCAAAACGTCTGCCTAGTGGGTGTGGCACATGGGGCTTCCTCGTATCCATTACCCGATTTTATAGATGATTCGACGCATAGTTCTGAAAACATCAATCTCAAAGTACCTTGCAATACCCTCATAGGGGACCATCTACACGCAAATCTGAACAATCCTAGAAAATTTCATCAAAGTCGGATGAAAAATGTAAGTGTTACGGCTGTTACAAGGATTGCGCATGCGCAGAGGCTACTGTCGATTTTAAGGCCTTGATTTTCATAGGGGACCATCTACAACCTAATCCGCATATTCCCCGAAAATTTCATCGAAATCGGATAGAAAATGTGGAAGTTATGGCCGTTACGAGAAATTCACGTTTGCGCATGCGCACCGGCTACTATCAGTCCGGGGGAGATGATTTTCATAGGGGACCATCTACAACCTAATCCGCATAATCCCTGAAAATTTCATCGAAATCCGATGGCAAATGTGGAAGTTATGGCTGTTACAATGAATTCACGTTTGCGCATGCGCAGCGTCTATTATCAATCCGGGGGTGATGATTTTCATAGGGGGCCATATACACGCTAACTCACAAAACCCCCGAAAATGTCATCGAAATCGAATGAGAAATGTCGACGTTATGGCTGTTACAAGGATGGTAGCGCATTCAAATCTCGGCTACATCTAAACAAAAGTTTCTTACTACCTAGCCATACATGAAATGAATACGAAGAAGCTATGTACCACTTCCACTTGGCAAACATTTGGAAACACACTGATTAGATTGTAAAAAGCGTGATCTTCCGTGGCCCATTCACAAACTACCAGCTAAATTTGAGTAAAATCGAGCCAACAGTTGACAGCGCACCCGTTCCTACCTAGATGGAATTCTGTTGTGTATAAGAGGTGCAATGGAATGGGGTGAAATTAATTAAATGTTTAAGAACATTAAAGAGCTCGGGTTTATTAGAAACACTTGGAAGTACATCGCGAACATAGCATGGATATGATAATGGCATGCGTGGATACTCTACGGTTGATTGGTTTTAGGCTAGTACATTGTGGAATGTCCATTTACTTGTGGACAATAACACCCCCCCTTAAATGGAAATTCCCTTAAAATTTGGGAAAAATAGTTGAATTGACAATAGGTACATACGAGCAATGTTACATCAGTCTTTTAACAGTATTGACAGTCTGAAAACTCTCTAGGAAAAAATTCAATTTCAAAATATACAAAACATTTCAACATTCAAAACATAAAATTCAATTTTTCAAACCAAAGGCTGCTACACATTTATCATGGTTCAATCTTAAAAGAGGTTTGGTTAAAATATCTGCAGGCATTGACGCTGATGGCATGTATTCAACAACAACGTTACCTTTTTCAATATGTTCCTTAATAAAATGATATTTTAAATCAATGTGCTTTGACTTGTTGCTTATAATGGGATTTTTTCCTATTGCAATTGCTCCCATATTGTCACAATAAATTTTTATGGAATTATTTTTAAAATTAGGATCAAATTCGCCAATTAATTTTTGAAGCCAAAGAGCTTCTTGAACAGTATTGGATAAAGCCATATACTCAGCCTCTGTAGAGGAGAGTGCAATAGTTGGCTGTTTTTTACTACTCCACGAAATAAGAGCTCCTTGTAATTTAAAACATGATCCTGTTACTGAATGTCTATCATTTATAATGTTGCCCCAGTCTGAGTCAGTGAAACCTAGCAGTTTCTCATTACCATCTTTCCTATATTCCAATTTGAGGTCCAAAGAACCTTTGACATAGCGCAGAAGGCGCTTGACTGCGTTCCAATGACACCTAGAGAAGTTCTTATTGAACCTACTCAAAAAACTGACACTGTGAGCCAAGTCTGGTCTTGAAATTTGTGCAGCATATAGGAGTGAGCCGATAGCTTCTTGGTATGGTATCTTGCTGAGGATTTCTTCATCGCGTTCGGTCTCTTCTGGGAACTTGATAGATGGATCCATGGGTGTAGAAACTGGATTTACATCAGTTAGACGGAATTTTTCCAAAAGTCTCTTGAGATACTCAGTTTGGTCTATTTGTACAATTCCTTCTTCAGGGTTCTGAGTTATCCGCATTCCCAATGCATGGGTAGCGGTGCCTAAATCCTTCATTTCGAAGTGGTTTATTAGGTTTTGTTTGATGTTTTCCTTCAATTTTGGATCATCGTAGAACACAAGAAGATCGTCGACCCAAACTGCTATGATGAGAGTTCCAGCTTCTGTCATTTTATGATATATGCAAGGATCTGCATCTGATCGTTTCAGTCCTTCGTCGACTAGAACTTGATGGAGTTTTTTGTTCCAACATCGACCACTTTGCTTCAATCCATAGATGGATTTTCTTAGACGCCATAATGGGGTATTTCGGTGGGTCGGAAATTCAGGTTTTTGACCTCAAATTTGGATTCAGCACTCTTGAAAACCTATATACACCAACTATTAGCCCAATGATACTATAACATGTGGTAGAAAAATTAATTAAAGAGATCACATGTTTGAAAAAGGCGGGCCGCTATAAATGCACACACACTAGGCAAGGACTACGCCGCGGACAGCCCCGTGCGCGTGTGTGAGTAGAATGTTGTAGTATCCAAGAGGGGTTTCTGTGCATGGATACTTTTTCAAAGACAGTTGGCTAGCTACGCCACGATTGGCTAGCTACGTCACACCATTCAAATCTTCAACTTTCCTTAGCTTCTCTGATTTTTTAAAAACATTTTCTCGACGAACAGACTCGATTACCGTTATTCCTGAGCCATACTCTTTTGAAAAAAAAAATAAAAAAAATTGACCGAAATACCCCATTTTCCTTGGTCTTCTTTGATTCCAGGAGGTGGTTTTGTAATGGCCCAGCCATAAGCCACGCCCATCAGGCAACATCCATCATAAAATTCCATAGTAATCTTCCATGCGAGCAACAACTTCACCAACAACCGCTGTCCGCCACAAGCGCATACACACACTTCGAGCGCCACCGTCGCCTCCTCCCCATCGCCGACCAAGATGGCCGAGGGGTTAAATAGGGGTGCCCCCACCACCGGCGCCTCAGTTTCTCCAAGTCACGCGTCTCGAATGTGAATCGAACCTAGCTGGTGAACTCACCCCCCATAACTGTAACGAAGACAGTACGAACTGAGAACCATCTTGTGCTCCCTGTGACTCAAGTAAAAGTCGAACCGTCTACCCGCCAGTCAGTGATCCGCGAGTTAATTGTTAGCCAAGGCCCAATCTCCCGGACTCTGCAGCCCTCTCCATTTTCGCCGATACGGTCTTCTGGTACGCCGAACGACCCCCGAACCGAGGCAAGAACGCCCCGCTTCCAGGCACCCCCTACATACAAGCCTTCTAGAAACGAGGCCCTGGATGCAGACCTGCTACGGAGATCACACTACGATCCAAGCTCGGCGGGGGTGAGCCCATTCCCTCATAGTTCCTGGTAAGCGCTTACTATTCACTCAAAATCTGGCACAATCCCCCATAATCATATAAACACCCTGTAAAGCAAGTAAAGTAAACGTAAAGCAAAGCAAACGCATAAAACATTGTAAAAACGCATAAACAATTGTATATTTTGTATTGTATTGAAAATTATAAGAATAAGTATAACGAATAATCACGCTTATTTGGTTTAAGTCAAGTGAACTTCGAATTAGTCAAAGTTGAGTCATTGTTGAGTCGTATAAACGAATTGTGCATATTAACAAGTATTTTTGTCGGACTGACATAGCAATAATAATAATAATATCATTTCATTGTATGGTGAAGTAAAATAACTCTTGAAGTACTATTTTGTCATTGCAATAACTCCTTCAGAGTGCAACGTAACTATTCCGCTTCACGGTGAGATATTTTCAGTTTTCTTGAATAAAAACCCTACGTGTTTCTTAAACTTGAGTACTTATTTCAACAGATCTACCTTCAGCTCCCTCAAGGTAACTTGCAGGTAAAAAGGGTTTATAATCCCTGATCTTTTATGACCAGGGTGGTGGCAGCGACCGCCTAGGAATTTCACCAGAAAAGGATAGAGTCAGTGACCTCTAGGGCCTTCTGCCCTGAGTCCCTTACCTACCTGGATCCCTAGGTACACACAGCAAATAATAGTCCTAACCAAACTAGGAAACTAGGCTTGAAAATAAAACAACATATAACGTAAAACAACAAATTATTATAATATCAATTACAAACACACGCACCAGTAAAATTCCAGTTTTAGCCTTGCGCTCTACCCAAATCTCTTTTCATGAAATTTGGTAACTGTTCGATAGAAGTTGAAGTCTTCTCGTAATAACATAATACAAATCCTCTTTTGTGTAAAAGCCTAGAATTTGGCAGTAGTAGTTTTCATTCCTAACACGCATATTAGGAAAACCCAATCAACAATTCAAATATAATAAATTTGTTGTCGACGACGAAAATCACGTCCGTACGTTTATGACTAGTCGTCAGGAATAAATAAAATACGTTAAATTCATATAATCCAACTAGAAACCCAATAATCACAGTTTTACATACAGCTCCTCTTCTAAATCGCCATACAGGTAGGCTGTTGTTACATCCATGTGGTCGATTCTGAGACTTTTTCTAGCTGCTAATGAGAATAGGAATCTCAGTGAAGAGTATTTCACCACTGGTGAGTATGTTTCTTGGTAATCCACTCCTTGGGTTTGGGCACAACCCTTGACAACCAAGCGAGCCTTGTATCTTGGCATCTGAGTGTTTTCATCCTTTTTTATTTTAAATACCCATTTGGGGTACAAAATTTTCTTGTGTGGCACAAAATCTACTACTTCATAGGTATTATTTTTAACCAATGAGTGAATTTCTGACCTCATGGCTTCTTCCCAATTTGAAGAGTCTGGTCCTGCTAAAGCTTCCTTGGCTGTTGAAGGTTCATATGGTAACTTCAGGAAATCTTCATCTACCTCTGATGCCATGTAGGTAATGAAATCAGGCCACTCTTTTGGTTTGGGTGTTCTACTAGAACGACGCAAGTGGGGGTTGTCATCTGATGCACCCTGACTCTCCTCACTCACAGATTCGCTCTGGCTCACTGAATGGGCTCCTGTCACAATGGGTGCAGGTGCAGGCGTTGGAGGTAGGTTTGCATCAGACTCTTCTGAGTCCTCTTGTTTGGTGGTCACTATTCCCTTTGACACAAATGGTATGTCAGAATTTGGTTTTGTAGAAGTGCTTGGTCTAGACTGGTTTTCATGAGCTGTGACATTGGATGGAGGTTTTTCCAGAAATACAACGTCTCTGCTGATCGTTAGTTTCTTGGAGCTTGGTTCCAAGAAGCGATAACCTTTTGTGTTTTCGCAGTAGCCTACGAAAATCAGTTTCTTTGATTTTTTATCCCACTTTTTTCGGTGAACTTTCGGAACATGGACCATAGCTTCACTGCCGAAAACTTTCAGGTGAGATAGATCAGGAATTTTGCCACTCCTTTTTTCGTAAGGGGTTTTGTCACCAAGTGCTTTGGAGGGAGATAGGTTGGTGAGATAGGCTGCAGTTGAAGTTGCTTCAGCCCAGTACTGTTTGGGCAGATTTGCATCAAATAGCAACGTCCTGGCCTTTTCTACCAAAGTCCTATTCGTCCTTTCTGCGACGCCATTTTGTTGCGCCGAGTAAGCAACTGTAAGCTGATGAATGATCCCCGAGTCTGCTAAGTCCTTTTTCATCCTAGAATTCACGTATTCTTTCCCATTGTCGCTCCGTATTTCAGGATTTTCTTGCCGGTTTGAGTTTCTACAAGGGACTTGAAATTGCTGAACGTTTCTGCAACCTGGGATTTTTCTTTCAGAAAATATACGAAAATTTTCCGCGAAAAGTCGTCAATAAATGTCAGGAAGTATTTGCTGCCCCCTATGGAAGTGTTTTCCATTGGTCCAGCCAAATCTGTGTGGACCAGTTGAAGGATTTCAGTCGTTTTTATGCTAGAACTTTTGAATGGGGCCCTGGAATGTTTGCCCTCGATACAGATTTCACATGGATCCTTGTCAGGATGGATATCAGGCATTCCAGTTGAAGATTTGCAGAGATCCCTTAAACTTCGTCGATTGAGATGGGCAAGTCTTCTATGCCAGAGGGTACTAACGTTTCCAGCATAGAAACAAGGTTCACTGGTATCAGACGTAGTGTTCAATTTATAAATACCATTTTCGACATGGGCAGTTGCAACAAGCTGTCCATTGTCGTCAGTTATGGTGGCTCCATTTTTGTCAAATTTTACAATGTTTCCTTTTTCTACTGTAACCCCAGGGTCCCACCCCTGAGGCTTACTGTAGATCGCTTGTCATTCAAACGGGCGCGGGCTAGGTCCGCCAGTTCACCACCTGCAGCGCCACCAGCATCACCAGGGTTGCCAGGGCCCAGCTTTCGCCAGCCAACACCAGTGGCGCCACCGTCGCATCCCCCACCTCCAGCGCATGCGCAGAAGCGCCGGTCGGCCCCTCCCAAACCGAAGGACCCCCACGACCGAGCCTAACCCCTCCATTCCATGAGTAGCTTCTGCTGTGGCCGAGAGAGCAAGCCCGCCGAGACTGGGGCCCCCCAACACACTGTGAGTTCACTCTGGTTTCACCCTGACTTCGACTGCTTCACTTCGAGACGACTGCGACAGCACCTGCCCATCAAAGGACTTTTCACTGGTAGGATTCATCCAGATTATTCTGTAAATAGTGACATTTTGACTGATAGGTTAAGTGATAAATCTTCTCTAAAGACTGGCGAGCTGGCGCTTATAATACCACGGTAAAAGATAGAGACTGAGAATGGCCCTTCCCATAATTTCCCCCTTGTATTTTAAATTGTAATAATTCTTTATTTTTCATTTGTAAAACTAAATTCTTGTCATCACGTGGTGTCCACCTTTGTCTACCAAGTAGTAATTTCTTTTGAGAGAGTGAGAGAGAGTGATAGTAGGTAGAGATAGTAGAGAGTAAGGATTGAGAGTGTAATATATTTTATTTGTTTCACGGATTTGACAATACAACACCCATACGGAAGTACTTCTATCTTTCACTGGCTTATCTCCTACTGACCAGGTATATTTCACCAGTAAATTCAGTAATAGGTATTTTTACAGTAAATTCACTTGCTTTGCTTTATCAACAATTAAACGTAACTTCACTTGACAACATTAACTTCATTTTTATTAACTTAACTTCAACTAGTCAACAGTCTAGTTCCTACTTTCTAAGTAGGTGGTGGCAGCTCTACATATCCAGGGAATACAGACAGCTAAGGTAAGTTGTATCCGCATTGAGTCATAATAGCAGTACAGAATAGGTCCTTGAGGTATCTTTATTTGATTCTCTCTATTAGATTCTTTTTAGATTCCTCTGCTCCCTTTCGAGGGTTCCCATAGTGATAAATGGGGTTACACTACAATCTTGTTAACTGAAAGTAGATTTACAGCTGCATTAGGTATATAAAGAACGTCTTTAGCTTCAACCTCTACCTTATTTCCCTTATTGTAAAAATCAATATCAACATTGCCAACAAGTGTAGCTGACAAAATCGAATTATCCGCTGCATTTATGGTAGCATTATTTGGTGCAGACATTTTTAGGGATGATTTTTGGTTGGTAATGTGGCTAGAAGCACAGCTGTCAAGAAACCATGAATCAGAATTTGTTTCTTTGGTAAAATATGCAAAAAATGCTTTCTTCTGAATTATGTCGGATTTCTTGTCTGAATCCACTTTATTTTGTTTTTTATTTTTGAAAAAACATTTTTCAGATAAATGATTGTTTTTGCCGCAAAAGGTACATTCAGACTTGAAATGCTTTTTATTGTTGAATTTGGATGTGTATAGGGCCGATTCATGATCGTTGGTCTGTGAGTCAGATTTTCTAACGTCTTGGAGTAATTTGACCTTAACAGCGTCGCCTGTTATTTTGATGCCTGAACTTTCAATAGCCATGATCATTGGAGAATATTCTTCTGGTAATCCTGCCGATAAAATTGTGCCAACCCATTCGTCGTCTACAGCAAAACCTATTTCCGTCAATTTGTAGGCGGTAGTGAGGATTTTATTACAATATTCCTCAACAGAATCGCAATTTGACAAATGTGTTGTGATCAAAGATCGCATAAGGCCGACACGTCTTGAAAGACCAGTGTCATCAAACGCCGTTTTAAGATTATTCCAGGCTTCACGAGCTGATTTGGCTTGTAGGATGTGAGAATACACGACTTTATCGACATGCAGAATGATTTTAGATAGAGCTTTAGTGTCTTTTAAAACGTCAACATCCTTACCTTCTTCGGGTTCAATGGTCTCCCAAAGTTCTTCGAGAACCAAAATCGCTTTCATAGCGAACTTCCAGCTGTTGTAATTTTCCCTACCTACTAGTTTTTCCACCTGAGGTATACTAGAATGCGTTACCTTACTCATTTTGGCAGAGATTCTTCGGGGAGACTAGCTTGGCAGACGGAAAAACTTGATTCGTAGTCGGGGCCGGTTTTACCGATCACTCGCTAACGAAAACACGAACTTTTTACACCCGAATGCGAATTTTCACTTTCGCGGTCCGTTTCACTGGGCACATTGACCTGTTGTGTATAAGAGGTGCAATGGAATGGGGTGAAATTAATTAAATGTTTAAGAACATTAAAGAGCTCGGGTTTATTGGAACACTTGGGAGTACATCGCGAACATAGCATGGATATGATAATGGCATGCGTGGATACTTTAAGGTTGATTGGTTTTAGCCAAGTACATTGTGGAATGTCCATTTACTTGTGGGCAATAACAAAATACTTAAACATGTCTGTCTGCAGATCCTTGTAAAAGGCAAAACACGAAGCTACTGACTAATTTTTATGACATATGCAGCGATGTTCTCTATGAAAATCTCTAATCAAAGTAAAAGTAGTACATTTTCGAAATCAAATTCAAAAATTTTTATTTATTTTTTTTCAAAACCGTTGAAGGAATTTTAAATAAATATTGACAGGTTGTTTTCTACTCCGATTTATTGATGTTTATCAACAGTGCTGAAGCTAATCTCAGAGAACATTATTTACAAAATTTGAAGTACATGAATGAACTACGTTTCTGGTGTATATCCTCGAATTACTGCTTATGTCTTCTCTCCAGTGTGACTCCTCAAGTGCCTCTTCAGAGTCCCTAGATGCGAGGCTCTGTAATCACATCTATCACAGGCGTAGGGTTTCTCTCCAGTGTGACTCCTCATGTGAGTCTTCAGAGATCCTAGCCGCGAGGCTCCGTAATCACATCTATCACAGGCGTAGGGCTTTTTCCCAGTGTGAGTCATCATGTGAGCTTTCAAATGTCCTAGCCGCGAGGCTCTGTAATCACATCTATCACAGGCGTAGGGTTTCTCTCCAGTGTGACTCCTCATGTGAGTCTTCAGAGATCCTAGCCGCGAGGCTCTGTAATCACATCTATCACAGGCGAAGGGCTTTTTCCCAGTGTGAGTCATCATGTGAGCTTTCAAAGTTCCTAGCCGCGAGGCTCTGTAATCACATCTATCACAGGGGTAGGGCTTTTCCCCAGTGTGACTCCTCAAGTGCCTCTTCAGAGTCACTAGATGCGAGGCTCTGTAATCACATCTATCACAGGCGTAGGGCTTTTCCCCAGTGTGACTCCTCAAGTGCCTCTTCAGAGTTACTAGATGCGAGGCTCTGTAATCACATCTATCACAGGGGTAGGGCTTTTCCCCAGTGTGACTCCTCAAGTGCCTCTTCAGAGTCCCTAGATGCGAGGCTCTGTAATCACATCTATCACAGGCGTAGGGCTTTTTCCCAGTGTGAGTCATCATGTGAGCTTTCAAATGTCCTAGCCGCGAGGCTCTGTAATCACATCTATCACAGGCGTAGGGTTTCTCTCCAGTGTGACTCCTCATGTGAGTCTTCAGAGATCCTAGCCGCGAGGCTCTGTAATCACATCTATCACAGGCGAAGGGCTTTTTCCCAGTGTGAGTCATCATGTGAGCTTTCAAACTTCCTAGCCGCGAGGCTCTGTAATCACATCTATCACAGGCGTAGGGCTTTTCCCCAGTGTGACTCCTCAAGTGCCTCTTCAGAGTCACTAGATGCGAGGCTCTGTAATCACATCTATCACAGGGGTAGGGCTTTTCCCCAGTGTGACTCCTCAAGTGCCTCTTCAGAGTCCCTAGATGCGAGGCTCTGTAATCACATCTATCACAGGCGTAGGGCTTTTTCCCAGTGTGAGTCATCATGTGAGCTTTCAAATGTCCTAGCCGCGAGGCTCTGTAATCACATCTATCACAGGCGTAGGGTTTCTCTCCAGTGTGACTCCTCATGTGAGTCTTCAGAGATCCTAGCCGCGAGGCTCTGTAATCACATCTATCACAGGCGAAGGGCTTTTTCCCAGTGTGAGTCATCATGTGAGCTTTCAAACTTCCTAGCCGCGAGGCTCTGTAATCACATCTATCACAGGGGTAGGGCTTTTTCCCAGTGTGAGTCATCATGTGAGCTTTCAAACTTCCTAGCCGCGAGGCTCTGTAATCACATCTATCACAGGGGTAGGGCTTTTTCCCAGTGTGAGTCATCATGTGAGCTTTCAAACTTCCTATCTGCGAGGCTCTGTAATCACATCTATCACAGGGGTAGGGCTTTTCCCCAGTGTGACTCCTCAAGTGCCTCTTCAGAGTCCCTAGATGCGAGGCTCTGTAATCACATCTATCACAGGCGTAGGGCTTTTTCCCAGTGTGAGTCATCATGTGAGCTTTCAAACTTCCTATCTGCGAGGCTCTGTAATCACATCTATCACAGGCGTAGGGTTTCTCTCCAGTGTGACTCCTCATGTGAGTCTTCAGAGATCCTAGCCGCGAGGCTCCGTAATCACATCTATCACAGGCGAAGGGCTTTTTCCCAGTGTGAGTAATCATGTGAGCTTTCAAACTTCCTAGCCGCGAGGCTCTGTAATCACATCTATCACAGGGGTAGGGCTTTTTCCCAGTGTGAGTCATCATGTGAGCTTTCAAACTTCCTATCTGCGAGGCTCTGTAATCACATCTATCACAGGCGAAAGTCTTCAACTCACACCTCTGTACTCCAGAAGATCCCTCCAGAACGTCACTTTCCTCACTGAGCGGATCAGTTAAACCGTCCTCTCGTTTGATCATCAGATCCCCCTCAACCTCATCTTCAACTGCCCATCTGTTCCCCACCTCTTATTCCACGTCTTCATCCCCCATCGCCACCTCCTGTTTGGTCTCCACTTCTTCCTTCACCTGATCTTAGTCGCCTCTTCTTTCACCACAATTTCTTCTTCCATTTCTTCACACGACACTCTTTTCTATAGATTGTATTTTGAATTATTAATGTGTTCACAGTCACATGAGTAAAAAAGTAAAATTTCACTGACAAAAATCAAAACAATCAACTTCTAAAACTGATAACAAGAGCAGAGGAAACGTCTTCTTCTTCTTGCTCCCTTCAGTGAGTCCCTGCGATCCATGGAAGGACTCATCCATGCATGGACCTCCCAGTGAGATGTCTGGCCAATACCTCCATGGAGAAGGAATGTACATGGACCTAGGGAATAGGCTGTCTTCTTCCATGTCCATGGATGTCAGTACAACTGCAAGGTTGATACCTGGAAGAAGATTTCAGGAAAGCTCTCTTCAATGGGCTGATGGTTGCGCCTTTTTTTTCTTTATCGCGACAGCAGTGTTCTCTTTAGGTGGCGAACAGAGTTAAGAAGTACAATAGTGTAAGCCCCGCTGCTTTTCTCGGCTTGACAAATTGGATTCCAGTGGGAAGAGGCAAATCCCAACACTGCCACCAATTTGTAAGCCTACTTGTCTAGGTAAAAGTTGGCAAAAGAATTTAGTTACCTGGCCCAAGTAGCAACTGAGTAGGTTCCTGAAGGGAAACTACTTTGTGTTTCACTGTGAAATGGGGGAGTCAAGAAAAGACCGAAACAACTTAAATCTACGTTAATTTTAGAATAATAAATTGTATTTACCTGTGAAGTATGGTAGCTCTTCGAAGGTGTTGACTCCGTTGAATAAAAATAATAAAATGCTGTTAAACCTGAAGGGTTGTTCGTTATTTACCTCGGATCACCTAGTGTGTCCTTTGCCGGAAGGGCGTGTTCTCCGTGTCCTTCGTGTTCTGAAACACGAATCTAACCTGATTGTCCTCGTGGACGTGTTCTCGATAATTTGTGTCCTAAGGACACGACCTGATGGGTCTGATTTCAACGGAAGAATGAAGTGAATTTAAATGGTTTCAATTCTATCCCTAGTGAGTTTTAGCTGAGATATTGCAGGATGAACTGAGAAACAACACAGATATGGAGTAGAATACCAGGAACAGGAGTTTGTTACATAAACAGATAGATGAAAGGAAATATTACAAGCCTGAAGGGCGAATGTTCTTTTAACACAATTTGAACTTAAGGAGATCAATGAAAATAACAAGAATATTCTCCACAAAAGTTCCGTAGCTAACAATACAATCAATTTTATTTTTCTCAATCAGTTTTACAATCCGTGTTCTCACCGTGTCTCGTGTCTTTTCAATACGTAACAATTTTACCAGTTCAAACTTTACCAAATTTTAATATTAATCTTCACTTTCTAATCACTGTTTTGTTTCACCTGCCTAACCATTTTTGGCCAAAAAGTAGTTAGAATTAGTTTGTGCACTCACGTGTTGGGCCCTAAGGTATCCTCGACGTTGAAGTGGTAGATTGATGAGAGCTCCCCAGACGATCGACTTCTTGATCTGAATAGAGAATTTTGGGGGATACAACTCTAGGTACAGGGATCTTATTCACACTGACTTTGAGAAGGGGGACTACTTTCAGCCTGGACTTACTCGACTAGCTAGCAGGAAACGTTCGGCCTGGACCGGCGGATGGTGTGATGGCCGCTTCAAACGGCAGAATCCAGGTGCTTCCCCCTCCAGTCGGTGACGTCAGCCACTGCCTTCTCGACCACCCAGGTTGCCATTCGGCTAAGCTGATGGTTTGCTGCTGAGGTCGTCACTGGTGGTATGTTCCACCCCCGGAGTCATGGGCGAAGTCGACTCGGACGCCTTTGATGGTGTTCGGCGTCCTTCCAGTAGGGGGGCGGACCACGCATCTCGGAACTGGCCCAGATTACCCTCCCACAGTCCTTCGCCGCAGGTGGCTCTGTGGGGCGGCATCTTGGGGTCCAGGAAGGGAGGTACTGGCTCACCTCAGCCCCGTCACTTAAGTGTTATCAGTGAGCAGGGGCTCACACTCGCCTCCCACTCCTCTCATCTCCAATTCCTCCCGAATCCAATTCCTTAGACTATCCTCGCCTCCCACTCCCTCCAACTCCTCCCGCCCCCAACTTCGATTCCTTAGACTACCCTCGCCTCCCACTCCTCGCGTCTCCAATTCCTCCCGACTCTGATTCCTTAGACTATCCTCGCCTCCCACTCCCTCCGACTCCTCTTGTCTCCAATTCCTCCCGACTCTGATTCCTTAGATGATCCTCACCTCCCACTCCTTCCGACTCCTCTTGTCTCCAATTCCTCCCAACTCTGATTCCTTAGACTACCCTCGCCTCCCACTCCTCTTGTCTCCAATTCCTCCCGACTCTGATTCCTTAGATGATCCTCACCTCCCACTCCCTCCGACTCCTCTTGTCTCCAATTCCTCCCAACTCTGATTCCTTAGACTATCCTCGCCTCCCACTCCCTCCGACTCTGATTCCTACGACTATCCTCGCCTCCCACTCCCTCCGACTCCTCCCGCCTACGATTCCTTAGACTATCCTCGCCTCCCACTCCCTCCGACTCCTCCCGCCTACGATTCCTTAGACTATCCTCGCCTCCCACTCCCTCCGACTCTTGTCTCCAATTCCGCAGACTCTCCCCACTCCCACGACCCCTCCATGCATACGAACGGTTGGCGTTTTATGTATACTTATAGATGTCTGCCTGTCTGCAGGTCCTTGTAAAAGGCAAAACACGAAGCTACTGACCAATTTTTATGACATTTTCAGCGATGTCCTCTATGCAAATCCCTAATCAAAGTGAAAGTAGTACATTTTCAAAATCGAATTCAAAAATTTTTATTTTTTTTCAAAACCGTTGAAGGAATTTTAAATAAATACTGACAGATAGTTTTCTACTCCGCTTTATTGATGTTTATCAACAGAGCTGAAGCTAATCTCAGAGAACATTATTTACAAAATTTGTAGTACATGAATGAACTACGTTTCTGGTGAATTTCCTCGAATTACTGCTTATGTCTTCTCTCCAGTGTGACTCCTCAAGTGCTTCTTCAGAAACCCTGGATGCGAGGCTGTGTAATCACATCTATCACAGGTGTAGGGCTTCTCTCCAGTGTGAGTCCTCATGTGCCTCTTCAGAGACCCTAGACGCGAGGCTCTGTAATCACATTTATCACAGGCGTGGGGCTTCTCTCCAGTGTGAGTGATCATGTGCCTCTTCAGAGACCCTAGACGCGAGGCTCTGAAATCACATTTATCACAGGCGTAGGGCTTCTCTCCAGTGTGAGTCCTCATGTGCCTCTTCAGAGACCCTAGACGCGAGGCTCTGTAATCACATCTATCACAGGCGTAGGGCTTTTCCCCAGTGTGACTCCTCAAGTGCCTCTTCAGAGATCCTAGCTGCGAGGCTCTGTAATCATATCTATCACATGCGAAAGTCTTCAACTCACTCCTTTGTACTCCAGAAGATCCCTTCGGAACGTCACTTTCCTCACCAAGCGGATCAGTTAAACCGTCCTCTCGTTTGATCATCAGATCCCCCTCAACTTCATCTTCAACTGCCCATCTGTTCCCTACCTCTTCTTCCACTTCTTCATCCCCCATCACCACCTCCTGTTTGATCTCCACTTCTTCCTTCACCTCATCTTCAGTCGCCTCTTCTTTCACCACAATTTCTTCTTCCATTTCTTCTCAAAACACTCTTTTCTATAGTTTGGATTTTGAGTAATTAATGTGTTCACAGTCACAAGATTAAAATTTCACTGACAAAAATCAAAACATTTAACTTCGAAAACTGATAACAAGAGCAGCGGAAACGTCTTCTTCTTCTTCTTGCTCCTTTCAGTGGGTCCGTGAGTTCCATGGACAATGGAAGGACTCATCCATGCATGGACCTCCCAGTGAGATACTAGGTCCATGCCTTGGCCAGTACCTCCATGGAGAAGGAATAGACATGGACCTAGGGAATATGCTATCTTCTTCCATGTCCATGGATGTCAGTACAGCTGCAAGGTTGATACCTGAGGTTTGTTTGGAAAGGCAGTCCTGAAAGGTTCGGAACCGACCACGCCCCTTTTGAGGCGTATGGACAGCGCCAGAACCAGTTCGGGATTTTTAGTTCGGTGTACTATGGACAGCCAGTCCAGGACTGTTTCGAACTGGTTCTGACTGGTTTTTCACAACCACTCGTCCAGAACTTCCCCCCACTACCTTTTTTAGCCCCCTCTCCACGGATTACTCACTTGGCCTTGTCAATTTCTTGGTGTAAACAGCTTGTTGTGTCTGATAAGAGCTACGTTGTGATCTTTTCGGACAAGAAGATCACCAAATATCCATCAAATTGAGCACCATCATTGAAATTGTTCCATAGTTCCTTCAAAATACATTAATGTACAAAATTTGTTAATTTTACTTGTTTTTTCCTTTTTTTTTTTTTGTTTTTTTCATTTTTTGGTTTCTATTTGTTGTTGAGAAAACTGTGATTGCTACAGGTATTTATGAAGCTGGTTTACTTCAAATACCTCTCTCTTCAAATTTTTATAAATTTAGTAGTGTAAGCCTCGGGTTTAGCTCGCAGAATTGACTGTCAGTAACAGGAGAAGATCCCACCGCTGCCACCAATTTATAAGCTGGCTACTTGCTTGGGTAATAGTTGGTAAAATGAATTTAGTTACCCAACTCAAGTAGTTTTCGAATAGAATCCTGAAGGGATTCTATCCTGTGTTTAACTGTGAAATGGGGGAGTCAAGAACAGACCGAACAACTTAAAGTTACGTTAAATTTAGGATAATAAATTGTAATTACCTGTGAAGTATGGTAGCTCTTCAAAGGTGTTGACTCCAGGGATGAATGGATAATAAATATAATGCTGTTAAACCTGAAGGGTGTTTCTTTTACCTCGGACCACTAAATGTGTCCTCTGCCGGAAGGGCGTGTCCTTCGTGTCTTTTGTGTCCTGAACACAAAGTAACCCAAAAGTCCACGTGGACGTGTTCTCTGCCAAATGTGTCCTAAGGACACGACCTGATGGGTCCGAAATTGAATAATAATGAAATAAATCTGAGTTGTTTTATTTTTACCCCTAAATGCCGAAGCTAAACTGATGCCGGGTGAACTCAAAGACAACACAAGAAATGGAGTAAAATACCAGGTATGTGACGACCCTACGTTTTATACGGGACAAACCAATTGGTTTGTTCCCGATTTGTTGGAGCTACGCCTTTAGAGATATCCGATTCATAGAGATATGAATCGATATTCCCTTCAGGCGAGCCAATTAATCTAATCACTGGTTTGAAGGGATAGGGTCGTCACACCCTCCTCTGTCTCACAAATGAGCAATATAGGTGTATTTCTCATTTGTTATACAGATGGAAATTCAACCTATATTGTTACAGGTAAGAGGGTTTATTACAAGAGATGCAGTATGGTATGGTTGACTGGAAAAGGTACAAGCCTGAAGGGCGCAATAACTGTTTATACAATTTGAATCAAAATGGATTAGCAAGATGACAGTAAAATTATCAGAAGACAAATACTCGTTGCAAACAATACCTTCCACGTTCTTTCTCAATACAACTTCAATGCTGTGTCTTCACCGCGTTCTCCGTGTTTTATCAATACAATAATTGTATTGATACAATTACAATTACACGAATTATTCGTGTCCTACTTTTATCAATTTACAATCTCAATTCTTTACCAAATTCTCTCTTTGTTCATTTTACTTTCTACACTGTTTGTTTTCACCTGCCTAATTATTTTGGCCAAAATGAATTAGTACAATTTGTTTGTGCACTAACGTGTTGGGCCCGAAGGTAACCTCAACTTTCTGCAGAATAGAAGAAGGATCCTCCAGTCGGTATTCTTCCAGATATCCGAGATGGAGAATGATGGGATACGACTCAAGCAAGTTCAGGGGGTTTTCTACTCTCGCGCTGACTATTTTGAGAAGGGGGACGGGGATGATTTTCGGCCGGAACATACTCGTCGAGCTCTAGAAGGGAAGTGTGATGGCCGCCGCTGGTAAGGCAATAGTAAGTCTCCCCTCCTCCTCTGACGTCATCCACAGCCACTTCAATCAGTCAGGCTGCCATTCGGGCTAGGCTGAGTATCTGCTGCTGATGTGGTCATTGGGTGTATGTTTCATCCCCCGGCGGTCATTGTTGAAGTCTGGGTTGGACGCCTCTGGTGGTGTTCGGTGTCCTTGCAGTGGGGGCGGACCACACCCCTGGAACTGGCCCAGACTACCCCTCCACAGTCCTTCGCTGCAGGTGGCTCTGTGGGGGCGGCATCTTGAGGTTCAGGAAGGGGGGTGTTGATCTATCCCAGCCCCGTCACCTTGGTGTTTTCAGTGAGCAGGGGCTCACACCGGAATCAGCGGGTCTGGTGGGTGCGTGGATGGGAAGTGTTTTTTCATTTGGAGCGGGGGGCTCCCTTGTGCTGGGTGCGTCAACCACAGGGGCCGTTGGCAGGCAAGTCTCCGAGGCGAGAGCGAGAACACTCAACATGCCCTGCTTACATCGTCAACTCATGATATGCTTGCAGATGTTCTCACAAAACCTTTAGGAAATGCTAAGTTTGTTCAATTTTGTAATGCTCTAAATTTAAAATGAAAATTGTCAAACTGTTATTCTTAACACGTTGAACGCAGGAAAAAAAACGCGTTGGTCCATTGGCGCGGACACATTTTTTTCGTGAAGCACGAAAAGCTAATGTGTCACTTTGATAACTGCTCATGACCTTCAACATTTACCGATTCATCTCCGGATTGAACCGTTCAACTCATAATTATTCATCTATCAAGAAAAAAGCTAGAAAAGAGCTGAAACGGAGAACAAAAGAATAGGAGCAAATATTCTTGAACCTTTTGCGGGAGGTGTTTGCGTGACATAGACTCGGCTAGCCACAGGGACCCCGGGATTTGCGTGACATAGACGCGATCCGCGTCCAACGTGTTAACACTTTCAATGCGGGTCTAGAAAACCCTACTTTGGCCACCGGCGGGAGATAATTTTGGAGCTCAGTTTTTAGCTATTTATATACTACTTATATGCATATAATGATAAAATGAATCGTTTTTTAATGGTTTTTATTGCTTGTTGTCATATGACATACCCGCCATTTGGCAAAGACTCAGGGTATGCAAGACTCAAGCGAGCAGCATGAGGCCCATCATGTCATATGACCACACCCGCCAGAGACGAAACTCTTCATGCTGTCATATGACATGATCCGCACTGAAAGTGTTAACACATTGAACAAAAAAAAAAAAAAAAAAACGCGTTGGTCCCCTGTGGCGGAGAATTTTTTTTCACCAAAACGGTATAGCAGCAACATATATTAAAAAGTATGTTTTTCCAAATATATTGACATAAAAAAAGTTGAGAATTTTGAGAATTTTTTCTCGGCGTCAATGTGACGCGGCCAGTGGCAGTGCAGCAGTTGCTGCAGTTTGAATGGGAAATCAACCCCTATGTGAGTTGGCTCAGGCCGTCTGTCCACTGGACGCGAATTCTGGCGGCCTTTGCAAGGGAGATAGGTTGATGGTGCATAGAATGGGTAGGAATCAATCACGTACGACAATATAATACCTAGTTATTCCATACCTGGGAAGAGAACGAGTCTTCTCTTTTTTGGGAGCGTTGTTGAGTTGTCTGGTGAAGATTCAAAACAGGAAAAACCGAATCAAACACGACGTCACCTACGAGTCTGGGCCGAAGAGAGTTAATTTCTTAACACCTTCAGACCGGGGCTCAAAACCCAGATTGTCCCCAGGACCTAGGAAAATTTTGGAACTTCACAGCAAAACAGTCGCACTGATGAGATGCCGGCATTTTTGGGTGATAACATGCACTGATATCCAAAACTGAAAGGTTGGGACAGTAAGGTGGGTTCATTCCAAAGCGATTGAGACCAAAAAGAGCAATGTTGGGGGAAAAATGAACTATCCAGAGCATTTCGAAAAATGTTCATGGATCCACCGTGGAAGCAGCCGTACCAGGCGAAGGTTTCGCGTGGATCCAGGGTGGAAGCAGCCGGTCTGAACGTGTTAATTCAACTCTATCACTGGGAAGGGGTCCCAGTGAGAACGAACTCACACTTAACACACAGTCCTTGTTTCACAACTATTCCACTTTCTCTGTCCTTTTCTCTCAATACAACTGATTCGGCTGTTCCGGATCACGGCGGTAACACTGGTGGGCTCTGAAGTTGTGCAAAGGGGGTGGTTGAGCGCTCGATCAAGACACGACTGACGCTTGGCGGTGGCGTCGCTCCAGTTGTTTCCCCCTCCCCACACCTCATCATCATCTCCCCACTCCATCAGCGCTTGGTTCCCTGCGGTGCTGCCCTCTACCTCCCCACTTCCACCTCCACACGAGCGCCCCTTTTTCAGCCTTAGCATGGATGTGGCAGACTCCTGTGTGGAAGTATCTGCCACTGACTCTGGAGGTGGCCCATCACAAAAGTAGTACATTTTCAAAATCAAATTCAAAATTTTTAATTTTTTTTCCTTAAAACCGTTAAAGGGATTTTAAATAAATATAGATAGGTAGTTTTCTACTTCGATTTATTGATGTTTATCAACAGAGCTGAAGCTAATCTCAGAGAACATTATTTACAAAATTTGTAGTACATGAATGAACTACGTTTCTGGTAAATTTCCTTGAATTACTGGCTATGTCTTCTTTCCAGTGTGAGTCCTCATGTGCCTCTTCAGAGACCCTAGATGCAAGGCTCTGAAATCACATTTATCACAGGCGTAGGGCTTTTCTCCAGTGTGACTCCTCAAGTGAGTCTTCAAAGATCCTAGCTGCTAGGCTCTGTAATCACATCTATCACAGGCGTAGGGTTTCTCTCCAGTGTGAGTCCTCATGTGAGTCTTCAGAGACACTAGTTGCGAGGCTCTGTAATCACATCTATCACAGATGTAGGGCTAAAGTTGTAAAGAGTAAAATGTTGTAAAGTTAAATTGTAAAGAGTCGGTTGTAAAGAGTAAAATTTCACGGAGACAGAAAGAGAAAACTCGAAATATTCAACTTCCAAAACTGATAACAAGAGCAGAGGAAACGTCGTCTTCTTCTTCTTGCTCCCTTCAGCGATCCAGTGAGTCCATGGTGGCCTCCATGAGCGACACTCCATGGACCGCTACACTCCATTCATGGGAGATGCGGCCAGTTCTTGTAGGCGTGTTTTCCCCCACTCCTCGTCTACTTTGCCTCAGTTGGCTAAAGCGGCAGGCTTCCACGCTCGAGGATGTTGTTGTGAAAGTATAAGGATTTGGGCCTTCTGCCGTATTTCTCTTATTAGGCCGCTTGGCGCTTTTTCGAATATTCTCAAAGGGAGAGGGGGTAAATTACTTCGTTTTCTGTGAAGACCAATGTTGTTTTGTGATCGTGAATGACTGGTGAGATTATTATTATTGTGATAGCTTCTTTCAGTCAAATAAACCCGTTGTCTGAAAGTGCTGCGAGTTTTCCATCTTTTCCTTGCACTCTGGGTGACATTCCAATATCTGGCGACCGTGACATCGATGTTAACCCAAAAACTTCTGAAGACGGATTATAATAGGACTTTTCGTGGACTTGAGTAGTGATATATTTTCCCTTTTCTCAGGAAGATGGGAGATTCGACGGTTCACCATGTATCTACTATGTGAAGTATTCACCAGGGAAGCAAATCAACTCAGGGACCTGTTGAATAGTAGTGCCGACTTGGAGCAACAGGAACTGAAAGCTAGAATGCTTTCATTGTCTTCCAGGTATGATAAGATTAAGATGGTTGATAATGGGACTCTGTTGGCGATGGAAAGCGATCCTCAAGTCAATGATTGTGAACTGGAATCTCAATATGAAGGTATCGGGGAGTATGACTTGACTTCCATGACTCTCAGGGAACAAGTGATAGCTACACTTGACAGTTTGAGCAAAACTGATAATAAGCCACTCATTCCCATAAAACTGATGTTCCTCTCAAGCTCAAAAGGCCTAATATTAAGAAATTCGACGGGAATCTGTGAGGTTGGATTGCGTTTTGGGCTCAATTTAAGAAAATAGAAGAAGATCCAAAGCTTGAAGAAGAAGGTAAATTCGCGTTTCTTTTGGATTCCTCGACACCCGGCTTGGCAGCCATGAAACTCATAGAGGGTTTTCCCCCTCCCAGGAAAATTATGCTAAGGCTGTCGGAGTTTTGAAATCACGCTATGGCGGAGATGAGTTTCTCATTGAGTTTTATGTTCGTGAACTGTTGTCTCTAGTTTTAAATCGTTCTGAAGATTCATCAGTGTCCCAACTCTATGATAAGCTGTCAGCCCAGTTGCCCGCACTTGATTCTCTAGGTGACACAAAGGAAAAATATACGCTGACATGATCTTCCCACTAATAGAGTCAGCAGAGCATGTTTTTAAAGTGTGGGAGAGGCGTAGAATAAGTAAGAATGCTTCCATAAAGGAACCCCGTGACTGTCGGAGCTCGAATTTTTGAAGATAGAGGTTGAGGGAGAGGAAAGACTAAAATTGAGACAAAATACCTTTGGCAGTACCTCCAAAAGGTCACAAAACCCAATTGAACCCAAAGTTCCCACTGCTGCTGCTTTGGTGTCCTTAAGGTGCCCGTCCACTAGGTCGACAGCGCGGCGCGGCGCCAAAAAAAATTTCTAGAAATATAATGGTGTGAGTCTCCACTCACTGGGGAACATTTCCAGTGAAGAGACTGGGTTAATTCGTTAACTCCCTTCCGATCCGAATTTGTCATAGCCACCCGCGGCGATGATTGTCAGATTCGGATCCGTGGTCAGCTTGGGGGGTGACGTCACCCCCCCCTCAACATGAAGACGCCGTCTCCAGCCAGAGCGTCCCTCCCTCGGCGGGGGGAGCCAATCAGAAGTCTCCACCTGGCAGGCGCCCGTCCGTCGAGGGAGCGGAGGGGGACCATCCGGAACAAAACCAACGAGCAGCCCCCTCCACAGACAGACCCCCCTTGATATTCAGTACAAGTCATTGAGAGCCCTGCTGCCCGTGAACTTAAACTGCTAGAGTCAACCGTCCCCGTAAATACCTTCACACGCTTTTTTCGTAAGATCCCTGACCATCGGAAATTGCCGTGTCGCGCCGAATTGATCTGGAGGAAGAGAACTTGGATTCCCTGGACGTCCGTCGCCACAACCACCACAACCGCCACATCACACCTGGAAGGATACCTCAGGGCCCTGACACGTGTGAGTGAAAACTATAACTTACCTTCTAACCATTGGCCAATGCAGTTAGGACAGTGCGTAGAAGTAATTCTGAAACAATTGGACAAAAGTCGTAAATTTGAGAGTTGTAACTTAATGCTAAATTCGTACCTGCAACACAAAGTTAACCTATACTTACCATACTCACCTTTGTTGAAAACCTGGAACGTTGAACTGATATACTCTGGAAACCTGAAACATAAAGTCACATTGGAGTTATTATTTTGTACATTTGAAACATTATCTGCAAATCTATCCTATTGAACATTGAATCTTGTGCCATACTCACTTGTGTTGTTGCGCCCGTCAGGCTTCTTTTCGACACACCCTTCGGTGTGCCTAGTCAGAAAACCATTTGCATATTTAATAAACTTACCTTTTATTGTTGTAAATCTGCATTTGAATATCTTTTCTCATTTTACCTGGTTCCTCAGTGTGAAAAACCGGAGCTTGGTGACGCGTCACACTCCGCCATCTTTTCCGAAGCGTCCCTCAGACGCCTTCGTAGGCCCCTTCGGCAGCGTCGCATTTTGCGGACGCCATTTTCTCAGTAGGACGCCCTTAAGGCTAACATTTCAGATTGCATCATCCCGAGGAATTCGACTGGCCGCTTCACCGCCTCGTCACAGGTAAATACCACACGCTACCCTTGTAAAATTAACTATTGTTTCGATATTTGTTTGTCTTCCCCTTCCCACCTGAGCTCGCCACGTAAGGTTTTGTGTCATCCGGTGAACTTGGGATCGGCACGTGGCGTCACAACCTCGTGCTGCTACCAACTACGCCGCGAAACGAAACCTTAACCCTGTCGAACGCAAATCCCGCTTACAACTGGTGTGTCGCCACAATCGTCACAATCACCACGAGTAAGCCGGGACGCTACCTCTGTGGTCCATCGACACAATCGCCACAAGTAGCAGGCCTACAAATTTGGTGGCAGCGGAGTGGATCCCGGTGTGAGTAAGCCTCACACGAGCCCACTCAAACTCGTAGGCCGTTCGACACGAGCTCAGTTTTAAATTTAAAGTCTATCGAAACAAACTTCAAAAATAAAACACACTGAGACAGGTAAAAAATAAAAATAGGTAGGCTGTACATCCATTTATTATACAGGAAAAGTGACATTAGAAGCAGCCTTCCGCACGAAACGACGCGAGAAGACGTCTCTTCTCGTAGTTGTATTTTTCTCGACTTAGACCGATTCACGCCGACAGACTTCCTCGTGCCTAGGTGGTAGTTAGTATCAATCGCTACCATGTTCCTCAATAATCCGACACCTAGCGACAGGGGGACCGAGACCCAATCGTCCTCCGGCACGGAAGCTGTAGAAACAATGACTCAGACAATGAAGGAGATGAACATTCTCCTTCAGCGATATAATAACGTAACACACGAAGCCGATAGGGAGGACATACCGCGCTCGGTATTCCTCGAAGTAGAATCGTGGGACCCAGACGCGACCGGTGCATTAAGTGTTGTGTCGTTTTTTGCGAATTTTGATATGGTGACCACGGGTTTGACCTCGCGACAACGATACCGTTTACTCCGCGCAAAAGCGCGGGGAACCGCCAAGCAATTCCTTATCGATCGGGATGATACGCTCGACGTAGACAACGTCTACGAGATCGTCCGTGACGACATGATCAAGTGGTTCCAAAAGGAAAATCCATAACACGCCGCCGCCCTCCTGTGGACAGTCAAGCGGAACGCCACAGAAACGCTCCGCCAATTTGCCGACCGAGTCCGCAGCCTCGCCCGGTGTGCCGTCATGGAAGAAGGAGGACAACTCCGACGCCACGAACGCCACGACTGGGTAGAAAGAAAAACCCTGAGCGCTTTTATACGTGGTGTCAGCAAAAACATGAGCGCACTGCTCATCACAAATCGCCCCAGATCGATCCAGGACGCGCTGAGCAAAGCGGAGGAATTGGAGGAAACCCTAGACGACACAATCGACACAGACGAACGTTGGGACTTGGCGGCCATTACCAACGACCGCCGATGTTACAACTGCGGAAGTCCTGAACATTTCGCCGCTCGATGCCCGCGAAAAGACGAACCCCTACAGCGTCACAATCGACACAGGGAGGAGGACCACCGCCAAGATAAGCCCAACGAGCGCCGAAGCGCCGAGAAACCAACCCCGCGATATCCGTGTATGTTTTGCGCGGACAAGACGCATTTCCCCGTAAGTTGCCCATTCAGCCCGAACAAGACCATATTTTGTGACTTCTGTGGCGTCCGAGAACATCTGGAGGAGGATTGTTACAAAAAGAAACGTCTCCTCCCCGTGTCGCAACCTGTCATGGCGCCGGCACATTCAATGGAGGTCGCCCGTTACAAGAAGCCAATCGAGGAGGCACATGTTCCGGCCGTGGAAGCTCCAATGTCGCGGACGATGAAAATCACCGTGGGACTGGGCCCAGAAGAACGAGAGATGACCCTGGACACCGGAGCTACGCTTTCGGTACTTTCAACACCCGTAAAGGGAATTCCAATTCTCCCAACCCGAGCGATCGCGTGGGGAGCTGATGGGATGCCCCTACATTTCTCCGGGGAACAGCGCGTCGTCACAAGGATCGGCGAATGTGTATTTGAACACACATTCCTAGTATTCGCAAGGAGAAGCGCTACGCTTGATCTTTTGGGGCTCGACGTGCTTCGAAGGGTACCCATCACATTTACAACGGGACCGGAAATGAAATTCCGCACCCCTAAAGGCGTCATCCGCCCATATACGCCGGTCGAAACACCCGAGGAAATCTACAGCGTGGGGGTAGTGTTGCGGCCCGAGGGGCGGGAATTCGGGACGTTCGTGGATCAAAATGAAAGTCATGATCACAACGCTCCTCTCCCTAGCACCCCTTCGGCGGCAACAACTGCCTCCGCCACGCAAAAACCATCGTGCGTGGATTACCAAGAACCGGACGACGCTTCGGAGGTGCGGGCAAATTTCGCCACAAATCAAGATGGCGCCGGAAGCCTGAAGTTTTGGAATCGGCAGTTCAAGGGTGTTTCTGTCCCTATCGATACACCCGTTGAGCGGTACGACGATACACCCCACTACAAGAACCTGACGAAGGGTCCGGCCCAAAACTTTCCACTTCCCCCGAAAGTACATTTCAGCACACCAATCTCACGACATTGTGCAACCCCCACTACGCCTACCGAGTTCCAGGAAGTTGACGACGCAAGCGACAGCACTGATCCCACGCCGGACTTTGATGAGAAAACCTCCCTCGAAAAATGCCTCGATCGGATGCTCCACGACTACCATCGGAATTATGTCAACACGGTGGATCGGCACAGTGCGACACAGTTCGACACGATGGATCGGCACAGTGCGACACAGTTCGTCACAGAGGATCGTCACAACGCGACACAGTTCGACACGGTGGATCGGCACAGTGCGACACAGTTCGACACGATGGATCGGCACAGTGCGACACAGTTCGACACAGAGGATCGGCACAGTGCGACACAGTTCGACACAGCGGATCGGCACAGCCCGACCCGGTTCGCCACAGCCGACCCAGGTGTTGAACCATATCCCGATATAGTCGATACCCCTAATGAAACGAGTTCTAGCATATCCCTCAGAGAAGAAAAGGCCTGCGCCGAGATTTGTTCTATTATTCCCCCGATTCAAAACTATGAAAAAGAAGTATGTCCCGACGCCACGCCAGACGGTCTGGAAGAAGAGGAGTGGGGGGAGCTACCGACCGACCAATGGGAAACCCCGTTACCCGAGTTCGACGTGACCTTGCAAGAGAAACTGCGACATCTCACAACTTCGGACGCGGAACCAACTAGGGAATTGTTGTGTAAATTTCGGGACTTATTTAAGCCACCTACGGGGGAGGGATGTCGATTGAACGTATTCCATGAGATAGTTACTACTCAACCCACCGTTACACAACAAAAACCCTACCCGGTTCCCCACGCCCTCCGCGACGTCGTTGAAACTCAAATCAAGGACATGCTGTCGAATGGGGTAATTAGCCCGTCTACTAGCCCGTGGTGTGCGCCGGTACTACTCGTCAAAAAGAAAACGCCGCCGGGAGAAAAGCAGCTTTGGCGATTTTGCACGGATTTCCGACAGCTCAATAAAATCACCAAAGGAGACGCTTATCCTCTTCCCCGATTACAGGAGACCCTTGCGATGTTAGGTCAGTGTAAATGGTTCACAACCATCGACTTAATATCGGGTTATCACCAGATACCAGTTCACCCCGAGTCAAGGGAGAAAACGGCCTTTTCAGTTTTGGGACGTCATTTTCATTACGAAAAGATGCCGTTTGGACTGAAGAATGCGCCCGCTACATTTCAGCGAGTCATGAATGACACCCTTGATGGAATCCTCGGAGATCATTGTCTCGTCTACCTGGATGACATCATAGTATTTTCCGCCACTCGAGAGGAACACCTCCAGAAATTGACTCAGGTTTTCGATCGATTGACCGAGGCCCGCCTGCAAGTGAACTTGTCGAAATGCGAGTTTTTGAAAAACGAGGTTCGCTTTCTAGGTCACCGCATCACGCCCGACGGAATCCTTACCGAGCCCGAGAAGGTCAAGGCCATTAAGGAATTTCCCGTACCTACCTCGGCGTTGAAACTGCAGTCGTTTTTGGGGCTGGCTGGGTTTTACCGGAGGTTCATACCTCGATACTCGGAGCTCTCGGTACCCTTGACCGACCTCCTCCAGAAGAACCGACCCTTCGAGTGGACAAGTAAACAACAACAAGCGTTCGACGAACTCAAGGTCAAGTTGACCGAGGAACCCGTACTCGCCTTTCCTGACCTGAATAAACCCTTTGTGTTGGCCACCGACGCTTCCGGCTCCGCTTTGGGGGCTGTCCTTTCGCAGAACTTCGAAGGGGAAGAGAGGCCCGTGGCATATGCGAGTCGGAAACTCAATCCGGCCGAAACCAGGTATTCCGTCACGGAGAGAGAGTTACTCGCTGTTGTGTGGGCGGTCCGCCATTTTCAAGAATATCTCTTACCTTTGAACTTCAAACGGATCACATGGCACTCACGGCCACGATGCACCTCCGCGACCCGACATCACGAATCGGGAGGTGGGTTCTAAGGCTCGCTGAATACGACTTCGTTCCCCGATACAGACCCGGAACTCAGATGAAGCATGCGGACGGATTGAGTCGAATGGACATAGCCGTTGTGAATCTCGATTTCCCGCGCGAACTAATGATCGCAGCACAAGATCTTGATGATTGGGTCCAATCGATGGTTTTGAGTCGCGGGAAGGAGGGATTGCGCAAAACCAACGGAGTGTGGGAAATGAGAGTACGACACGATGGTAGACACGAATGGGTGCCCCTCATCCCCAGTTCACTTCGTGAATGGTTGATTGACAGATGCCATAAGAATGAGTGGGCGGGACACCCCGGAGTCGACGTGACGGAAAAAGTGGTGAGACGACTCGGAAACTGGCCCGGATTATCGAGAGACGTCAAAGAACAGGTGCAACGTTGTGAAACATGTTTACGTCGCAACACCCCGACGAATCTGAAAAGCCCGATTCAGAAGCCGCTCCTCCCCGAGAGACCCGGACACATCGTCGGCATCGATTTCGTGGGGCCCATCGTGACAAATGGAAAGTCCAAATATCTCCTTACCGTGATCGACCATTTTACCAAATATGCTGAAGCATACGTTACCACCAATTGTACCGCCTCGACTGTTGCGCAAATTTTAGCAAAAGAATTTATACCGAGACACGGTGTACCCGAGAGACTTGTTTCGGACCGCGGAACCGCCTTCACCGCCGGATCGACACGCGAGCTTTGTGCCCAATGGGGAATACGGCAGATCTTTACGACCGCGTACCACCCAGAAGGAAATGGGGTGTGCGAGCGTTTCCACCGAACCTTGACCAATATTTTGGCGAAAATTACCAAAAAAACTAAGGACTGGGAAACCATGTTGCCTGTAGCACTTGCAGCGTACCGATCCAGCCCACATAAGAGTACTGGATTTACTCCAAATTTTCTTACCTTTGGAAGAGAAATACGCCTCCCGAACGACACCTTTCAAGGACTTCGAACACCTTTACCTGAGTCCTCCTTGTTGAAGAATCTCCGAATGGCCCGTGACGCCACGACACAATGCCTACACGAAGCCTGGAAGAAACGGACGGAAGCAATCAACGCCCGCCGCTCTCTGCGCTCTTTTGAGGCAGGGGACATGGTGTACCTGAAAGACATGCAGCCGCCCCCAGGTGTCGTAAAAAAATTCTGGAGTCCATGGAGTGGACCGTGGACGGTGCTAAAAAAACACTCGAATGTTACTTATGAAATCAGGGACTCACCCGACATAAAACGTCAGGTAGTACACATTAACCGCCTCAAACCGGCCTTTGTGCTGGGTGTACCGGACGATACTTTCCTGGACCATACTAAATCCAATCAAACTCCGGACATAGACACAATAAGGAACAGCCACGAACCGGAAACGGGGACACAGGAAGAAACAATGGAAGACTCTGATGAGGAGTTGCGATGGCCGCCTCCAAACCCGGCCATGATGGAATGTGGCGATGTGCCGACCGGATCTCACGAGAACGCTCCCACTACACCGTTTTCGGAACAGTCAAACCAAGGGACTGCTTCGCCACAACCGACTCACCTCGAGGACGCGGATCGACACTCAGATCGCTCCTCGATCAGTGAAGAAGATAAAAGCGTCAGCTACCCTTTGAAAAAATCAGCCGAGAATTCAGCGGAAAACTCACAACACCCGGTCGACCACCCCGAGGAAACTCGCCACAGCGAACACGATCGCCACAGCGAACACGATCGCCACAGCGAACACGATCGCCACAGCGAACACGATCGCCACAGCGAACAGGATCGCCACAGCGAGCACGATCACCACAGCGAGCACGATCGCCACAGCAAGCACGACCGCCACAGCAACAACCCTCACCAGGAACCAGTGGTACGCAAAGCTGAAGAGCCGTCGACACCTGAAGGTCTACCTCCGAAAAGACCCAGAGGAGAAGCGCCAATCGGAACCACTCCATATTCGTTCCGCCAGCGTGACCCTTCCGTAAATTATAAGCAACTCCACTTAGGCCGAAAGACAAACTGACTGACTACTAGGAAAGACTGACCACGACCTCGACACATGGTCCTTCAGACCAACAAGTTTAGCTTGGGTCCCTCAGACCAACCAATTTCAATTGGGTCCTTCAGACCGACAAACTTCACTTAGGTCCTTCAGACCAAGCCGAACCGTTACTTCTGCTACCTTCCTAACAAGGCCAGAATTATTTGTGTGAAGTACAATGAGATCAATTCCTGAGTCACTTTTCCTAGGCAGGATGTTACAGTAGGGCGTTTATTTGTCTGTTGTAGGATGGCACAAGAACCGCTAGATGAGTGGATAGTGGACGGGGGTCCCCAGTCGCCGGACCCCATGGTGGAGTTAATGAGGAGGCGAACAGAAAGGTTTGTCGCCGGCCTTCGAAACCAGTCGCCGGGACACGTGAGCACGCCCGCGCCACCCGACGACCCTTACGACGTGCTAGAGACGCTCTCAAACTTCGTGCGATTCACGATGTGTGGCGACACCCCGACCAGCCGCCACACTTCCGGGAATTCGGCGCTCCTCACGATCCTCCAGATACACAGGTGGATTCCCATCTACCAGAGGATCGTGCAGGAGCGGGATGCGTTGTTGGACCGCCAAACCAAGTGGCTGCTGGATCGACAACAACTGATCCAGCAACGGGACGCAGCCGTGGCGGAGTCCAAGGCAGCCAACGCACAGGTGGTAGTGGAGCCACCTGCGGCGAAGACCGCTACACCTGAGGCAACCAACCAGCTATCTGCAGAGGCACCTGCGGCGAGGTCTGCGGAGGCTGAGGAGAAGTTGGCTCGCTCCCCGGCTCCGCCCCCCGCTTCGTCCCCCGCCCCGTCACCATCGCCTCAGGCCGTCGAAGTCAGGAGTCCGCAGCTCAACCCGTACGTGGCCTTGACACCCTTGCACTCGCCGCCAACGACGCCTCGACCACCCCGGCGCGCTCGTGGGAGAGTTAGCTCCTATGAAGAATCCCCCACCCGGGACGTACCACCGACACCCGGGCGTTCTCCCGCGACATCCAGCGAAGACGAAGCAGAACCAGCCAAAACGATACCGCCTCCGGCTCACCCGAGGATCGTGCTGCGTATAAGCCGAAAGCGTCAATGTCCCGTCTGCACCAAGAAGGTACCACAGCTCTTCGTCTTCCGGTGCCCGGGATGTAAGGAGTTCTGGCAACGTCTCAAGAATTTCCATCGCCAGGGACGACCGCTGCCGGAGTGCCCCGAGGACCATCGGGCACAGCGCGACCCAGCCAACTGTCGCGGTTGTCGTCGCCACGCCTACGAGCTGGCCATAAGGAAGGCGCGTCCCTTGGCTCCTCTGGGAATACCCAGCGTAGTCTTTGACAACGCTGGCTCCCGGAGGGAAGGGGGATGTGAGTCTCCACTCACTGGGGAACCTTTCCAGTGAAGAGACTGGGTTAATTCGTTAACTCCCTTCCGATCCGAATTTGTCATAGCCACCCGCGGCGATGATTGTCAGATTCGGATCCGTGGTCAGCTCGGAAGGTGACGTCACCCCCCCCTCAACATGAAGACGCCGTCTCCAGCCAGAGCGTCCCTCCCTCGGCGGGGGGAGCCAATCAGAAGTCTCCACCTGGCAGGCGCTCGTCCGTCGAGGGAGCGGAGGGGGACCATCCGGAACAAAACCAACGAGCAGCCCCCTCCACAGGCAGACCCCCTTAGATATTCAGTAAGAGTCACCGTGAGCCCTGCTGCCCGTGAACTTGAGCCTGCTAGAGTCAAACCGCCCCCCTAAATACGAGGGTCGTCTCAAAAGTAAGTTACACCATGACAAAAATAAATTTTAAAACCCTCAAAATTCGTTAAAAAGGTTTTATTTTGAAAATTACATGTATTAGTTATTTTTCTACATAATCGCCTTGAATATCAATACATTTTTGGTATCGTGGCAACAGTTTTTTCAACCCAGCTTCATACCATTCTGCCGCCATACTGTTTAGCCATGTTTCAACTTCTTCTTTAAGTTCGTCTTCATTTGCGAAGCGTCTTCCCCCGAGATGTTGCTTCAGCTGCGGGAAAAGATGAAAATCACTTGGTGCAAGATCCGGGGAGTAAGGTGGGTGTCCAAAAACATCCCATCGAAACTCTTCAAGCAGTTCTTGTGTCTGACGAGCAGAGTGTGGACGAGCGTTGTCGTGGAACAAAAACACTGTTTTTGTCAACTTTCCCCTCCTTTTGTTTTGGATCGCCCTTCTGAGTTGTTTCAACACCTCACAATAGCGTGCAGCTGTGATCGTAGTCCCACGTGGCAGGTAGTCGATCAACAATACCCCCTTGGAATCCCAAAAGACTGTCGCCATAACTTTTCCAGCAGATTCCACAACTTTCGCCTTTTTTGGAGTGGGCTCGTCCTTTCCTTTCCACACCATGCTCTGTTTTTTTGATTCAGGTGTCCAGTGATGGATCCATGTTTCATCACCAGTCACTATTCGGTTGAATAAACCATCTCCTTCATCATCAACAAACTGGAGAAATTGAAGTGCAGCGTCAACCCTTTGCTCTTTGTGCTGATCTGAAAGGAGACGTGGAACCCACCTTGCACACACTTTGGACAGATTCAGATCGTCAGAAATGATTCTGTGAAGTGATGCACGGCTAATTTCAACATTTGGGGAGAGTTGCGAATGAATTTCGTCAAGCGTAAGCCGACGATCGGTGTCGACGACCCTTCGGACATCTTCCACAATGTTCGGGGCACGTGACGTGGATGGGCGGCCGCTTCGTTGTTCGTCGTGTAGAGTTATTCTGCCTTCAATAAAGGATTGGCGCCAACGAGAAACCATTGGCCTTGACATAACGTCGTCACCGTACACACTACACAACTCGCGATGAATTTCAGTCGCACTTTTATTCTTTCCCGTTAAAAAACGGATGACACTACGTATTTCGCAATCGGCGGTAGGAGTGAGTGGTAGCTCCATAGTGGCTTGCTTGTAACTGACGAATGGATAATGGCGGACGCATAGGAATTTTACAGGGCTGCCACTACACCCAGACCAAAGCTCCCTAGGAATCCCAGGCTTTTCCCACCTCGTACGCGGGTATTAAAAAATAGTGTAACTTACTTTTGAGACGACCCTCGTACTTTCACAACGCTTTTTCGTAAGATCCCTGACCATCGAAATTGCCGTCTCGCGCCGAATTGATCTGGAGGAAGAACCCTTGGATTCCCTGGACGTCCGTCGCCACAACCACCACAACCGCCACATCACACCTGGAAGGATACCTCAGGGCCCTGACACGTGTGAGTGAAAACTAAAACTTACCTTCTAACCATTGGCCAATGCAGTTAGGACAGTGCGTAGAAGTAATTCTGAAACAGTTGGACAAAAGTCGTAATATTGAAAGTTGTAACTTAATGCTAAATTCTTACCTGCAACACAAAGTTAACCTATACTTACCATACTCACCTTTGTTGAAAACCTGGAACGTTGAACTGATATACTCTGGAAACCTGAAACACAAAGTCAAATTGGAGTTATTAATTTGTACATTTGAAATATTATCTGAAAATCTATCCTATTGAACATTGAATCTTGTGCCATACTTACTTGTGTTGTTGCGCCCGTCAGGCTTCTTTTCGACACACCCTTCGGTGTGCCTAGTCAGAAAACCATTTGCATATTTAATAAACTTACCTTTTATTGTTGTAAATCTGCATTTGAATATCTTTTCTCATTTTACCTGGTTCCTCAGTGTGAAAACCGGAGCTTGGTGACGCGTCACACTCCGCCATCTTTTCCGAGGCGTCCCTCAGACACCTTCGTAGGCCCCTTCGGCAGCGTCGCATTTGGCGGACGCCATTTTCTCAGTAGGACGCCCTTAAGGCTAACATTTCAGATTGCATCATCCCGAGGAATCCGACTGGCCGCTTCACCGCCTCGTCACAGGTAAATACCACACGCTACCCTTGTAAAATTAACTATTGTTTCGATATTTGTTTGTCTTCCCCTTCCCACCTGAGCTCGCCACGTTAGGTTTTGTGTCATTCGGTGAACTTGGGATCGGCACGTGGCGTCACAACCTCGTGCTGCTACCAACTACGCCGCGGAACGAAACCTTAACCCTGTCGAACGTACATCCCCGCTTACAACTGGTGTGTCGCCACAATCGTCACAATCACCACGAGTAAGCCGGGACGCTACCTCTGTGGTCATCGACACAATCGCCACAAGTAGCAGGCCTACACTATTATAGTACATCAATATAATATTGATCAATATAATATAATATTGATAATATAATATAATATCAATATAAAATAATATTGATCTTGCTAGATTTTAAAAATGCCTTTGGCTCTGTGAATCATCAGCTCCTCATTGACAAATTGGCCTCTATCTTCAACTTTGGAACCTCTGCTTGTGAATTAATAGCTTCATATCTTTAGGTGGGTTTACACGCTCAAGCCATTTGCACAAGCCAGTTTGCGCAAACTGAACTGAACAACGCAGTCGCGTTCACACGTTCAGTTGTGCTTGTGAAATTGTGTGGGATTCAGTCAGTGGACTTCGTCGATCAGTGCGCTTTAATTAAAGTTGATTAATTAAAAAAATTTAAATTATTCAAAAAAAACCAATCACAAATTTCGACATAATTTTTAATATGGATGAGGAGGAGCTTATCCTGTGTACGACGGCGGCTTGCTTGATAAAGAAAAAATTGGGCTCAAAGAGTTCCAAAGGTCGGAAATGGAGCAAGGATTGGTTGCTCAGGAGGGGCAGCCTTTCCCATACCAATTTAATAGTGGAATTGAGAGGGGAACCAAATGATTTCCGGAATTATTTGAGACTTGTACAGCTCAATGAATTCACAGAGAAATTCTCTTTCTTTCTGCATCGCAAGAACCAATCAACCAATGCAGCTTGAACGAGCGCTAGATGCTCCCGAGTGATATGGGGTTGGAATAATGTGATTCACACACTTGAAGAGAAGGAATGCACCGGCGCGAGATCGTGGGTAGGCTTGAACTGCGTTCACACGCTCAAACTCCACTCATGCCAAGCTCCAACCTCAAGCCGAATTTCTGTCCGAGACAGACTTCGCACAAGCCAAATTTTTTGGCTTGCGCAAACAGCGTTCACATGCAACGATATAACTGTGCAAACTGGCTTGTTCAAGCTGATCTCAGTCCATTCTCAGTAATGGGTTTGAGTCCAAGTCCTTGCCGTTGAATGCAGGGGTTCCTCAGGGTTCTATCTTAGGACCTCTTCTTTTCAGTCTTTTCATTAATGATGCTCCATAAGTTTTGCTCTCGTCCACACCACATTTATATGCAGATGATTGTCAATTATTTCACCAATGCTCAATAGATGAGCTCACGCATGGCATCGCAATCGTCAATGAGGAGCTGGTGAGAGTCTCGCACTGGTCTCGTCGTAATGGCTTGAAAATTAATCCTAAGAAGAGTCAAGCAATGGGGTAGTTGCATGATATTTTTTTGTATTTTTTCTGTGTAGAGAATCTCTATTGAAGCACGTGTCTGCAAATAAAACTCCCGGAAAGGCTTCCTAAAAATTTAGAGATTTTTTCGAAAAACGGGATTTCGGATTCAGGCGGGAAAACCTACACACGGCTTTGACACTGCAGGGTGGGGGCCACGTCACGGGTGTGAAGGGGGCCAAGAGACCCCTTCCTTTGCCCGGGGGGTCCTTTGATAGCAACCCTCTGTTTGTTTACGTTCGTTTGTGGCAATAAAATTGGAGAATCACTCACACTTTGTGGTGCTTTCATACTGAATTTTGCTAGCTGCGCAATCGAAACATGTTGCATCAAAGATTTTGTTTCCTACTGGCATTCCCTCTACTGTAACTGAAACCTCATATGGTTGTGAAGAAATGCGGTGTTCTGGTGTTACTCGAGCCACAACCTCGCATATCTGCTAGATTATTCCAAGTTGGACAACCAACATCGTTTTATTTAACAATTTACTAACACTCATTGGTACTACATTGTACAGGATAATGACACTACGATGAAACTTCCAATAAATGAGCAACCATTTGGATGAAGAAGTACTACACACAAGAAATCACAGTTACAACTGACCTTTTACTATAAAAGTGTCAACTTACCTCACATTATTGGCTCCTTTTATTTCGGCGCTGACGAACTTGTTGTTATCGACGTGAAAATCGTACAACATGCCAATATTTATGTACGGAATATTTTCCAGGGAAGCTACCTCGAAACTCTAGTCGATGGCTCTCCTTTTTGGCATATTGACATTTTATGTCAATACTTTGGCACATAAACGAAAAAAAGTTACGGTTGTTTTTCTGATGATTTCTACTTACAGCCAAGTTGTTCCTATCAAACTTTATCTTCGTCATTCGCGTTCGTAGAAAAATCGTTCACCATTCGTTGGAAAGCCCTACATTTACGCATAAATGATATACTGCCAAAACCGTTGTACTTACGGGAGAAAATGAGATATACCTACCCCTGAGTTAAAATAACTATCAACAACATTCGAAAGCAGATTATTGGGTAGCGGGAAAAGTGAAGACATGTGTTGCAGACTCGTATGCAAGCTTCTTGAAACTTTACAGTGAACATTATCTTTTCCAAACCAATCAACTAATGAATTATGGTAAATACTGGTGTAAACTATAATAGGAGTATTCATGGTCCGGGAGATTCGACGTCGAATCTTCAAATTTGGAGATGCGACGGGAGTGATTGCGCATGCGCATGCGCAAATACAACGATTCGATTTACAAAGGGCTGAAGGCGTTTTATGAGATTCGACGTCGAATTACAAACCCTAGCGCTAGTGGCTGTTGTGCGAAGCAACTATCATAACATCAACAAACAGATCTTCTCGTCCTTTCATTTTGAGTTTTTCTTTTAACCCATTTACGCCGAGAACTATAATTTTTGAGATATAATATAATTTTACCTCAAAACAATGTTACTGAACCTCAAATAAGCTAGGAAAAATATTAATTTAAATTTTGCACCCATAGGGGGGGGCGTAACCCCCCGTGCCAGATCTGGCACAGTCGTCAGTCAGAGTAGTTTTTTAAGAAAATTCCAGAAACAAAATTTGTATCAAACAATATTTTGACAAGAATAATATAGTACGCACACATATTAGACGCGCATTGTTGAAGCCAACATCTATGAGCAACATAATAGTGGCCACTACCACTTTTTCCCTCTAATACCAGTTTTATATCTATTGATGTCTTGGTCTATGCGATCAGTCCCTCCCTTGTTACAGTTGTACTGATGGATAAGGTGTGGTTGAGGGACAGAAATGATTTTATTTTCTGCTTTTGAGAACTTCTTAGGCATACTTTAGGCTCATGTCCATGTTTCGTGGAAGCTATAGCCACTACACTATTCATTATCCAACCAGTTGCAAATCACAACCCCACTACAAAATGTGATCGAATATTTTGTGGCTTGAGCCTCGCTTCTCTTTTTCCTTCCGAGTCTACCAAGGTAGCGAAGGTTTGTTTTCATTTTTCAAGGTTGAAAAAAAAGATGTTCTCCAAAATCAAAATTTCCACTCGTGTTTTACGTTTCAGACCTTCCTGGACAATTTTGGTTCCGTGTCTGTCTGTCATGAAATCCTAGCCACAACCAAAACTTCTACAATTCTCATCTGATTTCAATGACATTTTCAGGGATTGTGCGGGTTGGCGTGTAGATGGTCCCCAATAAACATCATTATCCCAAGACTGATAGTAGCCGCAGCTGGTCATGTGCAAACGTGTATTTCCTTTTAACGGATATAAGTTCTACATTTCCATCTCATTTCGATGAAATTTCCAGGAATTATGCGAATTGGGGTGGAGACGGTCCCCTATGAAAATCATGACCCACAAATTGAGAGCATTTTGGGCGCATGATCAAACGTGAAATCGTTGTAATAGCCATAACTCCTACATTCCCCAGCTCTCAAAAAAGTTCCGAATTCTTGACACTATGTGACGACTGTGCCAGATCTGGCACACCCGAGTTTCCAAGGACACCAGATCTAACCAAAAGAAGTCGAAAATGAAAAAATTGTTTTAATTCCTTCAAATGACCATAAATAAAAAGAATTCATGGAAAGCTAAGAGAAAAATGTTAGTATACACTAAAGGTCGATCCACACATTTCAGTTACGTGACGGCACAGTGGCCTTCCGTGTTCAGTGGCATCCGTGATGAATTTTTCACTGTCATCCACACACTATCGTACCTTTCCGTGCCAGTGTTCTTCCGTGATCAGAGGTGTCTGCGCGATTGGCCTTTTCAGTTTGGATGTGGCCTGGTGAATGTGCTCGTCGTACACAATGAATTTTGGTACCGAAGATCTTGCTATGATAGCATTGCTTTTGGACGAGGAGGAAGAGAAGAAAAGAAGACACTGGGTGCATCCCATATGGATGCCTCGCAAAACAGAAGGATGCTACATTAACACATTCAGTGTGCAGGGGCGCTTAAGCGCCCCTCCGAGTCTTCCCACCGAACGGGAGGGCACTTAAGCGGCCATCTCCCTTCTCACACCTGTCCCTCGAGAGGGAGTCGTAGTTCCCCAACCGATCGCTTGGAAGCTCTGTTTCTCTTCACAATCTATTCAGTACGACCCTGGCTGTCACCCAGTTTGCTGAGGAGGTCACGCCAAATTGTAGAATTGAAAAAATTGTTGAAAAAATTGTTGAAAAAATTGAAAAAATTGTTCAGGGTGGTGGGGTTGACACAATTTAGACTCCCGCACTGAAGGTGTTAAATTCTTTTACTCGGTTTGCAACCAAGTTTGCGGAAACATTGTTTTTTTCATTCATTTTGGTTTATTATTTTCAATAATGAACCTTTGGAATCGACCAAGGAAAAAAAATTTTTAACACCCCTCAAAATTTGATGTTTTACGTTTCAAGGTACGTAGAATACGAAAATCGAATAAAAAAATTTCCGTCCGTCCGCCGTACGCGGCACTTTTCTTAGCAACACTGGACCATTTTGGTTCAAATTTGGTATATGGGCTCCATTTGGGGTCTAGTTGTGCAGCGAAGCTTTTGGTTGATGTAGGTCACTTCTAAGGGGTGAAAATTAAGGGTTGAAATTGTCAAGAGTGCCCTAGTTCAAAAACTACCGAAATAAAGGTATCGTTTTTCACCAATTTTAAATAGTATTGAATTTTTAAAAATTTTTGAGACGACCCAGAGCTCTGTAGGACAAACCGTTCGGTCCCTACGAGTACTTGAAGGTTTTCCTTCGATAAAACAGAATCATGAGTGTGAATCGCAAAAGAGGTCTAATCTCCATTCCATCTCCATTTCACGTCAGTGAAAAACTAAAAAATATCGGCGGCGACGTATCTTTGGTTTACATCACGGATGCCGGAAGGTCACTGTGAACGCCGGAGCCTCACTGGGTCGGACATGTCTGAACACGCGTCCGTCTTTGTTCACTTACGACTTTCATCTCCCGATATTTTTTTTCACTGAAGGTCACTGTACAGTACTGCACGTCACGTCACGTAACTGAAATGTGTGGATCGACCTTAATAAGAGTGCTTACAGCAGCGCGGAGTCGGGTTATTCTCGTCGGTAGAATCTTGATTAAATTCAAACTTCACTCACGCCTAGACAAAGACTCAAAAGCGAATGAAAATCGGAGGGGATTTGCATGAGAACCTGCTGAAGTGGGAGGCACAGAGTAGGATTGTTCATGAGCAAGCAGGAATGAACAGGAAATCGTGAAAGTCACCCCTTGCATCGTGCCAGATCTGGCACAGTCGGCGGAAATGGGTTAACACATTTTTTAATTTTTATTCCGTTTATCCGTTCGTTTATTTCTTTTTTATTTTGTTCGAAGTGGGTTTTTTTCTCGATTACATTAGTGGAGCTGAGCCACCCAAGCGGCTAAGGAAAAACGCGACCATCTGATGGTCTGCTGGAGAAGTGGAAAAATGTTGCTTGCTGGAATTAAAGCGAGCTTAGTACATTCTCCTTTCTAGCATCGAACATGTTTCAGCCATGAGATATGTACCAAAATGCATTCAAAATTGTGTGACGGAAGTAGCAAGGGCTTTTCTAGAGACTAGACTTCTCATCGGTAGGTACCCATTCAAAAGTCTGAAGCATGATCCTTTTTTAATTCTAGCTGTAGATTTTTTCGTTCGTGTACTAGGAACTTTGTAAACACCTTGCACCCGGGAAAAAAAACGCGTTGGTCCCCTGTGGCGGAGAAATTTTTTTTCGACGAAACGCTATAGCAGCAACATATATTAAAAAGTACATTTTTCCAAAAATTTTGACATAAAAAAAAGTTGAGAATTTTGAGAATTTATTCTCGGCGTCAACGTGACGCGGCCAGCGGTGGTGTCAAGTTGCTCCAGTTTGAATGGGAAATCAACCCCTATGTGAGTGGGTTGGCTCAGGCCGCCCGTCCAGTGGACCCGAATTCTGGCGGCCTTTGCAAGGGAGATAGGTTGATGGTGCATAGAATGGGTGAGAATCAATCATGTACGACAATATAATACCTAGTTATTCCATACCTGGAAAGAGAACAAGTCAACTCTTTTTTGGGAGCTTTGTAGAGTACCCTGGCAAAGATTCAAAACAGAAAAACCGAGTGAAACACACAAAAAATCGGAGTCGAACCACTGTGTCTTTTTCACGATAACGAACTGAAAGTATGTAACTTATGAGAGGATTGAGCTGATTATTGACACAACCAACAATTAAACAATGTCGATCAACCTTAAAAAGAGTGAATTATTCCGTAAAAATGGATGAAAAATGTGAAAACATAAAAAAATTACCGGAGGAGCACACAAAGATAAGGTGTCACTTTGATAACTGCTCAATTACCTACCTTAAAACTCGACCGATTCAGCTCCGGATTGAACCGTTCAACTCATAATATGTTCATCTATCACGAAAAAATGCTAGAAAAGAGTGGAAACTGTGAACGAAAGAACTGGAGCAGATATTCTTGAACCTGTTTTGCGAGAGGTGTTTGCGTGACATAGACGCGGCCAGCCACAGGGACCCCGGGATTTGCGTGACATAGACACGATCCGCGTTCAAGGTGTTAAAGGATTTTAGTAGGAACCTCTGGGGTATTCTTATATTTTAACTAAAAGGAAATTAATGAACATGCGATTCTTTTGACACTGACTTGGTTATCGTCTGAAGCTGCAAGGAGCGCTACGCACAATTCGATTTTCGACGAATCGACAGGAGACAATGTGGGGGCCTCATGAGACCCTCAAGTTTACGACGATTCGATATACAAAGATTCGACAATCGAGTCAGACCATGAATACCCCTAATATGTTAACAACTCAGACCGCACTACGAGAAAGGGCCACCCGAAAAACTGATAACGTGATAACTATGACAGTAAAAGTAAAGTGAGGTTTTAGCGCCAACACAACAAAAAGAAAAACAGCCAAAATTATGCTTCAAAATTTTCAATTTGAACAATAAATTCAAACTTAAAAAACCTGAAAAATATATTTCAAAGTTTTTTCAATCATCACCATTATTTTGTAACTGTATTTCACTGTTTCTGACTCGAATTGTCCTCGATGGCAGTGATCTCAATGCACTCTATCGTGAGATTCTCGTTTAGGGATGAAGTAAGAGGAGTGGCCCGCCAACACTAAAAAGGATGGTACTTCTTTATTGAAATACGGCTAAACTAAATGGAATTTCGAACTGTCCATATAAGTTTTTAGGTGCGCTAAATTCGAATCTGAAGTCAAAAACGCGAAATTCCGACCCATGCAACTACCCCATTCTCAGGTGGTTTCCCATAAGCCACGCCCTCAGAGCCTACCTTCGACCTCCCCTCCACCTATCAGGCTTCACAGGGGGGCTGGAGGCCAGTTCCATGCTGGGATGAGTCCTTCCAAGGTACATGGAGCACAGGCACTCGCCAGTGGCTTCTCAAGGGAGCTCCCCGAGATCAAGAAGAAGAAGACGTTTCCTCTGCTTATCAGTTTTCCAAGTTGAATGTTTTAGTTTTCTGTTTCTTTGACGTTCTTACTCTTTAGTGTTGCCTGTACACATTAATAACTGAAAATCTAAACTATAGAAGGAGGTGTCTTGTGAAGTCATGGAGGACGGAATTGTGGTGAAAGAAGAGCCGATGAGTGAAGGAGATGAAGATCAGGAGATGGAAGTGGAGATCAAACAGGAGGTGCTGATTGGGGATGAATACGTCAAAGAAGAGGTTGGTAACAGCAGGACAGATGAAGATGCGGGGTGTCCGATGATCAAACAAGAGGACAGTTCAGCTGCTGACCCTCTGTGTGATGAAAGTGACGTTCTGCAGGGATCTATCGGAGTACAGAGGTCTGAGGCAGGACCAGCGCGTGAGTTGAAGAAGCAGAAGGCTTTTGCATGTGAAAGATGTGATTACAGGACCTCACAGCTAGGACATCTGAATATTCACATGAGGATACACACTGGGGAGAAGCCCTACGCCTGTGATAGATGTGAGTTCAGAGCCTCGCAGCTAGGAGACTTGAGAAAGCACATCAGAACACACACTGGGGAGAAGCCCTACGCCTGTGATAGATGTGATTACAGAGCTTCGCTGCAAGGAGTCTTGAGGAAGCACATCAGAACACACACTGGGGAGAAGCCCTACGCCTGTGATAGATGTGATTACAGAGCCAAGAGGCTGGGACATCTGAAGATTCACATGAATACACACACTGGGGAGAAACCCTACGCCTGTGATAGATGTGATTACAGAGCCTCACGGCCAGGAGATGTGAAGATTCACATGAGGACACACACTGGGGAGAAGCCCTACGCCTGTGATAGCTGTGATTACAGAGCCTCACACAAGGGAGTGTTGAAGAAGCACATAAAGACTCACACTGGGGAGAAGCCCTTTGCATGTGATAAATGTGATTACAGGTCCTCAGGGCCAGAAAATTTGAAGAGGCACATGAAGACTCACACTGGGGAGAAGCCCTTTGCATGTGATAGATGTGATTTCATAACCTCTGACATTTGAAGACTCTCCTGAGGACACACACCGGGGAGAAGACACACCAATAACTCGACGAAATCTAGCAGTGAGTGTCAGAGGAGTGGAGGGGCCTCAATATCGGGGTTCTCAAGTGTGATTATTTACGATTTTTGGGTCGTTAATTTAATTACCAATTGTTAAATTTAAAGTTTTCAAAAAAAAAAGGTTAATTAGGTTGTTGTACTTACCAGAGTTCACTGACGCAGAGTAGACTTCTGAGAGTGAATATGGCTTCACTAAATTATGGTGGTTGCGTGTGACCATAAGCGTAAGGAATTGATTTGCTGCCATATGATATTATGCGAATAAAAGATAGGTAATACTTTGACAATGACTTGTATGAATCTTCCTAATACCTTCAAATGATTTGAAACTTTAATATAGTGAGGCTAGGGATCTCTAGGTAGAGGGTTATCTTGGACCGAAGGTTCAGAGGATATTTGGTTCTACCTGAGGGATGCCTAGGGTTGCTGCCACCACCTGGGTCGAGTATTGACCTCAGGAAAATACCCAAAATTCCGAAGTTGCAAGGTACCTGAGTCCGTTCTGAGTCGGTAGGGGTTAAAACCTCTGAAATAAGCAACACGATGTAAGAAACACGAAGGACTTTTATTCAAAAAGAATATATCTAGTTCTTTACCGTGAAGCGGTTTATGTTGGTTCTGAAGGAACCAGTTGCAAAGATAATTTATATCAAATATACTTGAATTACACTTGTAGTTTGTTTTATTTGCAATATTATTATGCGTATTACGAATTTACTATATAACGATATTGGAACTTGAACATGATTATTCTTAATACAAATTATTTGCTACGACTGACTGAATGAAAATACAATTCTTCTTCTCAACAATACTTCTTACAATATTCTCTCTATTGACGACTTTACTTATTTCACAATATGCTTTCTCTTACTTTAGTTTATCTTTACTTTACTTTTACAGGGCGTTTTATGTATGGGGGTATTTGCCAGATTTTGAATTATGTAAGCGCTTACAAGATTTAGAAGGAATGATGCTCACCCTTGGCCTAGCTTGGATTCGGGGGAATCTCCGTGGCGGTTTCTTGCTTCAGGGCCTCCTTCTTGCAGTGCTGTAGGGGGAGCCTGGGATTGGGGCGGGCGTGCCTCGGTCCGGGTCGAACTGCGTACCGGTTCGGTCGGCGATATGGAGAGGATGGTAGCAGGTCTTGAAGTTCCGCGCCTTGGCTACTCGGAAGATCAACAAGAACACTGACTGGCGGATTCGGTGGCGACTATTGTGAAATGTTCCGGAGATCACTCACTTCAAGGGTTATCAGTTCGTTCACCGACACTACAGTTAGGGGGGATGAGACGTGGAGTTGGGTTCCACTCCAATGGAGACGCGACCAATAGAAGAACCTGAAACAAAAAGTAGAAGTTATTTTACCGTAAAACGCAAATTATCACACAATACCGCAAAGATAAAATAGGTTTTAAACAAAACATACTTACCAAAGTAAAGTGACGAAGGTAAAGCATTTTTCAGTGATCCCAGAGGGATACCTAGTCAACGCTACCAACGCTATCTCGTGCCGACTCATCTCTGCTACTCATAACGAACACGGTAAGTGAAACTAGATACTCCTAGTCATAAGCGCATAGGCATTGTAGTGGTGGGTTTTAAATTCAGTCAAATCTCTCGGCCATCGCTGTGTGAAGAAAATCCGCCATTACAGGTAAAACTGGGTACTGGGGTCATACCGGGTGCCTACTTATCCCCCCTGTATGGGCTCCTACCTGCCACCTGTCAATAATGTGTTAACCCCCACACCTCGTGGAGCAGTGCATTGTCAGACCACTTCAAAGAAGGCCGTCGATTACGTTTGTGCGAAAAAATTTTTCCGATAGTTGTAATTGAAAATTATTGAGAGCCGTTTTTCACTTTTACCCACATTGGTCCTGTCGTCGGGAATTCCCACGGTAATGTCAGAATGTGTTGAGGCATCATTAACACTTTCCGTGCGGATGATGGTAATAACCATCATGCCGAGTTTCGCGAGTGGCGTATGATGGTTTATACCATCACAGCTCTAAGCATATCTCCGAGCTGTTCATCGTTCTGCTACCTAGTGGATGACTTAAGAACCTCTTTCTGATTTTTCTCGTGCTCAGTAGGTCCTCTTGTCGCCACCAGAATGCTCCGTTTTCATTTCTGGGGATTCTGTTATCTTTAAGATTTGCGGGTTTGCACTACCAAATTCCTGACAAAAAGGTCTCCCGCCACAGGCGAAAACCAGTTTTTTAGGTCCGCACGGAAAGTGTTAAACTTCGTTTTGCTTTAAATGCAGTGCATAGGAACGCTTTCATTTTGTGGTGGCCGCCATATTGGTAGAAGACCATCTGTGGGGTCATACTGGGTACCAAAGGACGGGGTTAAATTGGGTACCCGGTACAGTGTTGCCAAGTTGGGGGTTTCCCCCCCAAATTTGGGTTTTTTTTTCTTGAGGGGGGGATTTTGGGGGGAGAAATCTTTAGGGGTTTTTTTCGGGGGTTTTTACCGACGAGTCGGGGAGATTTGGATAGAATATAAATGAATCAGCAATTAAAATAGCAGCAGGTAATATATATATATATTCAATGGAGTGAAAAACTTCACCGAATTTACCAGTGTCTATCGTGGGCTCAATGGGACTATAATTTTGGAGTTTTGGAGGACAAACTTTTTTCGATCTTTGATCTTTCGCAAGCACACACTGATGAATTCTTGAAGTTTATTGGTTCGTTCGCGCTCGTTACTATTAGCAAACTTGAAGTTTTGAAGAAATTGAGAAGGTTTTGGAGATGGGGGTCGAATGCGACCTCACTGTTTGACATTTTGATTTTTTGTACAAAAAAGTACCCTACCTGAAGAAACTAGTTTATTTTAAAAAATGATTTTAATGTTTTTTTCAAAACTTGTATAACCTGAAACGTATATCGCTAATACAATAATTGCATTGTCTTCAAGATCCACTCCGCCCTCAAATCATTAATAAATTACGATCTACTACTAAAAAACAAAAAAAAAATGCATTGTATTCATTGATATTGTTATTTCATCCTTAAGTTTTAGGGTTTTTCTTTTTTGGGGGGATTTGGGGGTTTTTCGAGGTTGGCTCAGGGGGTTTTGGTAGCCGTTTGTTGGCAACACTGACCCAGTATGACGCCATCTTCAACTCAATGAATGCCCTTCTTTTAGGTTTTATTATTTCAACCAACGACAACGACGATGACAATGCTGATTCCTGCGTGCACTGCAACCAGCACATCTCCGAAATGGCCCTGGGTGACAGTTGGTCAATTTGCTCCGTTTGCAGCGAAACAGCACACGACAGCTGCTCTGGATTCGACCCCGACAAAGGCAAACCGTTTGTTTGCGCCTTCTGCACCGATCTCGTTCCACAAATTCATATGAAGTGATTTTCTGTCACATTTCCCCAAATTTTAAGTACTTAATCCCTCATTTTTTGATGATTTTTACATAATAGAATTTTCTTTGGTCATATTTTTGACTTTTATTAAAGGTACCCGGTTTTACCCACCCCTTCCTCGAAAATAGCAATTTTGGGGTTTCGTAAAAAATTTGAATTTTGGAACAAGTTTGACCGAATTTCTTCATATCCAGAACAGGACTCAATAGTCTAGTTGTGTACAATTACAACCAGTTCATATTTGGCAAAATACGAATTACAGGAGAGTCAAATTAATGAAAACAAATTAGGTACCTGGTTTTACCCGCCTTCCCCTACCAAGGAACATCATGGCCGAAAAGTGCACCTGGTGGTCCTTGGTACTCATGCTGCACCATGCCATTTTATGGCGCGTGAACCATTTTTTTCGCAAAAAAGGCTGAAATATTGTTAACACTCTCAACGCGGGCTCAAAAACAGCTGACACCCTCCTAAGGGATTTACTTAAGTCCGATTTTTTGTATTAGTGCTTAAACGAAATAGCAATGTGAAAACGACGCACTCTCTGGTGTTGGTGAGGAACTAAAGAACGAAAACAAACCCTTACGAGACCTCTACACCCCTTCGAACATTTCCTGCGAGGCTGAAATATGGGGACCTGATTCAGGAGGGCCATGATCTCATATGACATCACCCGCGTTGAGAGTGTTAATAGATCCATAAAGATCCGACCAGATTGGAAATTTTTTTTTCCCATGACGCCCGAGTTTTGCCCGCGAAAGGGATAATCCTCGGCAGCCCTGTGAATGGTTGAAGTGAGGCTGATGCCCGGTCGCAACCCCACCAGTACAGTATGTTGCCCTACCATTTCCCACACTTCTAGTCATCTCAGAGAAGGAACTGAACAGCGGTGGTTGGTAGCAGGTCCGCCATTCGGCAGAGTCAGGTAGTTTTGGTAGCCAGGTGAATGGACTACTGCTGTGGCTTCAGGGAGAACCTGGAGGGACGCCGCGGCGACTCCGGACATACACGTGAAAGGGGCCCTTAATACTGGAATTCTCAGGTGGTTTCCCATAAGCCACGCCCTGAGAGCCTTCCTTCGACCTCCCCTCCACCTATCAGGCTTCACAGGGGGGCTGGAGGCTAGTGATGTGCGAAACGGTTACTTTTTGGTAATAGGTGACAACGTGACAGTGACAGGCCGGTAATAGGTTCCAGTAATAGGTGACTTTGTAATAGGGTGACAGAGAAGCGCATCCTGGAACTGCGGCGCTGCTCGGTGTAAAGTGACCAGCAGTGATTTCCGTAACGAGAGTTCTTGCCCCAATAGACGCAACTAGCGTATCGGTCTCATATTTCTAATAAAAAATTGGTTCTGTTCATTGAGAAAAAATTTATATACCCCTCCATTATATTTGTATATTACGTTTTACCGATTTAAGCAACTAGTATGAGACACTCAGCAATCAGATTAATATGTTTAGAGCTCAGAAATAATTAATTTATCGATCGTAGTCCCAGAGTCATCATAGTCCTCCGTTGGTAGGTAAAATGGAATAAATAAGAAAAAAATGGAATTTATCACAGTCCATCATTATTGGTAGGTAACATACATTTTCACCTCAATATTATCTCTAATTGAAACAAATGAAGGAACATGAGCAACTAGAAAAAATTATTACGAATTATATTTTTTAATTTGTAGGTAATGGTAGTTTTGAAACTACAAACTTGACCACATAGGTCGCACTTGGCAGTTTTTCGACCTTTTAATGAGCTTAAAAATCGCCCATAATTGAGAAGATTTCGGTTTTTTATTCATCTCAACTAATCACAAAACAATGAAACTATCGAAAAACATCGAACTAAACGGGCAACACGAGTCAAACTAACGGCGAGAGTCCTAAACCCGGGCCGCGGAAAGTACGGCGTGAGGGACGAGAGACAACCGATCACCTGATCACGCTACACAAATGGTAAGAGTGACAAGTGACGATGGAGCTCCAACCGTGACAAGGAGCTCCAAGAGTGACAACGTGACAAGTAGCGCCGACCGCCCATGAAGTGACAACCAGCGCCAACCACTACGGAGTGACGAGTAGCGCCAACGGCACTGTAGTGACAACGCACACAGTGACAATTCAAGAAGCTCCGAAGGGGTCAAAGTGAAATAATTTGAGATAGTGATTCGGAGCATGGAGGAAGGGAGAGTTATTTTACCTGCTGTCACTGCAAGTCCGTTGGTAATAGGGTCAGTTCCCTAATAGGTGACAAACGGAACGGTGACTCTCCGGTAATAGGTGACTTTAACCAGTGACGCGATTTCCTACCCACCTCTACTGGAGGCCAGTTCCATGCTGGGATGAGTCCTTCCAAGGTACATGGAGCACAGGCACTCGCCAGTGGCTTCACAAGGGCGTTCCTCGAGGTCAAGAAGAAGAAGACGTTTCCTCGGCTTATCAGTTTTTGAAGTTGAATGTTTTAGTTTTCTGTTTCTTTGACGTTCTTACTCTTTAGTGTTGCCTGTACACATTAATAACTGAAAATCTAAATTATTCAAAGAGGTGTCTTGTGAAGTCATGGAGGACGGAATTGCGGTGAAAGAAGAGCCGATGAGTGAAGGAGATGAAGATCAGGAGATGGAAGTGGAGATCAAACAGGAGGTGCTGATTGGGGATGAATACGTCAAAGAAGAGGTTGGTAACAGCAGGACAGATGAAGATGCGGGGTGTCCGATGATCAAACAAGAGGACAGTTCAGCTGCTGACCCTCTGTGTGATGAAAGTGACGTTCTGCAGGGATCTATCGGAGTACAGAGGTCTGAGGCAGGACCAGCGCGTGAGTTGAAGAAGCAGAAGGCTTTTGCATGTGAAAGATGTGATTACAGGACCTCACAGCTAGGACATCTGAATATTCACATGAGGATACACACTGGGGAGAAGCCCTACGCCTGTGATAGATGTGAGTTCAGAGCCTCGCAGCTAGGAGACTTGAGAAAGCACATCAGAACACACACTGGGGAGAAGCCCTACGCCTGTGATAGATGTGATTACAGAGCTTCGCTGCAAGGAGTCTTGAGGAAGCACATCAGAACACACACTGGGGAGAAGCCCTACGCCTGTGATATATGTGATTACAGAGCCAAGAGGCTGGGACATCTGAAGATTCACATGAATACACACACTGGGGAGAAACCCTACGCCTGTGATAGATGTGATTACAGAGCCTCACGGCCAGGAGATGTGAAGATTCACATGAGGACACACACTGGGGAGAAGCCCTACGCCTGTGATAGCTGTGATTACAGAGCCTCACACAAGGGAGTGTTGAAGAAGCACATAAAGACTCACACTGGGGAGAAGCCCTTTGCATGTGATAAATGTGATTACAGGTCCTCAGGGCCAGAAAATTTGAAGAGGCACATGAAGACTCACACTGGGGAGAAGCCCTTTGCATGTGATAGATGTGATTTCATAACCTCTGACATTTGAAGACTCTCCTGAGGACACACACCGGGGAGAAGACACACCAATAACTCGACGAAATCTAGCAGTGAGTGTCAGAGGAGTGGAGGGGCCTCAATATCGGGGTTCTCAAGTGTGATTATTTACGATTTTTGGGTCGTTAATTTAATTACCAATTGTTAAATTTAAAGTTTTCAAAAAAAAAAGGTTAATTAGGTTGTTGTACTTACCAGAGTTCACTGACGCAGAGTAGACTTCTGAGAGTGAATATGGCTTCACTAAATTATGGTGGTTGCGTGTGACCATAAGCGTAAGGAATTGATTTGCTGCCATATGATATTATGCGAATAAAAGATAGGTAATACTTTGACAATGACTTGTATGAATCTTCCTAATACCTTCAAATGATTTGAAACTTTAATATAGTGAGGCTAGGGATCTCTAGGTAGAGGGTTATCTTGGACCGAAGGTTCAGAGGATATTTGGTTCTACCTGAGGGATGCCTAGGGTTGCTGCCACCACCTGGGTCGAGTATTGACCTCAGGAAAATACCCAAAATTCCTAAGTTGCAAGGTACCTGAGTCCGTTCTGAGTCGGTAGGGGTTAAAACCTCTGAAATAAGCAACACGATGTAAGAAACACGAAGGACTTTTATTCAAAAAGAATATATCTAGTTCTTTACCGTGAAGCGGTTTATGTTGGTTCTGATGGAACCAGTTGCAAAGATAATTTATATCAAATATACTTGAATTGCACTTGCAGTTTGTTTTATTTGCAATATTATTATGCGTATTACGAATTTACTATATAACGACATAGGAACTTGAATATGATTATTCTTAATACAAATTATTTGCTACGACTGACTGATTGAAAATACAATTCTTCTTCTCAACAATACTTCTTACAATATTCTCTCTATTGACGACTTTACTTATTTCACAATATGCTTTCTCTTGCTTTACTATATCTTTACTTTACTTTTACAGGACGTTTTATGTATGGGGGGTATTTGCCAGATATTGAATTATGTAAGCGCTTACAAGATTTAGAGGGAATGATGCTCACCCTTGGCCTAGCTTGGATTCGGGGGAATCTCCGTGGCGGTTTCTTGCTTCAGGGCCTCCTTCTTGCAGTGCTGTAGGGGGAGCCTGGGATCGGGGCGGGCGTGCCTCGGTCCGGGTCGAACTGCGTACCGGTTCGGTCAGCGATATGGAGAGGATGGTAGCAGGTCTTGAAGTTCCGCGCCTTGGCTACTCGGAAGATCAACAAGAACACTGACTGGCGGATTCGGTGGCGACTATTGTGAAATGTTCCGGAGATCACTCACTTCAAGGGTTATCAGTTCGTTCACCGACACTACAGTTAGGGGGGATGAGACGTGAAGTTGGGTTCCACTCCAATGGAGACGCGACCAATAGAAGGACCTGAAACAAAAAGTAGAAGTTATTTTACGGTAAAACGCAAATTATATCGCAATAACGCAAAGATAAAATAGGTTTTAAACAAAACATACTTACCAAAGTAAAGTTACGAAGGTAAAGCATTTTTCGGTGATCCCAGAGGGATACCTAGTCAACGCTATCTCGTGCCAACTCATCTCTGCTACTCATAACGAACACAGTAAGTGAAACTAGATACTCCTAGTCATAAGCGCATAGGCATTGTAGTGGTGGGTTTTAAATTCAGTCAAATCTCTCGGCCATCGCTGTGCGAAGAAAATCCGCCATTACAGGTAAGACTGGGTACTGGGGTCATACCGGGTGCCTACTTATCCCCCCTGTATGTGCTCCTACCTGCCGCCTGTCAATAATATGTTAATCCCCACACCTCGTGGAGCAGTGCACTGTTAGACCACTTCAAAGAAGGCCGTCGATTACGTTTGTGCGGATATTTTTCCGATAGTTGTAATTGAAAATGATTGAGAGCAGTTTTTCACTTTTACCCACATTGGTCCTGTCGTCGGGAATTCCCACGGTAATGTCAGAATGTGTTGAGGCATCATTAAACTTCGTTTTGCTTTAAATGCAGTGCATAAGAACGCTTTCCTTTTGTGGTGGCCGCCATATTGGTAGAAGACCATCTGTGGGGTCATACCGGGTACCAAAGGATGGGGTTAAATCGGGTACCCGGTATGACCCCATCTTCATCTCAATGAATGCCCTTCTTTTAGTTTTTATTATTTCAACCGACGACAACGACAATGACAATGCTGATTCCTGTGTGCACTGCAACCAGCACATCTCCGAAATGGCCCTGGGTGACAGTTGGTCAATTTGCTCCGTTTGCAGCGAAACAGCACACGACAGCTGCTCTGGATTCGACCCTGACGAAGGCAAACCGTTTGTTTGCGCCTTCTGCACTGATCTCGTTCCACAAATTCATATGAAGTGATTTTCTGTCACATTTCCCCAAATTTTAAGTATTTAATTCCTCATTTTTTGATGATTTTTACATAATAGAATTTTCTTTGGTCATATTTTAGACTTTTATTAACACATTCAGTGCGGCCGTCCTGGTTCCGGGACGGCAGCTACCCTCCAGCCATGCGTCTGTCCCGGATCCGAGCCACTTACCCTTTTGTTGTTATCGGCCAGTATAAGGTTCACGCACTGCTTCAATCGAATTTGTTTTCATCTGTAGGCGGGCTGGAGAGTCTCTGAGGTGTGAAAATAACCTCAGTTTCAATGTTCACGAACTAACAATACATTTTCCTACATCTGCAATGCTAGACAATGTGACTAAACGCAAGAACTCAAATCAGGTTGGCTGGAAGTTCCCCGATCAATGGTCCGCAGTGAATGTGTTAACCCTTTCCGCCCGCCAACGGCATATATCGGGCGGCTTTACTTTCCGTAGCTGCCCACCAACGTCATATGTCGGGCGGCTCGGCCTTTCCGTAGCTGCCCGCCGCCGATAATAGCCGTTCTGGCACTTGCGCTCTTTCGCCGCGTAACTACGATCTTCCAGGGTGTAATGTCCATTACAAACCTCATGATATTGCATTCACAGAACAGTGTATGTGTACCTTGAACAGTTTAAGTGTTTTTTTTTTCTCTAATATTATTGTTTGTCGGCGTTTTTTGGTCGGTAGTTTATCCTTGATCCAGTAAGTAGGTAAGTTCTGATGCAGCGGCACCTCAAACAGTTGGTTCTCTTTGATCTTCGCCGATTTGGTCACTGTCTTCATCATTTTTTTTTCCAACCCTTCTAATTCTATTTTGGCATTTTTGGCGGTAGGCCTGTCAAAGATATTGAACTCTGCTCGGGAATATTCGCAAAAATGTTTTGTCCCTCTTCCAACTTTTGGTTTTCCCCACTATGAAAAGTTATCAAATTATAGGAATTTTCCTAAACAGAATAAAAGTGGAAAACCATAAATAATATTGAAATTACAATAAATTATATTGGTTGAATTTAATAGAAATTGGAGCGAGTCATGAGGTATCATACTTATTCTACATTAATTTCATTATTTCCATTATGTTTAACTGGCTAGTAAATTAATAAATAATGCACATAATCTCAATAATTCTCATGAACTCATAACAGAAAGTATCACGCGAAAATAAAAACAATAAAACAATGCAAGAAAACAACTTCGGACGAACCACCGAGTCGCCAAAATAATGCGGTACTGAGGGGACAGAAGGGGCTGCCGGCGGGCGGGCTGTGAGGGACAGTAGGCTCTCGAGAATCCGGGCGCGAAAAGGTTAAAGGTACCCGGTTTTACCCACCCCTTCCTCAAAAATAGCAATTTTGGGGTTTCGTTAAAAATTTGAATTTTGGATCAAGTTTGACCGAATTTTTTCATATCCAGAACAGGACTCAATAGTCTAGTTGTGTACAATTACAACCAGTTCATGTTTGGCAAAATACGAATTACAGGAGAGTCAAATTAATGAAAACAAATTAGGTACTCGGTTTTACCCGCCTTCCCCTACCAAGAGACATCATGGCCGAAAAGTGCACCTGGTGGTCCTTGGTACTCATGCTGCACCATGCCATTTTATGGCGCGTGAACCATTTTTTCCCGCAAAAAAGGCTGAAATATTGTTAACACTCTCAACGCGGGCTCAAAAACAGCTGACACCCTCCTAAGGGATTTACTTAAGTCCGATTTTTTGTATTAGTGCTTAAACGAAATAGCAATGTGAAAACGACGCACTCTCTGGTGTTGGTGAGGAACTAAAGAACGAAAACAAACCCTTACGAGACCTCTACACCCCTTCGAACATTTCCTGCGAGGCTGAAATATGGGGATTTGATTCAGGAGGGCCATGATCTCATGTGACATCACCCGCGTTGAGAGTGTTGATAGATCCGACCAGATCGGAAATTTTTTTTTCCCATGACGCCCGAGTTTTGCCTGCGAAAGGGTTAATCCTCGGCAGCCCTGTGAATGGTTGAAGTGAGGCTGACGCCCGGTCGCACCCCCACCAGTACAGTATGTTGCCCTACCATTTTCCACACTTCTAGTCATCTCAGAGAAGGAACTGAACAGCGGTGGTTGGTAGCAGGTCCGCCATTCGGCAGAGTCAGGTAGTTTTGGTAGCCAGGTGAATGGACTACTGAGGTGGCTTCAGGGAGAACCTGGAGGGACGCCGCGGCGACTCCGGACATACACGTGAAAGGGGCCCTTAATACTGGAATTCTCAGGTGGTTTCCCATAAGCCACGCCCTCAGAGCCTTCCTTCGACCTCCCCTCCACCTATCAGGCTTCACAGGAGGGCTGGAGGCCAGTTCCATGCTGGGATGAGTCCTTCCAAGGTACATGGAGCACAGGCACTCGCCAGTGGCTTCTCAAGGGGGCAAGAAGAAGAAGACGTTTCCTCTGCTTATCAGTTTTTGAAGTTGAATGTTTTAGTTTTCTGTTTCTTTGACGTTCTTACTCTTTAGTGATGCCTGTACACATTAATAACTGAAAATCTAAATTATTTAAAGAGGTGTCTTGTGAAGTCATGGAAGACGGAATTGTGGTGAAAGAAGAGCCGGTGAGTGAAGGAGATGAAGATCAGGAGATGGAAGTGGAGATCAAACGGGAGGTGCTGATCTGGGATGAATACGTCAAAGAAGAGGTTGGTAACAGCAGGGCAGATGAAGATGCGGGGTGTCCGATGATCAAACAAGAGGACAGTTCAGCTGCTGACCCTCTGTGTGATGAAAGTGACGTTCTGCAGGGATCTATAGGAGTACAGAGGTCTGAGGCAGGACCAGCGCGTGAGTTGAAGAAGCAGAAGGCTTTTGCATGTGATAAATGTGATTACAGGACCAAGAGGCTAGGACATCTGAAGATTCACATGAGGATACACACTGAGGAGAAGCCCTATGCCTGTGATAGATGTGATTACAGAACCAGGAGGCTAGAAAATCTGAAGTCTCACATGAGAACACACACTGGGGAGAAGCCCTATGCCTGTGATAGATGTGAGTTCAGAGCCTCGCAGCTAGGAGCCTTGAGGAAGCACATCAGAACACACACTGGGGAGAAGCCCTACGCCTGTGATAGATGTGATTACAGAGCTTCATGGTCAGGGGATTTGACAATACATATCAGAACACACACAGGAGAGAAGCCCTACGCCTGTGATAGATGTGATTACAGAACCTCACAGCTAGGAGTTCTGAAGACTCACATGAGGACACACACTAGGGAGAGGCCTTACGCCTGTGATACATGTAATTACAGAGCCAAGGGGCTGAGACATCTGAAGACTCACATGAGGACACACACTGGGGAGAGGCCCTACGCCTGTGATAGGTGTGATTACAGAGCCTCGCACTCAGGAGTTTTGAAGATTCACATGAGGATACACACTGGGGAGAGGCCCCACGCCTGTGATAGATGTGAGTTCAGAACCTCGCACCCAGGAGTTCTGTACATTCACATGAGGACACACACTGGGGAGAAACCCTACGCCTGTGATAGATGTGATTACAGAGCCTCACGGCTAGGAACTCTGAAGTCTCACATGAGGACACACACTGGGGAGAAGCCCTACACCTGTGACAGCTGTGATTTCAAAACCGCACACAAGGGAGAGTTGAAGAAGCACATAAAGACTCACACTGGGGAGAAGCCCTTTGCATGTGATAAATGTGATTACAGGTCCTCACGGCCAGGAAATTTGAAGAGGCACATGAAGGCTCATACTAGGGAGAAGCCCTTTGCAAGTGATAGATGTGATTTCATAACCTCTGACATTTGAAGACTCTCCTGAGGACACACACCGGGGAGAAGACACACCAATAACTCGACGAAAACTAGCAGTGAGTGTCAGAGGAGTGGAGGGGCCTCAATATGGGGGTTCTCAAGTACATGGTGGGAAGAAACAAGGGTGTGCTCTTGCGCAGGTACTCTCGGGTTTTCCCCAAAGGGGCTCGCCCCGTGACGTCACTCTCGACGTGAAACCAAGAATCACAATACTGAGTTTCAGTATTATTGCGGTTGTGAACCCTTTCACATCTTTATTCAAATCCTAAATCAGTTCCAAATATTATTTATCTCATGCCTTACTGTGCCATTTATGGTTGTATCAACCACAACCAAAATAGCACTGTTAAGTTTTATACTTTTCCAAAAGACAAAGCTCTGTGTCAAAAGTGGAAACATCTGTGTTACAGAGAAGACCACATCAACGTTCGTACTGCCACTATTTGCTCCGTTCATTTCTCCTCAGATTCTTTTGACATACCTTTAAAATATAAATTTCTCAACTACCGACAAAAAAACATACGGGACCTGAAAAAAGATGCTATTCCCAGCCTGCATCTTCCTCGTCCTCAGAGGAAAGAATGTAAGTCATCGAGAGAAAATCGCATGGAGAGGAAAGAGCAGAGGGGCATATTGAAAAACATCCTGGTAGAGTCAAATTTAAAATCCAAACAGTCATTTCGAAACAGCTTTAAGTCGGGGGATGGGATGATGGAGCGAGCGACGCCCCGGCGGGCGAGTCAGGCCAGCCGGGCCTCTACGTCAGAGCAGCCCGAGGGGGGGTGCTGAATCTTCGGAACTCCTCGGGGATCGTCGGGCGTCGTCAGCTCCCCCCACCCTCTGTAACGGCCAGTCACCCTCAGCCGAGCTCCCCATCGTCAGTCAGCTATACACGCTGGACCCGAGTAGTCGCATTTGCACCAGGCCGTCGTATTTTTGCCAAGAGTGGTGTATCAGTTGTCACAGTTGCATTTTCCCTGCGTACCTAAAGTCACGATCGGTACTATAACTTCAAACCCCCTATCTCAAAATGGCAACTCCCTTCGGGCTTGCTGTATTTCTCAGACTGCCAGTACTGGACCAAGGCGCCTCTTCTACGGGTACTCCAAGTACCACACCCATCGAGACGACTCCTAGATCCTTGTAGTACGGTAATTTCCAGAACCATTATACTTCCAATTGTTTTGCTTCATACCAGTACGATTCGTTACCGTAGATGTACCCAATTTCGGCCATGTCCCCTAACTTCGGCCATTTCAAATATTGGCGGTACTGATGAAGCTGTGCTCTTCAGGGGTCATTAAAAACTTTCAGTTTTTTCTCAATTTCAACAGGTGTCTTTGGGGCCTAATGTTGATATCTCCCGTGCTTGTTACTCCTATCACTTTCCCATGAAAAAAATCAAAATGTAAACAAGCAGTTTAGACATTTTTCAGCTTGTGTGCTTTATAACTATTGTAGTTTTTGATGTGATGTGATCTTAGAACTTGCTCTTATCGTTTCATGTTCGTAGTTTAGTGTTCTTGAAGATGAGCGATAAGTCATTTTTTTACTTCGTGTTTTGAGGGAGTTCTGGGGAGTTTCGTCCGATAACTGAGTCAGTGCACCTAACTTCGGCCGTCTCGAAGATAGAAAATTAGTGGACGTGAGTACCAAAACTATAATCCGATATATATGGAAAACGCACTGAAGGAAGTTTGGGCTGGGAAATTGTCAATTCGGAAGGCATCTTAAAAATATGCAGTACCCAGATCGACTTTGCAGGGTAAGATAAATAAGAAGAATCCTCTCAAGGTGGGTCACCCCAATGCATTTCAATTTTCACTCTAATGATATTATTATAATGATTAGTCATGAGTTTATAGTCTTTTGAGAATATTACACAAATTTTTCAAGAGAAGTCAGATAAGTTAATATTACCAATGAATGTTTTAAATGTTGTTCAAATAATTTTGGCTGTTTTATGACTAGTGTGACGATCTCGTATTTTTGACATTATTAGCACTGATAATGATGATAATTTTGAAATGTCGACCTGAAAATTACCATGATTTGAAGTTTTAAAATTCAAATAATCAGTTCACGTTTGAAAAGCTTTATAGATATCTTTTACTGCATTTCGCCTTTGTTTGGATGTTTTCCATGATATTCCTAAGGTGTTATTGTATTATAGGTGTTCCAAAAACGTCTTTGTATGGTTTTTATGATTTTTAAATTCAAAAAAGCTTTTTTAAAAAATTATTCGGCGGCCGAAGTTACAATATACTTACTACTTCTTCGTTTTTAATGCATTTTTCATAGGTGGCCGAAGTTGGAGCACAACGGTACCTAACTTCGGCCACACTTCAAGTTTTTAAAAAAGGCCAAGGTTGTGATGATAAAAAAAAATTTATAGTGACATCCTATAGAGCAGATCTGCTGCCATCTAAATTATTTTTTTCAGATTTTTACTCATATATTTGACTTTGAATAAACTCAAAAAACCTCCAAAAGTGGCCGAAGTTGGGTACTTCTACGGTATCTGTTTATAAACCCAATTTTGTCGAAGAAGAAGAAAGAAACCCTTTGTGGGATGTTTGAGTCAATTATTTCTCATAAAGTACAGAACCAAGGAATAAGGTGGAAAAGGTTCACTTCATAGAGGAATCAGTGCAGGCTTCGAGAGTTCCGCTGTCTCTGAGGAAACCCAACTAATAGCCTACAAGGTTATAAATGAAGCTAGAAAGTGCCACAAAGGCCCTATTACATTCCGTGACCTCTTCAAAAATTTTTAGTCCATAGTTGGAGTATCAAAATAGCCAACGGCTATCAGTTTTGGTTTAAAAGTGGATAAACTGTTGCAGGTAAAAATCGGACTTCCAAAAAGATACCTCAGGATATTAAGGGTTAATATTTTGGTAATTTTTGGCCAGTCTACTTAGGCAGAAATATCGATAATATCGTCAAGAAAGTATCGATACCTCCGATATTTTAGGTAAAAGTATCGATACCATTATATCGGTGTGAGTTTTTCATCAAAGGTATCAATACACAACAATAAAAATATCTTTGTTCTGTACTCCCTGTAAGTTTTTTATATCTTGGGGTTTTAGGTTGCTTGATGCGTTCAAAGATAAAAATTGCTCAGGAGCCAATGGTAGCGTATCTCAAACCTCAAGTAGCTTACAAAATGATACTAAGCAAATCCTTGATTAACACCTTGAACGCGGAGGAAAAAACGTGTTGGTCCACTGACGCGGAGACATTTTTTTCGTGAAGCGCGCAAAGCTAAGGTGTCACTTTGACAACTGCTCATGACCTTCAACATCGACCGATTCATCTCCAGATTGAACCGTTCGTCTCATAAATAGTTCATCTATTGTGACGAGCCGTCACAGGGGCTTCCACCGCAGGTGATCCCCAAGTTGAAGATTCGAAGGAATCCTCCATGCGAGACCGAAAGCATGGAGGTCGTCCACCAGGCGGCAGCACCGGACGGGTCAGCGCCAGGAAGTGAACGGGTGGGGGAAGGATCTGGAGGGGGAGGACGCGGCTGGGGGAGAACGACCGCCCACCCCTCAGTCGTGTCTTGATCGAGCCACTCACCCCATCTCTGTGTGAACGTCTGTGTGACAAAAAGTCTGTGTGGAAACTCTGTGTGGAAATTCTGTGTGGAACTCTGTGTGGAAAAGTCTGTGTGACATCAGTAAATTGGACATTTGGAAGCCTGAAGTTAACTGCTGAACCTATCAGTGTACGATTGCGCCCTCCTGAAGATTCAAGTAACCAACGGCCGACCCTAGCATCTCAAACGGACCAAGCCCAACGGATTCTCTCTCAAAAACCCAGTACTGGTAAATCAAAACGCTTGTAAAATTCTCTTTCTTAAATTGTTCCTCCTAGGTAATTGATTCTAGTGATTTTCTTTCGTCCAAAGGACTCATTTTCTTTCATGTTACGAAACACCATGTGTTGGACTTTCATGTTCCGTAACATCATATGCTCAAATTCATGTTCCGTAACACTACGTGCGAATGTTCACCTTCCCTCTCTTTTTAGTTCTGAAACACCACGTGGATTGTAATCTTGGAGGTTATCCCCATCAGGGCCCTCAGTAATTAAAGTCAACATAGTATCATTATTTGAAAGGGTATCTTAGTCCCGAGTTGCATTGTTCCTTTATTATTACTATTTTTCTTGTCTTTGAATACTTACCTGAAAATTATACGGGATTCATTTTGTTTACTTACCTTGTGGTTATCATTGGTACATTCCCCGATCAATTTCCTGGTGCAGAATAGAATCATAAGAGGTACTTACCTGAGAATACTTACCTTGCGAATCGTAGTGAGAACCAAAGTAGAGTCATTAACGTAGAAACAGAACTTGAAAGTACTTACCTTAGACTTGCTGAGATCTCGAAGAACCTGAAATAGAAAGAAAAGTTATTAAATACAAAAAGTACAAATTATTACACAATAACGGAAAGGATAAAAGAAGTCGTAAGGGAAAATACTTACTAAATCTCAAGTTGGACAAAGATAGGCATTTTTCGGTAATCCCCAAAAGGATACCTCTTCAACACCATCTTCGTCGTTTTCTGCTGACTGGTTCCGCTGCTCATAGAAATCACGGTAAGTGAAATTTGGATACTCCTAGTATAAGTGCAGGGGCATTGTAGTGGCGAATTTTAAAATCAAATTAATAACCTTGCTCGGTCACCGTAGTGTTCACGAAAATTCACCATTACACTATCACGGAAAACAGCTAGAAAAGAGCAGAAACGGCGAACAAAAGAATAGGAGCAGATATTCTTGAACCCTTTGAGAAAGGCGTTTGCGTGACATAGACGCGGCCAGCCACAGGGACCCCGGAATTTGCGTGACATAGACGCAATCCGCGTGCAACGTGTTAACCTAGTACCAGAGACACCATGGGATATGGGAACAAGAACGGTAGACGACACAATTGAAAATTACTGTTCATAAATTGTATTTAAAGGAAAAATAAACGAATGTATCAAAAATAAGTATGCGTATCGATTGTACCTTATCTTGTAATATAGGAGAATATATGAGTATACTTCAATTGAAACAAAACATCCCACGTTGTGACTAGGAAAATGGTACGCAAAGTGTACCGATCAAAATTATATGATGCAAATGAAAATAAAGTGTAGGCTGTGAAATATATGCAATATGCAAGATAGTACTGAATTGTTGTAGTAGTTAAACGAAGATTCAAACAAAAAGATATAAGTGTACCACTGCTCGTACCACAATGTTATAGAAAATGATTATGCTCGCTGAAGGCATACCTTCTGAATAACAGGTAAGTTACTTGTAAACAATTTCGTACCGAATCGTGTATCTAGTTATTTATGGCAATCAAACTAGCGTACCAAACGTACCTAACTGAAGGTTATGCGTATCTAACAATGAATTTACTGCTTATGGCTCATGTAACCTATTCGAGTGCTAAGAACAACATTTGTATTAAATGACGAATGAAGTCTGGAATATAGTGAGTTACTGGCACGAAGCGAAACAAAAGGAAACAATGGATTATGGTGATTACCGTACTACAGAGGGATCTAGGAGTCGTCTCGATTGGTTGGCACGGGTGTACCACTGCGAAGGCGCCTTGGTCCAGTAGTCTGTAGTCCAGGTGAGTTCAGTGAGCCCGTAGGTAATCACTGGCAAAGATTGGTTGAAGTGAGAGTTCGTACCTATCGTGACTTTAGGTACGGGAGAAGACTGAGAAAAGCTACTTTAGCTACACTGTTGAATGGCAAAAAAATGACGGCCCAGTGTACCTGCATCCACTCGAGTCAAGCGTAGACAGATGACTGAAGGGAGAGGGCTCGTCGAAGGGGCAGGTGGAGAGCAGTGGGTGGGAGAAACCGACGAAGACCGACGACGACCGAGCACCTCCGAGTGTCCTACGGCTCTTCACCGGGGTTTCCCGCGCTGGAGGGTTGGCTGGCCCAACTGCATCGGCTTTCCCGCCTCTTTGTCGTCTGCCCCACCATCTCCGCCCCTGACTTACATCCCGCTGTAGTCATTTTCTTTGGTTGTTGTGGAGAAGGAAGCAGAGGACGTCAATATACTCTTTTCAACATTTATTTGGCTAGCGCTTTCAGGCCCCTTTCTCAAGCCTACAAGAAAAAACAATTAATTGAAGACTACAAAATTAACCTCTAACATGAAGTGGGCGTCGGTGGTCTAGTGGACAGTGTACCCGACTGCGGTGATAAGATAAGGACCGTCTAGCGGGGACGCGCGTTCGAGTCTGGTCGCCGCAGAAAGTTTTCTGTCTATTGGACGATCGGCAATCTCTCGGTGATGTTTGGGAAGCCATGAGCGAAATCATCAGAACAAATTCTGATCTCCCCTTAGGAAGACAGCTGATGACGTCCGCGACGCCAGGAATGGCAGTCGGACGAAAATTCAACCTGAAATGGTTGCTTACTTTACTTTACTTTACTTTACCTCTAACATGAATAATCACAGCTAGTATGATCAACCAGTCACACAATTTCTTATGTCGAAAAAACGTTATTAGTTAATAATTAATTTTGATTAAAACCATTAAAAAATAATAATTTAAAAAAAATACATATAATTAAAATATGAGCCACCAAGATTAAACCCGAAAGCGCTAGCCAAATAAATGTTGAAAAGAGTATATTGACGTCCTCTGCTTCCTTCTCCACAACAACCAAAGAAAATAAAAATATCAATATCAGACACACCAATAACTCGATGAAATCTAGCAGTGAGTGTCAGAGGAGTGGGGGGGCCTCAATAGCGGCCTTCACACTTGCATTCTTTCCTCCACGCCTGGAGCGTCGAGGAAAGCGCGCGACTAAAACTGTCCGCGCAATCGTGCGGGAAAGAATTTGGAAGCAAAAAAGTGAGCACACGCTTTCCTACAGGAAAGCGCGTCCACCTGACAGCGCGAAGGAAAGAGCGCTAGTGTAAAGGGGAATCCTGCACGCGTTTCCCCGGAGCGTGGAGTAATCGTCAAACCAACGGTTTTGGTTGGCGTGCGAGGTTTTTGTGTGGTGTTAAAATGGAGTTGGAAGAGTTGGAAAAAACGGAAAAGGAGGGTCTGGGTGAAAGATTACAGACAACGTTTCGGACATTTGCCGTTAATTTACGATCTGAAGGAAAGTCACCCGGAAGATTTCACTAATTACTTGAGGATGAGCCCCTCGTCGTATGAACTCCTACTTAAAAAAGTAAAACCAAGAATCACGAAACAGGATAACCACTTAAGGAAAAGTATCAGCGCTGATGAACGTTTAACAGCAACTCTCAGATTTTTGGCAACTGGACGATCTTACGAGGATTTGAAATTCTCGACCGGGATATCTGCTCCTTCTTTGAGCCAAATCATACCAGAAACATGCAAAGCTCTCTACGAAGTTCTCAAGAAAGACAATGTGAAGGTAAGAAGAAGAACGATAAGAAGGGGAGGAGGCGTGCGGGAAAGCGTGAATGTGATTTACACTACCAGTAAAGGTGGACCGGAGGAAAGCTCGTCATCCGGTGCGCACGCAATCCCCCACTCCAGACTTTGCATTTACACCTACACTCTTTCCTGCGCTCTTTCCCTTTTGGGGGTCTTTCCGGCAGGAAAGCGCGCTAGTGTGAAGGCCGCGAATATCGGGGTTCTGAGGTTTTACAAAAGCCACGCCCTCACTGCCTTCTTCCGACCTCCCCTCCACCTATCAGGCTTCACAGGGGGGCTGGAGGCCAGTTCCATGCTGGGATGAGTCCTTCCAAGGTACATGGAGCACAGGCACTCGCCAGTGGCTTCTCAAGGGGGCAAGAAGAAGAAGACGTTTCCTCTGCTTATCAGTTTTTGAAGTTGATCTTTATATTATTAGCTTTCTGTTTCTGAGTTAGGGTCGGTTTATCAGTCACCAAAGTTAACGGGGGTTTACGTATCCCCCTGTTAACTTTAACGGTGGTATAAATTATGGATACTATAAAGGTGCTGTTTATCAGTGCGAAATTAACCCACTGGTAACTATTAACTGGCTGTTAAAATTAACTGTCTGTTAGGCCGAATAATCGATTATGCATGGAAGAAATACTTCTTCCATGTAATAAAATCGAGCTTCCTCCACATAAAAAAATCGTTTTCGCAGTGTGTTTTGCATCAGAAAAAAGGAAAAAATTAGAAGAGGATGAAGCAATGTTCTTTGTTTTGGTGTTTTCTTTTAAGATCTCGGTACTTATTTCCTTCTTGGTACGGCAGTAACTATTGTTCTTTGTTGAAAATTGTCTGTTCATGACAAGATCCCCGTCCACCGAGCCACTATGTCAAGAATTTTCAAATTTGCAGACGAAATAGTTCGTACGTTAATAAAGAAGTAGGTACCCTTTTCTATTTCGAAAATTTTCGGCGTGTGACCCTCCTGGCGAATGAATTTTTACATGCGTGCAGTCCATAGCACCTACAGCTCCAGGAAACCTGGCTTTTGACGTGATAACGTCTTATAAATTGGTTTACCGGGAGCACTTCAAGAAACTGCGTTACGCTCCGCTCACGGAGGGGGTGCAGCTCGGCGCTCCCTAAAGGCGGGCGCCCCGCCCCCCTTCCCTGGCACTCACTCCCCCCCCACCCATGGGAAATACCTACTACCTACGGGAAATACCTACTCTGTGCAACTTGACAAAGAATTTTATTTTATCCTTCTTCCTACTATACGAATGAATATTAACATTAAAATTATTTTACCACTCAAAGTCGTTGTCACGTAAAACTTTCGCCCGTATACCGACTTTACAGGCAACAACACAGGGGTTTTTTTGTTTTTTAAATAAAATTCCATCCGAGATTGAAATAATACCTACTTCCTTGGTTGCTGGTATTCTGATAAATTGGGCGGATAGCCTGGCAGTTCCCAGGGACACCTGCTTGACAATTTTACAGGCAGAGCTTTTACTGACGCCACTAAAGTCGCCGACAGACACCAACATGGTTTTTTATACTTTTATCCAATCAAAATCTCATCAAAAGATCGCAATCGTCCCACTCCTCCAAATGGTCAATCCGTTATCAAACTATGTTGCCGCCTTTCTTCCTTCCGCCTTCTTCCCCACTGCAGGAATTCGACCATAAACACACATCTTCGTCGCTGCTGACTAACAATCAACAACGCAATTTGCAAAAACGAACGTTCTGGGAAACAAAAACACGAGAAGTGACTCTCTTTGAGGTTAAAAAGCCTTGCATAAATCGAGTTACCCCCCCCCCGTAACTTTTTATCCGGTCCTCGGACGACCAGTTAACTTTAAACTACGGATAACGGCTATCTGGGGACTGATAAACGCGAGCGATTGAGTTACCCGATGACCGTCGGATAAATCTGCTTTACCGGGTGGTAAAAAGTGACTGATAAACCGGCCCTTAGTGTTTCTGTAGCTTAGTGTTGCCAGTACACATGAATAACTGAAAATCTAAATTGTACAAAGAGTTGTCTTGTGAAGTCATGGAGGACGGAATTGTGGTGAAAGAAGAGCCGATGAGTGAAGGAGATGAAGATCAGGTGATAGGAGAACTTGTGTTGATCAAACAGGAGGTGCTGATTGGGGATGAATACGTCGAAGAAGAGTTTGGTAACAGCACGACAGTTAAAGATGAAGATGCGGGGTGTCCGATGATCAAACAAGAGGACAGTTCAGCTGCAGACCCTCTGTGTGAGGAAAGTGACGTTCTGCAGGGATCTATCGGAGTACAGAGTGAGTTGAAGAAGCAGAAGCCTTTTGCATGTGATAGATGTGATTACAGAGCCTCACGGCCAGATTATTTGAAGACTCACATGAGAACACACACTGGGGAGAAGCCCTACGCCTGTGATAGATGTGATTACAGAGCCTCGGATCCAGGATGTTTGAAGACTCACATCAGAACACACACTGGGGAGAAGCCCTACGCCTGTGATAGATGTGATTTTAGAGCCTCACACTCAGGAGTTCTGAAGAGACACATGAAGACTCACACTGGGGAGAAGCCCTACGCCTGTAATACCTGTGATTACAGAGCCTCATACCTGGGAGATTTGAAGAAACACATCAGAACACACACTGGAGAGAAGCCCTTCGCCTGTGATAGATGTGATTACAGAACCTCACGGCCAGGAAATCTGAAGACTCACATCAGAACACACACTGGAGAGAAGCCCTACGCCTGTGATAGATGTGATTACAGAGCCTCAGAGCTAGGAGTTCTGAAGAGACACATGAGGACACACACTGGAGAGAAGCCCTACGCCTGTGATGAATGTGATTACAGAGCCTCGGATCCAGGTTATTTGAAGAAACACATCAGAACACACACCGGAGAGAAGACACACCATTAACTCGACGAAATCTACCAGGAACGCAGTTCACTCATAATTATACAGCAAATTTAGTTAATAATTTTCTCAAAGACAAACAATAGCTCTGTAATAAACATCAATAAATCGAAATAGATAACTACCTATCGATATTTATTTCAAACTCCTCAATCAATATAGAACAAGTTATGCTGGGACACTACAGGGACAGTCCTCTACGAATTGGAGTAGATCCTCCATGAAATAGAGTATTTTGTAATACATCACAAAATATAACGTTAGTTTGAAAATTAATACTTTGGTTGACAAAATTACGATTTTAGTTTACATTTTTCTAGATTTGATTTAAAAAATGACTAATTAAGTTTGAAAAATCATGAAATTAGTTGAAAAAACCCACTAATTTTGACGGAATAATCATTAATTTGACTGATTATTGACACAACCAACAAATAAACAATGTCGATCAACCTTAACACTTTCAATGAGGTCATATTATGATAATATAGTTGTACCACGGCTTTGCTCAACATATCAGAGAACATAAGGTATGGTATTGAATTGGGGAAGTGTACTATATTGATCATGCTAGATTTTAAAAATGCCTTTGGCTCTGTGAATCATCAGCTCCTCATTGACAAATTGGCCTCTATCTTCAACTTTGGAACCTCTGCTTGTAAATTAATAGCTTCATATCTTTCGAATAGATCTCAGTCCGTTCTCAGTAATGGGTTTGAGTCCAAGTCCTTGCCGTTGAATGCAGGGGTTCCTCAGGGTTCTATCTTAGGACCTCTTCTTTTCAGTCTTTTCATTAATGATGCTCCAAAAGTTCTGCTCTCGTCCACACCACATTTATATGCAGATGATTGTCAATTATTCCACCAATGCTCAAAAGATGAGCTCACGCATGGCATCGCAATCGTCAATGAGGAGCTGGTGAGAGTCTCGCACTGGTCTCGTCGTAATGGCTTGAAAATTAATCCTAAGAAGAGTCAAGCAATGGGGTAGTTGCATGATATTTTTTTGTATTTTTTCTGTGTAGAGAATCTCTATTGAAGTACGTATCTGCAAATAAAACTCCCGGAAAGGCTTCCTAAAAATTTAGAGATTTTTTCGAAAAACGGGATTTCGAATTCAGGCGGGAAAACCTACACACGGCTTTGACACTGCGGGGTGGGGGCTACGTCACGGGTGTGAAGGGGGCCAAGACACCCCTAAACCACTGTTACCCTGACGCAAGGTTAGGGGTACTTTGCCGGGGGGGTCCTTTGATAGCAACCCTCTGTTTGTTTACGTTCGTTTGTGGCAATAAAATTGGAGAATCACTCACACTTTGTGGTGCTTTCATACTGAATTTTGCTAGCTGCGCAATCGAAACATGTTGCATCAAAGATTTTGTTTCCTACTGGCATTCCCTCCACTGTAACTGAAACCTCATATGGTTGTGAAGAAATGCGGTGTTCTGGTGTTACTCGAGCCACAACCTCGCATATCTGCTAGATTCTTCCAAGTTGGACAACCAACATCGTTTTATTTAACAATTTACTAACACTCATTGGTACTACGTTATACAGGATAATGTCACTACGATGAAACTTCCAATAAATGAGCAACCATTTGGATGAAGAAGTACTACACACAAGAAATCACAGTTACAACTGACCTTTTACTAAAAAAGTGTCAACTTACCTCACATTATTGGCTCCTTTTATTTCGGCGCTGACGAACTTGTTGTTATTGACGTAAAAATCGTACAACATGCCAATATTTATGTACGGAATATTTTCCAGGGAAGCTACCTCGAAACTCTAGTCGATGGCTCTCCTTTTTGGCATATTGACATTTTATTTCAATACTTTGGCACATAAACGAAAGAAGTTACGGTTGTTTTTCCGATGATTTCTACTTACAGCCAAGTTGTTCCTATCGAACTTTATCTTCGTCATTCGCGTTCGTAGAAAAATCGTTCACCATTCGTTGGAAAGCCCTACATTTACGCATAAATGATATACTGCCAAAACCGTTGTACTTACGGAAGAAACTGAGATATACCCCTGAGTTAGAAGAACTATCAACAACATTCGAAAGCAGATTGGGTAGGTAGCGGGAAAAAGTGAAGACATGTGTTGCAGACTCGTATGCAAGCTTCTTGAAACTTTACAGTGAACATTATCTTTTCCAAACCAATCAACTAATAAATTATGGTAAATACTGGTGTAAACTATAATAGGGGTATTCATGGTCCGGGAGATTCAAATTTGGAGATGCGACGGGAGTCAATGCGCATGCGCACTGGCAAATACGACGATTCGATTTACGACGGGCTGAAGGCGTCGAATTATGAGATTCGACGTCGAATTACAAACCCTAGCGCTAGTGGCTGTTGTGCGAAGCAACTATCATAACATCAACAAACAGATCTTCTCGTCCTTTCATTTTGAGTTTTTCTTTTAACCCATTTACGCCGAGAACTATAATTTTTGAGATATAATATAATTTTACCTCAAAACAATGTTACTGAACCTCAAATAAGCTAGGAAAAATATTAATTTAAATTTTGCACCCATAGGGGGGGCGTAACCCCCCGTGCCAGATCTGGCACAGTCGTCAGTCAGAGTAGTTTTTTGAGAAAATTCCAGAAACAAAATTTGTATCAAACAATATTTTGACAAGAATAATAGAGTATAGTACGCACACATATTAGACGCGCATTGTTGAAGCCAACATCTATGAGCAACATAATAGTGGCCACTACCACTTTTCCTCTCTAATACCAGTTTTATATCTATTGATGTCCTGGTCTATGCGATCAGTCCCTCCCTTGTTACAGTTGTACTGATGGATAAGGTGTGGTTGAGGGACAGAAATGATTTTATTTTCTGCTTTTGAGAACTTCTTAGGCATACTTTAGGCTCATGTCCATATTTCGTGGAAGCTATAGCCACTACACTATTCATTATCCAACCAGTTGCAAATCACAACCCCACTACAAAATGTGATATAATATTTTGTGGCTTGAGCCTCGCTTCTCTTTTTCCTTCCGAGTCTACTGATGTGTGGAGTTAGGATAATACACTACGTGTTCTTTTGATCCTTCTTCAAAGGGTTACCACCTAGGCAGGTTAGGTTGGCACTGCGCGCCTTCGGGGAGTTTTCGATCGGCGGCCAGTCCGAATATTATTAAACGTTTATTCCTTGATTACGAACGTTGTTTCATTGCGACCAACCCATTACTTCAGTGGCTGACGAGTATGGGACTTTTAGCGAATTTTCAAGGAAAATGAAGCTATTGCAATGGCCTCAAAATTTTTAGAATCGACTTTTTCGAAACATTTTCACACTGAAATCCGTTTTGGAACATTCTGAAACAATCCCTGAAGTTTTTCCAAAAATCATATGTATATATATATATATATATGTGTCATTCCGGACGATAACTTGAGTAATTGTTTAAAAATTTTTTTTTAGTTTTTGCCAAAATGTTTGTAGCATCAAACCATAGGTCAAGTTCGTTAACCAGCAATTTTGGACAATCCAAAGTGGTCCAAAATTCAAAAAAACTTCAAAAAAATGGGTTTTTCCAGTTTTTTGTGGTTTTTACATTGAAAATCATGGTAATATATGGTATATTCGGATTCAGCACAACATTTCTGATATGAATGCATTTTTCAAAAATGAAAATTGTCCAAAATTAAGAAAAGTTTGTAGCTATATATATATATATATATATATAATGAGTACTCGCGTATATTTGTTGTACCCAGAAATGGAGTAGCCGTGTGGGTACTCTATGAGTTCGTAGAGACGAGTAGAACATGAATATGGACTCCTAACGTCTTCAAAGCATACCCAGCAATAATTTGCAGCGTATTATTAGCAAATTTTCATGCGAAAATCATGTCGAAAAAAAAAAAAAAAAAAAAAAAGAGTCCTCGTTCAAATATTTTATCGACAACTGCCACCGATAGAAACGTTTAAAACCCAGTGTATTATTGAAAATTGCACGATTTTTTCGTACATATCGCGATTATAACTAAATGTTATCAAATTAATTACTTAGATGCAGTAACGCATGAAGGAGAAAAATGTGTGATAAACAAAAGGTGGCTTATTGTGACGAGGTTGGGAACAAGTGATCATGAACGCGATCTGTCGCACTCATCTTTAACCCTTAGCTACACGCGCCTTAAAAAGTCACGTCCATACACGCAAGCGGCCCTCAGTGCCGCAATTCCATTTTTAACCATTTGTCTCATGTTAACAGCAATATGATATTCTCAATTGGGTGAATACGGCACGGCAAGTGTACAGAAACGACTGCGTAACAAATAAAAACGATATCACTGTTTATTTCAATATAAGGTAATAGCAAATAAAAATCAAGAATAGCAACATAGGTACAAGTAACAGTAACTAAAAAGTAATGTAAACAAAAATACTCAAACTCGTTTCCAAAAAAATGACAATAACTCTAGACTAGAGCAAGGCAAATATAATAAACTTCTCCTTATGAAGGTAGGCACCTAAGAAGACTTGTCGAAAAGTTTCGAAAGTAGTAGGTAAAATAAAAATTCACTTCTGGCAACCTATATTTATAGCTTTGGTAGGTTTATCCGTAAAAGTAGGTAGGTAACTGAATCATTCATTTTCACAGCGTAGGCACCTAAGAATTTTTTCCTAAGAAGATTTTTCTAGTTTGGTACTTACCTGCATAGGTAATATATGCGAATACTAGCATTTCCAGTGATTATAAGTGAAATAACCGCGTAAAATTGAAAAGAAAATAACAAACTTGCTGTTTCATAGTACCTACCTACCTAGGTACAAGTCCCTATTAGCATTCGGTGACATCAATACTACTACTACAACTAGGATCCCAGTAATATTGAGTGAAATAATGGCAAAACATTGAAAAGCTGTCACACAAACTCGCCGTTCTCAGAACACATTGACAGGTAGGTACTATGTAATTCCCACTAGCGATTCTCCAGAAAACACTACGAGGCCAGAAATGCATTCAAAACGTTCAGAACATCTCAAAATACGAACAAGGAGAAGGTAAAATGAAAGAAAAGAATATGGAAGTAGGTACTCACATTTTTATACGCAAGCGGCCTGGGGTGCTGCACTCTTGATATGTTTATCCACGCTAGCGGCACAGGGGGCCGCAAAAAGGTGGTTGTACACTTTGAACGCTGGTTACACACTGTCTGTTCACCTTAGAATGCGGTTGACGTTTACGCTCTATCGGATATACCTTTAACTACGAATACTAGGACGAGTCATTCAAGTGTACAAACGGTAGCCGCGTTATTTCAAATACATTGAAAATGCGGCACACAGTGCCGCTATGCGTGTAGCTAAGGGTTAACTACGTCCTGGAGCTCCACCAATCAGAACGCTTCTCGGGCTCCCAGATTCAGCTTTCAGCCCAGTGATTTCACGTCTTCCAGGACGTCGATTATTAGTGTAAAAGTATGTTAAAAAAACATATATACATATATATAAACCAAGAATCGAAAAAAAAACTTTCTACAACAAATAGCAACACCATTGGTCCTTTTCTTAACCACACCTTAAACTGAATGATTTCTTTGAAAATTCGCTCATTAATTCATGCTGCATGAATGGACTTTTTTTTTGTTCGCTAGTTCAAGTTATTAAGTGTCAGTGAAGTTTTACTTACTAACTTCAGAATCCGGATTGGTAGTTCAACTCAGCTGTTTTACGTTTTCATTACAATTCTGGAGAAAACATCGACGGAATGACATCCACGGTTTCCCAGCTGAAGAAATTCCCGTTGGAATCCTTGGCTACATACTATTCTCGATCGGAAATTCATTTTCGGCGGACTGAGGTCGAGAAAGACGACGAGAAAGCGTTCGACTTCTTCTCAGGCTAATATGATGCTGAATATTGCCGCCTTACGGACTCGATTCTACCCAGCGAAATTTCAACGGTTAAATGGGTGGATGTAAAGACTGCAATCGATAAACTTGATGGCGCTGATGCACAGAAATCGCGTTTTGAGCTTTTCTCCCTACATCGAGCTGAGGGCTCCTCTATTCGTGAGTTTGCTGACAGACTACATGCCTTAGCTCGCAAAGGAGAATGGGGGTCAGATGACGGAGTGAAAGCTGCTCTTATCACGAAATTTTGTTTGTCTTTCACTGATGGACACATCACTGATGCCCTTGTGGCTCTTGACGCTAAAACTTCAAAATTTGAGGACTATGTGATGGCTGCTGTTAGAGCACAGGATAAGAGGGACAATTCCGCTCGTCTATCAAAATTGTGTATACAGGCTACCTCGGAAACAGTGGCTCCCATTTCGTCGTCCTCCAAGTCAAAATTCAAGAACAAGAGTGCACCAAAATCAGTTTTTCAATCGTCCAAGCCATCTCATTCAGGATCCCGTTGGCCACGTTGCTTGAAATGTTTCAAAGGCCATGTACCGGACGAATGTCCTCACCGCTTTGCTACCTGCAATCTCTGTTCCAAGATGGGCCACTTGCAAAACGTCTGCCGTACAAGTAAGAAGAAGGCTACTACTTACCTCTAAAACCCATCAAGCTGCTGCCTTGGTCGATTCAACAGATTCCTCTTCAGAGCATAGTGTAAGTCAGTCTAGTCAATCTAATAAATCCGAACATATTAGAGAGTTCCTAAAGATGATTTTGGCATAACGGCGAAGCTAACGGCGATCGTAGATCACCTTCTGCGCATGCGCAGAAAATTACGGCGATCAAATAACGTCCGAGCAAATAACGGCGAACGTTCTGGCCGCTAACTTACGGCAATCTTGCTAACGTCGATGTGACTAATGGCCGCCGTTAGAGCAGAGTGAACCTGACATGCCGGTAACAGTTTTGCAACCACCAACATCAATTTCAAAACAAAGCCTCACCTCACCTCATGTTCCCGATTGTAAGGCAGATCAAAGCGAGTAACAACGACAACATTCAGTGTTAGTAAAATTACAAGTAAATTTTAGATATTTTTGTACTCTGTTAACAGAATGTGATGATGCATGTCAGTGGGGAGTTAGGTGTGAAATTAAACGTACCTTGGTAGCTTGTCTTTATGAAAAAAGGAGCTTAGAACGCTCTTTATTTTCTAACCTATCCGAAGTCACATTTCAGTTTCCGAGTAGCTGTGTGCATTTTTTCCGTATTGTGGGTTATTAGTTTTGTTAATTAAATGATTGTGAGAATAAAATTGATACATACGTACCTATATAATTTCTGGTAAATATTTAAAAAATAATATCCGATCGTCATAATGAGTGGTTTTTTGACGTTTTATTATTTTTCGAACTGATTTTTTTATTAATTAATTATATTAATTGCTATTATTATTAATATTAATTGATATTGTTGAATTCTTTGACCATGACGTCACAATCGCATTAGTGATATTCGACGGTTCGATGGAACCTCCCTTTCGGGTTATAATGTTTTGCGTTACTTCATACCACGTTCTTGTGTTTCTCTTCCCAATGACTTGTTCTTTTTAATGTTCTGCTCTTGCTAATCTGCTAATTAAAACTTCTTTCATGATCACGTCGCTTGTGTGCTCTCTGTTGATTAATCCTTTAGGTTCTGGGACCAGTATTGTGCAGTGAAGTGAAGTTTTTTTGACTGTAAGTTTTCCATCATGGATTCATGTACGCACACTAATAATGCCATGAATTTCGAAAAACTGAAGGGTAGAGACAATTTTCGCGAATGGAAGTTTCTCATGCGCAACAGCTTAGTGATGGAAAATTTGTGGTGCTCGATCAGTGGATACCCTGATGGGGATACAACTGATGCGGCTGGCAGAGCTCGTCGGGACGAAAAAGCGTTGGCAAGAATAAGTTTATGTGTAGATAGATGCGCATTTCCGTACATTATGGAAGCAAAAACCGCTAAAGAAGCCTGGTCAGCTCTGGAAAAGGCTTTCGAAGATAAAGGTCTTCACAGGCGACTTTCATTAATGAGGCGAATTTGCAATGTCAAATTAACGGAATTTTCATCTATGGAGGGATACATTAACGAAATTCTAAACATTTCGCAACAATTGTCCGCTATGGACAAGCCACTTGATGACGAGTTCCTGGGCGTAATTATGTTGTCCGGACTCACAGAAGACTATGAACCAATGATAATGGCGTTGGAGAATTCTTCAACTGAGGTGACGTCCGACTTGGTGAAAACGCGTTTGCTGCATGATGTCAGTAAGCCAAGCTGCTCTAGCCAAACTGCTCTTTATTCACAGACATTCAACAAGAAGAAGAAACCGCCGTATTGTTGGGTATGTAAAACTAAAGGTCATTATAAAAAAGATACCTGTAAACCACCTACAGTAAGCAAGGATGAAAGAGCAAGCAGACAAACGCAGTCTTCTCAACAAACAACTAATGCCAAACAGGGTGGTGCAAAACCAAAAAATAAGGCACTTTTCACACACAATAATGATTTTCCTGATCAAATGTGGCACGTTGACAGTGGTGCAAGTTCCCACATGACAGGGGACAAATGTTTACTTAATGACTTTCATCCTCTGACCACTGGACACCAAATCACAGTAGCTAATGACAACAAGCTAAAATGTTGTGGCATAGGCAATGCTACTGTTAAATTGTATAATGGTGAAGAGAAAAACATTTCCAAGGTGCAGTACGTTCCTGGTTTGACAGCCAACTTGCTCTCAGTCAGTTCTATGATCAAGAAAGGATTCTGCGTCGTTTTTGATGAAAGAGGTTGTCACATTCTGGATGATGAAGGATTTTCGTTTGAGGGAGAGGTTGTAGCTCACGCATCTAGTGTTGGAGGTCTATATGTGCTCAATACAAATCGTGGGCACCAAGCTAACCTTGCAAAAGTAGATACAGGTCAGATGCTATGGCACAAGCGCCTAGGCCACCTGAACCATGTGAGCATGCGCCTACTCAAAAGCAACCTCGCTACTGGTATTTCCTTCAACAATGTGCCTTTCGACAATTGTGTGGCATGTGTGACAGGGAAGCAGGCTCGTGATCCCTACAAACCTTCTTCGACTGGCCGTGCAAAGAACTTGTTGGATTTGATCTGGACTGACGTGTGTGGTCCTATGCCCGAAGTGTCTTATTCAGGTTCAAGATATTTTTTAACCTTTATCGACGACCATTCGCGCAAAGTATTTGTTTATTTTTTGCACAGCAAGGACCAAGTCACAGAAAAATTCTCGCAGTTCAAGGCTCTCGTCGAAAACCAGACTGAACGGAAAATAAAAATTGTTCGTTCTGACAACGGTACAGAATTTTGTAATGGTAAGATGAAGTCGATCTTGGAGGAGTCTGGAATCACTCATCAGACGACAACGCCATACGAACCGTCTCAAAATGGTCTGGCTGAAAGGTATAACCGTACCATAATGGAAAGGGCACGTAGCATGATGCTCGAGGCAGGATCAGACAAGAGAATGTGGGCCGAAGCAGTCAACACTGCTGTGTATCTTATTAACAGATCACCTGCCAAGAAATTACCTGATAAAACGCCTCAAGAAGTTTGGACCGGCAAAAAGGTAGATTTGGGCCACCTACGAATCTTTGGAGCTCCTGCTTATGCTCATGTTCCAGACCAGAAGAGAAAGAAGCTCGACCCTAAAGCCAAAAAACTAATTTTTGTGGGATACAGTGAAACCTCAAAGGCCTACAGACTATTTGACCCCTCTACTCATGACATTGAAATTTCGAGGACTGTAGACTTCTTCGAAAACGAGTTCATCAGTTCACAAGCTTTTTTCTACAATGATAACGATACTGTTTCTGAGTCAACCTTGACAAATAATCAGACAGTTCAGACTTCTTCAGTGATACATGCCACAACGGACTATGCCAATTCTGATGATGGTAATACTGCATCACAGTCTGAGGTATCGGAGTCGGATGAGGAAACTCAAGAGTCACAATCTGACGAAGAAACTGGATATTCTCAGTCTGAAGAGGGACAGACAGGTACGACAGATTTTGAAGATGCCAACAGCGATGCCAGTGATGCAACACTCCCCAGTTCTGAAGCTACATCAGAAAATGAAGTGGATCCTAATCGGACATACCCAGTCAGGCAAAGAGTTCCCAACTCAAGGTACGCTAATGATTACATTTTACTCTCTTTTGATGAATTTGAACCTGACACTATACAGGAGGCTCTTAGTTGTCCAAATTCTGATAAGTGGAAACATGCCATTCTTGATGAACTGAATGCTTTTGAAATTAATAAGGCTTGGACCTTAGTTGATAAGCCAGAAAACAAAAACATCATTAAAAATAAATGGGTATTCAAAATTAAGAGAAATGACAAGAATGAAATTGTTAAATACAAAGCACGTTTAGTAGCTAAGGGTTGTTCCCAAAAATATGGTGTAGACTATAATGAAACATACTCACCTGTAGTTCGTCATAGTACGATTCGTCTCTTATTAAGTATTGCAACTGAATTTGATTTAGAAGCTGAACATCTCGATGTAGATACTGCTTTTCTTAATGGAGAACTTAGTGAGGACATCTATATGGCTCAGCCTGATGGTTACCCTATTGGGGAGTTAGGCAAAGTTTGCAAGCTTAAGAGAGCGATCTATGGGCTTAAACAAGCTTCTCGTTCTTGGTATTTAAAAGCCAAAAATTTATTACTAAATTTGAAATTTTTGCAATGTAAATACGAGCAGTGTGTTTTCTATAAAATATCTAAAGGTTCCATTGTGATAATCGCTCTATATGTCGACGATTTTTTCTTAATCTATAATGATTTGAAGACTGCCAATGAAGTCAAAAGTACTTTGAAGAACCATTTTCGCATGAAAGAATTAGGACCAATTTCTTGTTGCTTGGGTATGGAAATTCAGCGAGATAGAGTAGCTAAAACTATGAAACTTAGTCAATCTCGTTACATCAACCAAGTCCTATCTAAATTTAACATGTTAGATTGTAAAATAGCTAAGACTCCATTACAACCCAAATGCAAACTGAATCCCAGTGAGACTATTGTTGAGGTTCCTTATCAGGAACTAATAGGGTCCTTAATGTATTTAAGTGTTTGCACTCGTCCAGATATCACTCATTCGGTGTCTTACTTGAGTCAATTTAATATTAAGCATGGGGCTGAACATTGGCTTGCAGCCAAGCATGTTTTACGTTACCTAAAAGGGACTATGAGTGATGGGTTAATTTATAAAGCTTCAGGGCAAAAATTGACAGGATTTACTGATTCGGATTGGGGGAATAATTCTGATGGTAGATCATTCACTGGTTTTGCTTTTACCTTTGCAAATGCAGCAATATCATGGGAATGCCGCAAACAGAGTTTAGTAGCTCTTTCTTCTACTGAAGCAGAGCTGGTTGCAATTAATGAAGCTAGCCGCGAAGCAATCTACTTACAATCTTTAATCAAAGATATTTTTGTTAATTCTCAATCCATATTTGATCGTGATGGAATTGCTCTATATAACGACAATCAAAGTGCCCAGAAAATGGCATTTAATGAAAACAACAATCATAAAAGATCGAAACATATAAATATAAAGTATAATTTTGTAAAAGACCAAATTGAGCATAATGTCATAAATCTAATGTATCTTCCCACAGAGCAGATGCCTGCAGACATTTTAACTAAGAGTTTGGGTCCGAATAAGCATGTTTTTTGTAAAACTCAACTTCTTGGCACTGCTTGATATTATGTTATTTTTGTAATTTGTTCTTACATTTTGATTTATGTGACTTACCTGATCAAGGGAGAGTGTTGAATTCTTTGACCATGACGTCACAATCGCATTAGTGATATTCGACGGTTCGATGGAACCTCCCTTTCGGGTTATAATGTTTTGCGTTACTTCATACCACGTTCTTGTGTTTCTCTTCCCAATGACTTGTTCTTTTTAATGTTCTGCTCTTGCTAATCTGCTAATTAAAACTTCTTTCATGATCACGTCGCTTGTGTGCTCTCTGTTGATTAATCCTTTAGATATAACTACGTAGCACTTTATTAAACCTAGTCTAGAAAGTATTTCCAATGGAATTGAGTTTTTGACAACCCAGCAAATTATCAACAGAATTTTTTATATCAATATTGAATGATGATGTCCATGTGACAGTAAGTGAGATTAAAACAATAAAAAATAATTATATCGTCATTTTCGGAAATTGTTAGGTACCTTAAAATTAAAATAGTTGAGTTAAAAAATAGGTAGTTAATTTTTAATTATTCTATAAAATGTGTACCTATCTGCATAAAAACTTCCAAAAATTAAGAAAAACCCTAAAATTGATCATTTTTGCTCAAATAATCACGCTGATAGTCGTATTTTATACCAACTTACCTTCTTTTACCTGAAAAACTATTTACCACGAATTTATGATTCTTTTAATATCCGTAATCGACATACTTAGTTAGATGACGTATGACGAGATAGATGAAAATTGTAACATGAAATTGACTTGATATTGAAATATGAATGTGAAGGTAGAAATAACTTAGGTTGTATTAAATCTTACGTTTTATTGAATACAATTTTGAATAGATATTGGGTTGAGTGAAATAAATATATTTTGTTCTGAAAAGACATCGGGAACTCCGAAATGTTCGTTAGTAGGTAGGTACTCGTTTCCCGGAATCTGGAACAAAATTCATACCGCACAGAATTAGGGTTTTTGCTATTCTCTTCTCACTCAAAGTAGTTGAAAATACCAATAAGTCGGTAGGCTATGTGTGAGTACCTATCACAGTAAATAACAATACGATTCCTTACCTTGTAGTAAGATAGACTTGGCAGTGAGAAACGCCCGTACTCCGAGAGCCGCCGTCTTCGTGGAACGTTTTCGACGTTCGTCTCCAGCACGGTGATCATATCTTCAGCGGAAAGTAGACCCGCAACGTACAAATTCATAAAATGATCTATCTCGAACAAACACCTTGACAAGATGTACTTGAAATAGCGAACAACGAACTTGAAAAACGAAGGCAGTCAACAGTAGAGAACTGAGGATCTAACGGCGAAGCCAGAAATTCCTGTCTCTTTAACTTTCGCGTCACTTTTGTCATCGCCGTAAAATTGTTCAACATCGATGTTATTTTCGCTAACGTTCATCTAGGGTTAGCATCCGATTTGACTCGCCCTAGACAGATTCATAACGGCGATGCCTGTAACGTTCGCCGTTAAGCAAGATGCAGTTTAGGAACTCTCTAATCTGTTAGAGAATGAATCTCAAGTAGTTCCTTTAGCATCTATTTCTGACCATCATGGAGTGTCTTCTGTGTCCCCTCTATTAGTTGCTTGTGTATTGAAGGGGGAAAAACGAACAACGGAATTCCTGGTTGACACTGGGGCATCATGTTCCATAGTGGATAAGTCCGTTATCCCTGTGGGTACTTACCCTCCTTCCCTACTTCCCTACCAAGGAAAAGTAGCTGCAGCAAATGGTGAGGCCATCCGAATTTTAGGGATTTTGTCTACACAATTACAGTACAACGGGAAAGTAGTAGACACCAACCTCCTTGTAGCTGATAGGTTGCATCCAAAAGCCATATTAGGTCGAGATTCCATTTCTCAACTCTTTCCAGATTGGCAACCGTCACTGTTGGGTGCGTCGGTGTTTTCCATGGAAAATGATCCCCCCGGCTTATCGTCAGCATATCCTCGAGTATTTGGGTGCAAGGATAACGAGCTTCCTATTTCAAACTATAAGGTTCACATCAACTTGAAGAAAAATGCGACCCCAGTGTTCCACAAACCATATACTGTTCCATTGGCTCTGCAGCCTAAAGTTGATCAATATTTTAAGGATTTAGTCAAGCAAGGAATAGTGACTCCTGTGACACAGTCCGAATGGGCTAGTCCGGTGGTCGTCGTCCAGAAGAAGTCAGGGGGCATAAGAGTGTGCCTTGACCTGAAACGTACGGTTAACCCAGCAGTCAGAACTGACTTTTATCCTACTCCCTCTCCAGAGGATATCATTCACTCATTTCAGGGTTGTAAGTTTTTTACAAAACTTGATTGCGTATTTGCAACTAGAAGTACACAAGACTAGTCGACACTTGCTAACCGTTTCAACTCACCAAGGTCTCTACCGATATAATCGCTTGGTATTTGGGCTTTCATCAGCCCCAGCTTTATTTCAATCTATTATGGATAGGATCCTTGGTGATATTCCTTACTGTAAATCGTACCTTGACGATACCTTGATTGGAGGGAGGGACCTGCTGGAATGTGAGAAAAACACCCATAATGTGCTATCAAGTCTGGAGCAGTTTAATGTCAAAGTTAATGCTGAAAAATCAGTTTGGTTCAGTACCTCCATAAAATTTTTGGGGTTCACAGTATCAGAAAAGGGGAGATTACCAGACAATGACAAAGTAAGGGCCATCTCACATATGTCTCCCCCACAAAACGTCTCACAGCTGAGGTCTTTTATAGGATTAGTAAATTTTTATAGACAATTTATCCCAAAATTTTCCAGTTTGTTGAATCCTTTCCATCTTCTTCTACGAAAGGGAGTCCAATGGATGTGGACTCCAGAATGTGACGAATTGTTCACAAAAATTAAACAAAATTTGTTTAATTTTATTTTTAATAATATTTTATTTAATAATATTTTTAACATTTAATGTTATCTCAGGTAACGGTGCTGTCCTTTTATGATCCCATGAAACCACTGGTGATGTCAACTGATGCTAGTTCATATGGGGTGGGGGCCACTCTGAGCCATTTGGAAGGTGGGAAACTGGTACCCTTGGCATTTCAGTCTGCTACTTTAACCAATGCTCAAAGGAATTACAGTCAGCTGCATAAAGAGGCGCTAGGTATTATTTTTGGCCTACAAAAGTTTAGGAAATACCTCCAAGGTAGGCACTTCAGTATTGACGGACCATCAGCCATTGAAGGCTATATTATCCCCGGACAAGGGTATTCCCTCAATCGCTGCGGCTCGTTTAGTGAGATGGGCTGAAATTCTATCAGCCTTCTCCTATTCAATAAGGTTCAAGCCAGGTGACTCAATACCTCAGGCAGATGCTCTCTCTCGGTTACCTATGCCAGAGAACCCTGAGGTCCCAGAAATTGCATTTGTTGGTGGTTCACAGCCTTCCCTTAACCTTGATCTTATTCGTCAGGAAACAATAAAGGACACCACTCTCCAAAAAGTTATAGGTCTCTTGCAGGGTTGTTGGAATTCCAAACCAAAAGCTGCAGAACTGTTGCCTTATTTTCCTATCAGAAAGTTTCTCTCCTATGCAAATGGAATTCTCTATTTTGATTCCAGAGTTCCCAAATCTATTCAGCATGAGGTACTAGCTACTATCCATGTAGGCCACATAGGTATCACACGAATGCGATTGGCTGCCAAACCTCTTATGTGGTGGCCAGGTATGGATGCAGATTTAGTAAATCTGGTATCTCAATGTCGATCTTGTAATGTTCACCGTTGCAGGAAGCCTGATAAGGCCCTGCGCCAAAATCGACCACCTACTGAGGTACCTTGGGAGCGATTGCATATTGATCTATTCCACTTGGAGGGGAGGGAATATGTAGTTTGTGTAGATGCGCATACAAATTGGATACATGCTAGGATACTGAAAACCAGTAATGCTGAATCAGTTATCAGGTTTTTGAAGAAACTCTTTGCCCTGTTTGGGTTTCCTAAAATGGTTGTGTCTGATAATGGTCCTCCATTCCAGTCGGCCGACCTGCGTGATTTTCTGATCAACTGGGGTATTATTCATCAAACCATTGCTCCGTACAATCCTCCCAGTAATGGACGGGCGGAGCGTGCAGTTGCCACCTTGAAGCAGAGCATCCGAAAGTCTAGTTCAGAACTACCAGGTACCTCTCCGAGAGATGTCTTAACACACGTGCTAGGAGCAATGAGAGCTGCCCCTCACTCGGAGACAGGGAATTCACCGATGCAGGCTATGTTAGGTTTCAAACCACTGACCCATGTTTCTAAAATAGTGTCTCCTTCGCCAGTTTTAGGTCCTGGGAACTCATCTCGTTTTCCAGTTGGTAATTTGGTATGGGTATTACCTAAGCCCCATCTCAAGCATCCCTTGTGGGTTGAAGGAGTCGTTCATGCACCGCTCTCAGAAACAATGTGGGAAGTGTCGTTATTGGACGGTACCAAAATTAAAGTTCATTTGACTCAGATACGTTCAAGGAAGCCTACTGCTCAGGTTAATCACCCTCAGTCTTCACATACTAGGGGTTCGTTGCCTACCAGTCAGCAGTCAACTTTTAATGATAACCCCTCTCTGGATTGCAAGTTTGAACCAGGGATTAACCCTAACATTCCATATAAAGTTATTGTACCCCCCACTCAGGTGACACAGAGATTGTTTCAAGCACTTCCTTTCCATGGAGCTGAGGTAAACAACAACCGACACCCGCGACCCTCACAGCCCGACACACTGACAGCGTCACAGGTGCCCTCTCAGTTAGTTCATTCCCCCCTCCCTGGGACTAGTGAGATTCATGGAGAAACAACTACATCTAGAGGGAGACCAGTTAGACCTCCAAGGTGGTTGAGAGACTATGTGTCTGATACGAATAAGTGAGTAGGTGATGTACCCTTCTTGATTATGACTATTGCTATATTGTTGCAGGGCTAATAATTAATCAGTATTCTGGTAAGAGCCTCGAAGAGTTGTTTAAGCCTTTTAGATTTTACTTTACACCATTTGTAAGTATTTTTTTTTTGTTTTCTTATTATTTCGTCTAGTATGCTTCCACGTGTAATTGAAATCATGTAGTCAACTACCTTATTTTTAGTGTTATGTTTCTCGAACAGCTCTTAGTCGCAAATAGATATATTCCTACATATGTTCTGGAACCTAACTCAGTTATGCTTAAGATTGTTCCTTTATCTGTTTGTACATTTTTTTTGTGAGAGGAGGCATGATGTGTATGAGTTAGGATAACACACTACGTGTTCTTTTGATCCTTCTTCAAAGGGTTACCACCTAGGCAGGTTAGGTTGGCACTTCGCGCCTTGGGCAGTTTCCGATCGGCGGCGAGTCCGAATATCATTAAACGTTTATTCCTTGATTACGAACGTTGTTTCATTGCGACCAACCCATTACTTCAGTAATCTTTTGTAAGAGTACCTTACAGTTCATTTTCTGAGAAATGAGAATGCGTCAAATACAACTATTAGGAATACAAATACAAATATTAGGAAAGCTGTTGTACGAAAGTATGATGACAAGAAAGTACGAATGCAAGTCCTACAAAACCAAGTGGCCACAAACTGCATATAAATATAGAATGCGTTGAAAATGACGTATTTGATGAATATAACAATATGAATGCTGCGGGGAAATTTCCCGCTGGTGTTATGGACTCAAAATTCTGTCCATTTCTATAATAACGTCCATTCATACTACTTCCATATGAGCAACACTTGAGCCAACATCGCTGTCCGCCGAACACTAACCAAACCCAGCATTGTCTGCCATCCACCGTCAGAGACACGGGCGGGCCACCATCGGGACCCGCCAACGCCCAAATGTAAGATGGCCGAGGGGATAAAAGGGGCTTCCCCCTCCCTCGCGCCTCAGTCTGAAGCCACGCGTCTCTAAGCATAGAACCAAACTTCAAGTCTCACCCCCCCTAACGTAGTGTCGCAGAACAAACTGAGAACTTGTGCAAGTGAAGTGAAACCCGCGGGACATTTCCTAAAAGACGTTCTTCGAATCCGCCAGTCAGACCCTGTATGATCTCGAGTAGCCACGGCCAGGGGCGGCTACTGATAGGAGCATAGGCGCATGTGCACCCCCAGCAAATGAGAAAAAAAATTCAAAGTTCGTTCCTCTTCGTTTGAAGAGTAAGTTGGCTAGTGACAGAAGACACGATTGTAGGTACTGTGATAGTTGAATCTACGCGTGAAAACAGAGGCGGGGAGCTCCCTCTTTCTTGACCAATCACGCCTGTTTGGAGCATTACCTTTTCTCTGCTGCGTTTTTGGGGAGGGTGACGTCATGGTGACGTGTTTCGAGGGAGGCAGGCACGTGAGATTGACCAACCAGAGAGCACGAAATGTGCTTCGGGGAGCAGAACTGAATTGTTGCTCCCAGTCAGAGAGCTGGCCTTATCTTGTAATAAGTAAGTAAACAAATCTGATAAGGGATTTCCTTTTTTCATTTTCGGTCCACCGTTTTGTTCAAAGTATTGTGACTATTCAGGAGTGTTGTAGGTACTATGAATGATTCGGTGCATCACATTAAAGTAAATTATTCACGTTTGTCAGTTGTGGAAAAGTGCGACATTCGAAAAACTGCCCCCCCCCCCCCTTGTCATCTCTACCTGGACTCCAGCAGACGTTGAAATTTAAAAATCGTGCAGATTCGTATCGTAAGTTTAAAATCGAATATTATAAGAAGGTAGATTGGCTTTGTGGGTGTGAAGTGACTAACAAATTATTTTGCTTGCCTACTTTGTTCTACCAACCGAAATGAGGCTTGGGTTAAAGACGGCATACGTGCGACGGTATATTTGCGTATACTGGGTCGTCAAAATATAATGCAACAACTCGACAGTCCATATCGTCTTAATCTGATGCAAAAAAACGAAACGGTTAAGAAAAATAGATACATTCTATCTCGAATCATTGATTGTCAAGTACTGTGGTGTTTTCGAACTAGCCATGCGTGGATGAGAGGGAAGATTCTTCGAATCCCAGAGTCTTCAAGGGGCTCGCTAATTTTTCTTCCGAATTGGACAATGTTTTGAAACTGATCTAATGCTTATCGAATGGGACGTCCCCTGGAAGTCCTCCAAGATCAAATATCCACTCGCATTTGACGTTTATGACCTTCCTGAACAATTATGGTTCCATGTCTGTCTGCAGGTCCTTGTAAAAGGCAAAACACGAAGCTACTGACCAATTTTTATGACATTTTCAGCGATGTTCTCTATGAAAATCTCTAATCAAAGTAAAAGTAGTACATTTTCGAAATCAAATTCAAAATTTTTTTTTTTTTTTTTTTTAAAACCATTGTAGGAATTTTAAATAAATATTGATGGGTAGTTTTCTACTTCGATTTATTGATGTTTATCAACAGAGCTGAAGCTAATCTCGGAGAACATTATTTACAAAATTTGTTGTACATGAATAATCTATGGTTCTGGTGTATTTCCTCGAATTGCTGCTTATGTCTTATCTCCAGTGTGAGTCCTCATGTGCTTCTTCAGACACCCTAGATGCGAGGCTCTGTAATCACATCTATCACAGGCGTAGGGCTGCTCTCCAGTGTGAGTCCTCAAGTGAGTCTTCAGAGACCCTAGATGCGAGGCTCTGTAATCACATCTATCACAGGCGTAGGGCTGCTCCCCAGTGTGAGTCCTCAAGTGAGTCTTCAGAGACCCTAGATGCGAGGCTCTGTAATCACATCTATCACAGGCGAAGGGCTGCTCTCCAGTGTGAGTCCTCAAGTGAGTCTTCAGAGACCCTAGAAGCGAGGCTCTGTAATCACATCTATCACAGGCAAAGGGCTTCTCTCCAGTGTGAGTCCTCAAGTGGGTCTTCAGAGACCCAAGATGCGAGGATCTGTAATCACACCTATCACAGGCGTAGGGCTGCTCTCCAGTGTGAGTCCTCAAGTGAGTCTTCATAGACCCTAGATGCGAGGCTCTGTAATCACATCTATCACAGGCATAGGGCTTCTCCCCAGTGTGAGTCCTCATGTGAGTCTTCAGAGCTCCTAGCTGCGAGGCTCTGTATTCACATCTATTACAGGCATAGGGCTGCTCCCCACTGTGAGTCCTCATGTGAGTCTTCAGAGATCCTAGATGCGAGGCTCTGTAATCACATCTATCACAGGCGTAGGGCTTCTCTCCAGTGTGAGTCATCATGTGAGTCTTCAGAGCTCCTAGATCCGAGGCTCTGTATTCACATCTATCACAGGCGTAGGGCTGCTCTCCACTGTGAGTCCTCATGTGAGTCTTCAGAGCTCGTAGCTGCGAGGCTCTGTATTCACATCTATCACAGGCGTAGGGCTTCTCTCCAGTGTGAGTCATCATGTGAGTCTTCAGAGCTCCTAGCTGCGAGGCTCTGTATTCACATCTATCACAGGAGTAGGGCTTCTCTCCAGTGTGAGTCATCATGTGAGTCTTCAGAGATCCTAGATGCGAGGCTCTGTAATCACATCTATCACAGGCGTGGGGCTTCTCTCCAGTGTGAGTCATCATGTGAGTCTTCAGAGCTCCTAGCTGCGAGGCTCTGTATTCACATCTATCACAGGAGTAGGGCTTCTCTCCAGTGTGAGTCATCATGTGAGTCTTCAGAGCTCCTAGCTGCGAGGCTCTGTATTCACATCTATCACAGGAGTAGGGCTTCTCTCCACTGTGAGTCCTCATGTGAGTCTTCAGAGACCAGAGATGCGAAGCTCTGTAATCACATCTATCACAGGCATAAGGCTTTTCACCAGTGTGAGTCCTCAAGTGCTTCTTCAGAGACCCTAGACGCGAGGCTCTGTAATCACATCTATCACAGGCGTAGGGCTTTTCCCCAGTATGAGTCATCAAGTGCCTCTTCAGAGCTCCTAGCTGCGAGGCTCTGTAATCACATTTATCACAGGCGTAGGGCTGCTCTCCAGTGTGAGTCCTCAAGTGCCTCTTCAGATGTCCTAGCTGCGAGGATCTGTAATCACATCTATCACAGGCGTAGGGCTGCTCTCCAGTGTGTGTCCTCAAGTGCCTCTTCAGATGTCCTAGCTGCGAGGCTCTGTAATCACATTTATCACAGGCGTAGGGCTGCTCTCCAGTGTGAGTCCTCAAGTGCCTCTTCAGATGTCCTAGCTGCGAGGCTCTGTAATCACATCTATCACAGGCGTAGGGCTGCTCTCCAGTGTGTGTCCTCAAGTGCCTCTTCAGATGTCCTAGCTGCGAGGCTCTGTAATCACATTTATCACAGGCGTAGGGCTGCTCTCCAGTGTGAGTCCTCAAGTGCCTCTTCAGATGTCCTAGCTGCGAGGATCTGTAATCACATCTATCACAGGCGTAGGGCTGCTCTCCAGTGTGAGTCCGCATGTGAGACTTCAGAGACCCTAGACGCGAGGCTCTGTAATCACATCTATCACAGGCGTAGGGCTTTTCCCCAGTATGAGTCATCAAGTGCCTCTTCAGAGCTCCTAGCTGCGAGGCTCTGTAATCACATTTATCACAGGCGTAGGGCTGCTCTCCAGTGTGAGTCCTCAAGTGCCTCTTCAGATGTCCTAGCTGCGAGGATCTGTAATCACATCTATCACAGGCGTAGGGCTGCTCTCCAGTGTGTGTCCTCAAGTGCCTCTTCAGATGTCCTAGCTGCGAGGCTCTGTAATCACATTTATCACAGGCGTAGGGCTGCTCTCCAGTGTGAGTCCTCAAGTGCCTCTTCAGATGTCCTAGCTGCGAGGCTCTGTAATCACATCTATCACAGGCGTAGGGCTGCTCTCCAGTGTGTGTCCTCAAGTGCCTCTTCAGATGTCCTAGCTGCGAGGCTCTGTAATCACATTTATCACAGGCGTAGGGCTGCTCTCCAGTGTGAGTCCTCAAGTGCCTCTTCAGATGTCCTAGCTGCGAGGATCTGTAATCACATCTATCACAGGCGTAGGGCTGCTCTCCAGTGTGAGTCCGCATGTGAGACTTCAGAGATCCTAGACGCGAGGCTCTGTAATCACATTTATCACATTCGAAAGTCTTCAACTCACACTTCTGTACTCCAGAAGATCCCTCCAGAACGTCACTTTCCTTCACCTGATCTTCAGTCGCCTCTTCTTTCACCACAATTTCTTCTTCCATTTCTTCACAATACACCTCTCTTTATAGTTTGTATTTTGAGTAATTAATGTGTACACAGTCACACGAGTAAAATAGTAAAATTTCACTGACAAAAATCAAAACAATCAACTTCTAAAACTGATAACAAGAGCAGAGGAAACGTCGTCTTCTTCTTCTTGCTCCCTTCAGTGAGTCCCTGCGATCCAGTGAGTCCATGGTGGCCTCCATGAGCGACACTCCATGGACCGCTACACTCCATTCATTGGAGATGCGGCCAGTTCTTGTGGGCGTGTTTTCCCCCACTCCTCATCTACTTTGCCTCTGTTGGCTATGACGGGGCAGCACTGGGCTAAAAGTTAAATGCGGGAGCTCCACCAATCAGAACGCTTCTCAGGCTCCCGCATTTAGCTTTCAGCCCAGTGTTACCAACTGACGAGGGAAATGGCGGAGGCGAGTTCCCTGGCGCTCTGCAGTATTGCCACTACGATTCTAGTCGAAAGTTCGCCAAAATGTCCTGTTGGTCGCTATGAGAGGGAAAATCTTGATTCTTGTGAGGTAATGAGACTTTTCACCATTACACTTTTTGAAATAAGTTATTGGCATCACCAAATGGATTTAAAAATCACACCACTCTGTTCTTGATGAGATCTACATGTAGACTTTCAGTTCAATTCGTTTTTTCACGCAAACAAAATTTTCCAAGGCCTAGGAGAAGACTATAGTAGGCAAAAATGAAATCATTACAGGTGGTGGTAATGAGAATTGAGCCTTTCAAGACAAAAGAAAAGGTATTAATTTCGGATAAAAGTAAATTTTTCAAGAGGTTCTAGTAGGCAGAGGCGGGAATAAACCCAATAAAAAATAGAAAGAAACACTAGAGAAGACGCACATTTGGAGAAACCCTACCATAACACTATTATTGAGCTTTTTCTGAGAATCACCCGTGTAGCTATTGTGATTGTTCTTTAGTCTTCTTACGAATTAAATTTGACGTGATGAATTTAATCTTCATCCAGGTTCTGCTACTTCAATTACAGTTTTTTTTATTACTATTTTTGTATTGAAGTTTTATGTCGATTATAGTATTTCATTTTCATTAATATTTCATTTTCATAGTATTTTATTTTTTATGTTGAATTATAGTATGTTTTTATTTTGTGTTTTTATTTTTATTTTGTTGAATTATAGTATGTTTTTATTATTGTTCATTTGTTGAATTTTTATGTTTCTTACGAATGTTTTCGGTGTAATAAATAAAGTACCTTTGTCATCCTTATTATTGTTGTTATTATCAACACTTCCATTTTCATTTTCAACTCATGAGAGTATTTTTTGTTTTATTCATCCGAATTTTCATTCTTCATCATTTTGTTTATTGAAAGAGCAACTTGTTCATTACTTTTCGTTTTGATGGGTTATCCTTTCAAGTCAAAATGATGAAGAATGAATATCTGGTCATTCGAAGGAAGTAGGTGATTCGAAAAGAAGCGGGAGAAAACTCAATAGCATTTTTGAAAAGAAGCGGGAGGTACTGTAGTAGCATTTTAAAAAGAAGCGGCAAGAGAAGGGCGTGGCCTCTCTCCCCACCACTTCCGCAGTAGTTCCTAAAAAATAGCTGAAAGTAGATAGCGCCACTGAGGCAGCCTCGAAAATGCTTGCATGCCATTTTAACGTTGGCTTTCTTCTCTGTTAACTTGTCTCCGTTACTCTGTGCGGGGCAGGCTTCCATGCTCAAGGTTGTTGTTGTGAAAGGATAAAGATATGGGCCTTCTGCTAGGGATGTCCGATACTTCAAAAGTATCGATATGAAGGGTACGGGGGAAGAACCAGGTATGTCATCTGAACATAGTTTTGAGTAAAATGCTTTTCAATCTATGAAACTCCTGATTCTTCCCCCTTGTACGAAAACTTTAACCTTAATTTTAGCGTGACTAACCTTCTTCTTCCCCCGAAAGGATCACACCATGGTATAGTACTTAACATTAGCCACAAGATAGCGTTGAAAACTCATTTTTGAAAAAAATTGACAAACCTGGTTCTTCCCCCGTACCCTTCATATAATATCGTATCGATACATCTAGAAAGTATCAAAAAATATCGATACGATACTTTAAAAAAGTATCGATATTTTGAAGTATCGATATTTTTCGATACTTTCACAAAAATGGGTGAAATTGTCGTTCATATTTCTCTCTATCAGTGTGACATCTCTCCATCACAAGGATAATAATTAATATAGAAAGAACAAAACAATAAATCACTCATTTTGTTATTATTAAAACTTGTTTTAATAATAAACATTTTAAAACTTGTTTTTGTTTAGGCACTTGTTTTTGTATTGCACTTGTTTGGGTTAACAGTTTGGTGGTCCTTCCTCAATGAGGAATTTCACCATGTCGGAATTTCCTATTTTTGACCCCAAAATCGGATTCAGCACCTCTAAAAACCTCCTAAGGCAAACTTTCAGCCCGAACTTCCTAATTTACGAATAAACAAAACAGTGTAGAAAATACGAATGTTTAAAAAAACCAGGAAAATGACGTCATGCTGGAATAGTTCATTTATGGCCGCTTGAAGCGCTGAGATCGAGAAATCCTTAGTCCCCAGATGCAAAATTTCATGAAACAGTAAAGTTCGAAATCGAAAAACTGAAGAAAAAAATAGAAAAAGCGATATAGGGAAAATTAGGTTTCCTCTGTTTTTGTTTGATAACTTTTCTCTTAGAAAACACGATTTCGTCGTCCCAATGGGCAACACTGGGAGGAGACGGCTAGCCGAACAGCCCAATCAGCGAGCGTTCCCGCTCCACGTCTGTTTTCCCGGTTAGTTTTGAAATTAAAAATTTTGACTGTCTCCCAAAAATAACAGGAGACTTATTTTCCGAAATCAGCCCGATTTTCATCTATCCCACACCATTAACACCTTGCACGCGGGAAAAAAAACGCGTTGGTCCCCTGTGGCGGAGAAATTTTTTTTCGACGAAACGCTATAGCAGCAACATATATTAAAAAAGTACATTTTTCCAAAATTTTGACATAAAAAAAAGTTGAGAATTTTGAGAATTTATTCTCGGCGTCAACGTGACGCGGCCAGCGGTGGTGTCAAGTTGCTCCAGTTTGAATGGGAAATCAACCCCTATGTGAGTGGGTTGGCTCAGGCCGCCCGTCCACTGGACGCGAATTCTGGCGGCCTTTGCAAGGGAGATAGGTTGATGGTGCATAGAATGGGTAGGATTCAATCATGTACGACAATATAATACCTAGTTATTCCATACCTGGAAAGAGAACAAGTCTTCTCTTTTTTGGGAGCTTTGTAGAGTACTCTGGCAAAGATTCAAAACAGAAAAACCGAGTGAAACACAAAAAAAATCGGAGTCGAACCACTGTGTCTTTTTCACGATAACGAACTGAAAGTATGAAATTTATGAGAGGATTGAGCTGATTATTGACACAACCAACAATTAAACAATGTCAATAAACCTTAAAAAGAGTGAATTATTCGTAAAAATGGATGAAAAATGTGAAAACATAAAAAAATTACCGGAGGAGCACACAAAGATAAGGTGTCACTTTGATAACTGCTCAATTACCTTCAACCTCGACCGATTCAGCTCCGGATTGAACCGTTCAACTCATAATATGTTCATCTATCACGAAAAAATGCTAGAAAAGAGTGGAAACTGAGAACGAAAGAACAGGAGCAAATATTCTTGAACCTGTTTTGCGAGAGGTGTTTGCGTGACATAGACGCGGCCAGCCACAGGGACCCCGGGATTTGCGTGAAATAGACGCGATCTGCGTTCAACGTGTTAACTATTCAGGAAAAATGCAAACAGAAATCGGTGAAATTCCTCATTATGGAGGACAGCAGGTTATCATAGAGAGCTGGAGGTGGTAGTACATCATCTTTGTTTAATTTGTTGAAGTTTGTTGTTGAGGTACTGTCAAGTAGGTACCTTCATGTCGTAGGTGTTGAAACAGATAAAATGTGAGATATTAAAAAGTATCGCCTCCGATACTGGAAAAAAATTATCAATACTACGATATATATCAGGGAAAAAAAGTATCGATATGTATCGATACTTTTTTCAAGAAGTATCGATACTTTTAAGTATCGATACCTTTGGGACATCCCTACCTTCTGCAGTAACCCTTTTATCTCTAAGAGTGTAGTGGCCGACTTAAATGAGAGTTTAAAACTCACCAAAACAATACCTTGTGCTTACGATCTAGTATTATTTCAGTGCACTTACTGTTTTTCGTGATTCACTGGAAGCAGTTGGTAGAAGTGGCGTTGGTAGCGTTGACTAGGTTTCCCTTTTGGGATAACCAAAAAATGTTTACCTTCGTCTGAGTTATTCCAGTAAGTATGATTCTTTAATATTCTTGTATATGGTATGTAAGTTTGTTCGGCTCAAAAAGGGTTGTGGTTGATTGACTTGAATGAGTCCACATACAAATGCTCTGAGGGAGCCAATGGTAGCGCAATTTAAAACCGCAAAACTCACAAAATGATACTGACAGGGAAACGGGTTATTTATGTACTAGTAAATAAATTGACTCATTACGTACCTTAGGTATCTTTGTAAAACGGTATATTCACGGATGATCCTTGACGGATCTTACATCGGCACATGGTTTTTCACAACAAAGGAGTTCAACAATGATAAGACTGTCAACAGAAGTAGTACAAAATACCTTCGCTAGAGTGGTGTGTAAGCCGCATCAGGAGGATCCCTACGGCAAGAGCGCGGGCAAGGTTGGCGGGAGAACGAAGTTTTCAGTATCGCACTCACCTTCCTCTTGACAAGACCTAGTTTTTTAGTCCGTAGTTTTAGTGTCTCTTCCACCGTTTCCGTACTTGTAATTATTATATTTTTTTGACCTATCTGTGCTCTGCACATGCGCGAGTGATCTTAGGCTTCCGAAGGTAACTTCGTGAGTCTTGTGTGAATGATCTACGTGAAATTCAGTGCCTTTTTATGCGAATTTCACTCCAAGAATTGCCTTGCGGCAGTCGGTCGGACCGACCTTGAGATAGTTAGCGCACGCGCCTTTCATCGTCTTCCTTGCGGTCGCACGGTGCCCTCACTAAGTTCGCGTGTACCTGCTCCCCTCTCCGTTACCAGGACCTAAGGATATGCTAACCCGCATCGCATCCCTGTCTTTCTGATCGTGTAGCTCAGGTGAGCGCCTTCGACTGTTGTTTTATTTACATACCTACATCGACATACTAGGTACTTGATTCAGATATCACCTGGTAATAAAAAATTAATAAATTATGGAATTGGCTGCACTAGAGTCTATTCAGGTCCCAGATTCAGAGTTAAATGACCTGAAAGACAATATGCTGATGTCCGTATGCACTCTAGGGCTGGACCAGAACGATATAAAGTACCTACACCTATTGAAGACGATGGAAAATTTATTTTCTGTGATTGGTGATAGGCTAGATGAATTGGATGGGCACAAACGAGAGGTTTCTTCCCTCATGGCGGCCTACGATGCCAGTCGCGACAGACTGAACTCATCTATTCAAGACCATTTGAGGTATGAAGACTCGTGGTCTGAGGAAAATAAACAGTTAAAAGCCGATAATGTAAAGTATAAAAGAAGGATTAGAACCCTGGAAAGTAAATTAATCGCGAATGCTGTCCATGTTGAAGATACCAAACTGGTTCAACCTCCCCACACGGTGCCAATCGATATTCACGCTGCTCTAACTGACATAGGGGTGATGAAGGTTCTTAATAATGATTTCATGACGGATGGTCGAAACTGTGCTCAAATCTCGGGCGATTCAACAACTAGCACTCAGATTTTGGTAACCTCAGCAGAGGACACAATAAACGAATTGAAACAGGAAATCACCGTGCTGCGTATTAAGCTGGAAAAGGCGGAAGCTGCATACGAAGATGAGTGTTCCACCGCTAATCTACATAAAATTGAGTTTGATTCCGAGAAACAACAGCTGCTTACAAAATTGAGTTTGGCCGATGCTCATCAAAAAGAATTTGCAGTGCGTAATGAAAAACTACAAGTGGAATTGAGAAATATCCGTATTGAATTTGATGATCTTCGTCAAGAACATGCCAGTATGTCTGTGACTAGCCCCTACAAGGTTCTCGTTGGTTCCAGTGCCATGACGAATGATCCTTCGATCAATATCCCATTATCAGAGGATTTGAAGACAGGGACGAGTAATACGGAATCTGACCTTTTCGAAAAGCTGGCTAACAGCGCACAAGTCATTGATACCCTAAACAAAAAATATCTGGAGATAGATTCAGTCATTTTGGAGCTCAGACGTAACATTGACTATTTCAACAGTTCGATAAAAGGTTCAAATATACCTAAGAAATCGGTATTAGATGTAAAGTCAAGAGCAAAGAAGCCAGCTGGAGGCTCTAGTGTGATACTTCGTGCAGGTGGTATACCTAAGGAACCCAATGTCGTCCTTCTTGGGGACTCATTCTTATCTGGAATGAGAGAAGAGCTGGAATCAGTTCTTCCGAGTAATCACACATCCACCGCGCTCAGGATGACAGACGCTACCCTTCCGGCAATACTTAGATCCTGGAGCAATATGAGCACGAGCACTCACCCAGACTATCTAGTACTATCAGCAGGATACGTTGATGTTTCTTACAACGAATTAAAAACTTTCAAGCACCAACTTCTGAAATTGTGTCAGTCCCTCGGAGGGACCAAACTAATTATACCGATCGTCCCGTTCAATTTCAGTCTTTCACCGTTGTCTTGTGTGAACCTTGAAATTTATCGCTTAAATAAATTTATATCCACTCTACCAACTAAATTTAGCTCAGTGCAAGTCATACAATTGGATCACATGAATCGCAGCTTCATCGCCTCGAAGGGAACAGATACCTACTACACAAATAGAGCCTGCCGAATTCTATGTAGTAAAATCCGAGACATAATCATGACACCGGTACGGGCACCAGTACTAAGTCTTGTAGATCAGCCTGAAACTATATCCTCCTGACGCCAAGACAATTTTCATTGGAATTCGAAAATAAAAGCTATCTGCCAGAATGATGCCGTGGACCTTTCCCAGTCATCAACCGCCGATCTGCTATCCTGTCACAAGCCTGAAGAACATATCCAACTAGCAACACCACTCACTGGGAGATCTAAAGCGAATTCTTCTACTCTAGCTCCTCCTGACGATGCCGCTGTGGGGTCTGTGATCACACATATTACTCAAGACTCTTCAGTCTTAAATCGCGGTTCTGGTGCACAAAAGTCACCCTATTGTCTCCCTTCCTCGGGGGTGCTCCCCGAAGGTGTTATCAGCAAATCCGTGTCGACAGTAAATCGTCTAAACATTTTGCACTTGAACATCTGCTCTCTTCGCAATAAACTGAACTTCTTGGATTGTTATATCAAATCTTTAAATTTTGACATTGACATTATCAGCATCAATGAGCACTGGGTCGAAAATACTGAGTTGAATTTCATTTATCTTGAAGGTTTTTCTAGAGGGCCGGCCTTTTGTAAGCCCGCTAAAGAACATGGTGGTTCTCTTTTGTTCGTTAAAGACAGCGCTTCTTATAAGCCCCTAGACCATATAAATTTGCTTTCAGTCTCCTGTGATTGTGAAATCAGTGCTTTGAGTATGGATCATCTAAATTTAACTGTTATCTCGATATACCGCTCCCCTAGTGGAAACCTCGATAACTTCTTGTCAATAACTGGTAATGTCTTGAAACTGGTTTTTAGAAATAAATATGTTATGCTTATTGGTGATTTCAATGTATGTGCACGCGAGGACACAGCTAGGTTTAACGCGTTAGTAGGTGTTTTTACTACTTTTAATTTCTCCCCCCAAAACGACAAGCCTACCCGAATGCGGAGGTGTATTGACAATATATTTGTAAATTTTCTCCCTTCTCTGTCATCTATTACCGAAGTTGAGGATGTATTTTCCTCTGACCATAGAGCCTTATTTGGTTTTTATCTCTTTGACCAAGCTGACTCATCCACAAATCGTAAATTCACTATTCGACAAATTACTCCACAGAAACTCGAGATCTTCGAGTACAATCTTTTTATGACGGACTGGGATTTTGTTTATGATCCGCAAATCGAAATTGATGCCCGTTGGTCAATATTTGTGCAGCATATCTCTAAGGTTGATGTCTAAGTTGGTTGATCTCTAAGGTTAATTCAGTTTTACAAACGAAACACAATAAATTGCAGAAGAGTTAACGGTGTAAATCTGTTTCATGAAGGCTCAGATGAATCAATAGTTGATACATTGTTTGGTTATTCCTCCACCTCAGAGGTTCCACCAAGATATGAAAACCATGGAAGAACGGTACAAAGGGTATTGGGAAGTTCACATGATGGCGGACTATTGTTGGACCTTAAAAAGAGATTTACCTCAGGCGGCGAAGTTTTCTCTACATAGATGCCGGCGATGAAACCTCTGAGGTGGAGGAATAACCAAACATTGTACCAACTTTTGATTCATCTGAGCCTTCATGAAACAGATTTACACCGTTAACATTTCTGCAGTTTGTTGTGTTTCGTTTGTAAAACTGAATTACAATCACTTAACAAAACAAGAGTTTCCCAATTATGATTTACTCCCCCTTTGCTTTTACTCTTAATAGGTTTTTTAACTCTTGCTTTTTTACTCTTAATAGGTGACAAGCATAAAAAATGTAGAAGAAAGGAAAATCCATTTGAGGAAAACAGATTTAGGAGTGCAGATACTTATCTCAAAAAATTAACTAACGGTTTTTGTGAATTTTCATCTCAGTGCCATGAAAAAGCTCATTCCTTCGATATTAGTGGGTTTAGGAGGCTGCGATTGGTCTCATTCTCCTCTGGGGTGTCCCCCCTACAAAGTAAGAGCCCGAGAACATTTTTTTTAGCCTTAATTTTTTTTTCAAGTGGCAAAATGTAAGGGAAAACCCGAAGAAAAAACGTTGAGAACCGGTGTTTTTTGATACGTTTTGTGGAAAATAGGGGGTTTAACACAGTTTTACTTAAAAACTAAGTACATATTCGGATTCTACATGAAATTTCCTATCAGTCTGAGTACTTTTTGAGAAGATTTGAGCAAGATGAGTTTTCACTAAAAAAATGAAGAAAAGTGAGAACTAGAAAAACCTTAAAACTAGCTATATCTTGAAACTCCGACGTAAACAAAAAAAACTGACGTCAGATTCGGATTCAGCGCACCAGATACCATAAGAAAAGTGGTGAAAGAACGAGGCAGCCAGACCACCCCTAAATTTTGTAATCTAGTGTAATCAGAGCACAATTAAAATTATAGAAAATGGTTGCAATGGGAAAAGATCTAAGCATGTTGATGTTAGATATAAATTTATTATGGAGAAGGTCAAACAAAATAATTTTTCGGTCAAGTATTGTCCATCTGAGGTACAACTAGCAGATGTTTTCACAAAATCATTGCCCCCTGCTGTTTTTGAGAGATTAAGAAATTAATTTGTGTATTTTGAAACTTGTTAGAGATTTTGAACTGATTTTAAATTGAATGTTTAATTTTTTAATGATGAATAATTTTAAAGTGTTTAAAAATGAATGTTCAAATATGAATGATTAATTGTTTAGTAAATTGATTCAAATTTTAGGGGGAATGTTGGATTAAAAATTTGAATAGCCCGCGTTGTTGGCATTTAGCTACGGGCGTTTTCATTGGTCCGCCATCTTGGTGTCTGAGCCAATAGTTTTCCATTTCTTATACCGACTTTACATTGTCCAAGCTACGATTCTGTTCTGATCCGTTCGTTCTGCGTTCTTTCAATAAAACTCTGCATTTAAAACTAAAACGACTCATAATACTTTAAAAACCTCTACAGTAATATCATTTCAAATCATACCCGAAACAGACAATTACACTCCAACCTCCTCGAAGGCCGTGGAGGGCGGTTTTCCCGCTACTTTTCGATTTGGCGGCTTACACCGCTCAGTCACATCCAGGTAATTACAACACGCTACCCTTTAACGTACCTAATATTCTGTTTCGATATTTGTTTGTATAACCCCCCCCCCCTGAGCTCAGCACATTTTTTACCTTTCTGTCTGTCGGGCGAGAACACCCTTTCGTGTTTATCGACACGGGAGACAGTGAGGTCGAAATAAGTCGGAAACTCGCGAGACTGACGATCCCTTGTTCAGCTAGTGGAGTTAAACCTCAGCTTGACCACGGAATCGCCACCAAACGAGACCGACACAATACACCGCCCGGCTTACACGTTCATCCGTGGTTTTGGAATTACTTTTGAATTGAGCCATATGAATCAGGGTTATACTTTTGTTATAAAAAATATATTTTCTGTGCTACGCTTAACTAATTTTATTAAAAAATGAAGAAGATAAGGTTTTGAGTTTTTTTTGTGATCACACATTCCCTAAAAAGTTGAAAAATATTGAATTTTTTTAGAAACAAGCTGGTTTTTGGTTTCTTTTCAAAGATAACATGATGATTAACAAAGAAACCAGGGCAAGAAGTGTCCACTGCTCGATACTCGTATGTTTTCAAGCTAAAAATATTGTGGTACATTGTTGTACCCTTATGGGGTGCGAGAATGTGCCACGAAAAAATATTTTTCTCTATTCTTGCTTAAGAGACAGAATTTTTTTCATCGTGGCATTTGATACTTGGAGGGTAGAGGTACGTTGGGTAAATTTTTCAATAATATACGATGCAAAGTAAAGTATTTACACGTAGAAAACCAAACCTTGGCACAAAGTTGTATGAGTTGACGGTACATTTTCGAAATCAAATTCAAAAATTTAAATTTTTTTCTCAAAACCGTTGAAGGGATTTCAAATAAATATTGATAGGTAGTTTTCTACTCCGATTTATTGATGTTTATCAACAGTGCTGAAGCTAATCTCAGAGAACATTATTTACAAAATTGGTTGTACATGAATAATCTGTTTCTGGTAAATTTCCTCGAATTACTGCTTATGTCTTCTTTCCAGTGTGAGTCCTTATGTGCTTCTTCAGAGATCCTGAATGCGAGGCTCTGTAATTACATCTATCACAGGCGTAGGGCTTCTCCCTAGTGTGATTCCTCAAGTGCCTCTTCAGAGCTCCTAGCTGCGAGGCTCTGTAATCACATCTATCACAGGCGTACGGCTTCTCTCCAGTGTGAGTCATCAAGTGCTGCTTCAGTGATCCTTGATACGAGGCTCTGTAATCACATCTATCACAGGCGTAGGACTTCTCTCCAGTGTGAGTCCTCATGTGAGTCTTCAGAGACCCTTGATGCGAGGCTCTGTAATCACATCTATCACAAGCGTAGGGCTTTTCCCCAGTGTGACTCCTCCAGTGCCTATTCAGAGATTCTAGCTGCGAGGCTCTGTAATCACATTTATCACAGGCGTAGGGCTTTTCCCCAGTGTGAGTCATCATGTGAGTCTTCACAGCTCCTAGCTGCGAGGCTCTGTAATCACATTTATCACAGGCGTAGGGCTTCTCTCCAGTGTGAGTCATCAAGTGCTTCTTCAGAGACCCTAGATCCGAGGCTCTGTAATCACATTTATCACAGGCGTAGGGCTTCTCTCCAGTGTGAGTCCTCATGTGAGTCTTCAGAGACCCTAGATGCGAGGCTCTGTAATCACATTGTTCACAGGTGTAGGGCTTTTCCCCAGTGTGAATCATCATGTGAGTCTTCAGAGACCCTAGACGCGAGGCTCTGTAATCACATCTACCACAGGCGTAGGGCTTCTCTCCAGTGTGAGTCCTCATGTGAGTCTTCAGAGACCCTTGATGCAAGGCTCTGTATTCACATTGTTCACAGGCGTAGGGCTTCTCTCCAGTGTGACTCCTCAAGTGCTTCTTCAGAGAACCTAGATGTGAGGTTCTGTAATCACATTTTTCACAGGCGTAGGGCTTTTCCCCAGTGTGTGTCCTCATGTGAGTCTTCAGATGCCCTGGATGCGAGGTTCTGAAATCACATTTATCACAGGGGTAGGGCTTTTCCCCAGTGTGAGTCATCATGTGAGTCTTCAGAGATCCTGGCTGTGAGGCTCTGTAATCACATCTATCACAGGCGTAGGGCTTCTCTCTAGTGTGAGTCCTCATGTGAGCCTTCAGAGACCCTAGATGCGAGGCTCTGTGATCACATCTATCACAGGCGTAGGGCCTCTCTCCAGTGTGACTCCTCATGTGCCTCTTCAGACATTCTTGTTGCGAGGCTCTGTAATCACATCTATCACAGGCGTAGGGCTTTTCCTCAGTATGAATCATCATGTGAGCTTTCAAACTTCCCATCTGCGAGGCTCTGTAATCACATCTATCACAGGCGTAGGGCTTTTCCCCAGTGTGAGTTCTCATGTGAGTCTTCAGTGACCCTAGCTTAGAGGCTCTGTAATCACATCTATCACAGGCATAGGGCTTCTCTCCAGTGTGAGTCCTCATGTGAGTCTTCAGAGACCCTCGATGCGAGGCTCTGTAATCACATTCATCACAGGAGTAGGCCTTTTCCCCAGTGTGAGTCATCAAGTGCCTCTTCAGAGCTCCTTGATGCGAGGCTCTGTAATCACATCTATCACAGGCGTAGGGCTTTTCCCCAGTGTGAGTCATCATGTGAGTCTTCAAAGATCCTTGATCCGAGGCTCTGTAATCACATTTATCACAGGCGTAGGGCTTTTCCCCAGTGTGACTCCTCAAGTGCCTCTTCAGAGCTCCTTGATGCGAGGCTCTGTAATCACATCTATCACAGGCGTAGGGCTTTTCCTCAGTATGAATCATCATGTGAGCTTTCAAACTTCCCATCTGCGAGGCTCTGTAATCACATTCATCACAGGCGTAGGGCTTTTCGCCAGTGTGAGTTCTCATGTGAGTCTTCAGTGACCCTAGCTTAGAGGCTCTGTAATCACATCTATCACAGGCGTAGGGCTTTTCCCCAGTGTGAGTCCTCATGTGAGCTCTCAAACTTCCTATCTGCGAGGCTCGGTAATCACATATATCACAAGCATAGGGCTTCCCCCCAGTGTGAGTCCTCATGTGAGTCTTCAGAGACCCTAGACGCGAGGCTCTGTAATCACATCTATCACAGGCGTAGGGCTTCTCTCCAGTGTGAGTCATCATGTGAGTCTTCAGAGTTCCTGGCTGCGACGCTTTGTAATCACATTTATCACAGGCGTAGGGCTTTTCCCCAGTGTGAGTCCTCATATGAGCTTTCAAATGTCCTGTCTGTGAGGCTCTGTAATCACATCTATCACATGCAAAAGTCTTCAACTTACTCCTCTGTACTCCAGAAGATCCCTCCAGAACGTCACTTTCCTTCACCTCATCTTCAGCCGCCTCTTCTCTCACCACAATTTCTTGTTCCATTTCTTCACAAAACACTCTTTTCTATAGTTTGGATTTTCAGTTATTAACGTATTCTCTCGGCTGTAAAGAGTAAAATTTCACGGAGACAGAAAGAGAAAACTCGAAATATTCAACTTCTAAAACTGATAACAAGAGCAGAGGAAACGTCGTCTTCTTCTTCTTGCTCCCTTCAGTGAGCCCCTGCGATCCAGTGAGTCCATGGTGGCCTCCATGAGCGACACTCCATGGACCGCTACACTCCATTCATGGGAGATGCGGCCAGTTCTTGTGGGCGTGTTTTCCCCCACTCCTCGTCAGCTTTGCCTCAGTTGGCTAAAGCTGCAGGCTGTGACGCTCAAGGTTGTTGTTGTGAAAGGATGAGGATTTGGGCCTTCTGCCGTATTTCTCTTTCTATGCCGCTTGGCGCTTTTCCGAATATTCTCAAAGGGAGAGGGGGTAAATTACTTTGTTTTCTGTGAAGGCCAGTGTAAGCCCGGGCCTTTACTTGGCTTGACAAACCGGATGCCAGTGCTGAGAACAATTTTCAACACTGCCACCAATTTGTAAGTCTACTTGTCTAGGTAAAGTTGACAAAAGAATTTAGTTACCCAGCCCAAGTAGCAACTGAGTAGGTTCCTGATGGGAAACTACTTTGAGTTTAACCTTCATCCGCTCGCGCCCCCCTGAGTCACACTAGCGATCGCGGGGCGGCTGATAGCCGCCCGTCACATTTTTCCTTATTTCAATGGATTTTTTGGTACTTCAACTCGATAACGACAAGGATTTGGGTTGTCCATCTTGTAAGTGAGTTCATACACATTATTTAGAATGAAAAACTTTTATTGAAAATAATTATAAACTTTGGTAAACAAAAATTTTTAAAAATAACGTCATAATATTCTTTCTGGGCTTACTGCCTAGTGACTAAACTATCACACTCTGTTCAATAAATCAAATTGTTCTTCCCTGAAAAACAAACAAACTGATAAATAAAATGAATAAAGGCGTTTAATTTTTTTATGCTCTAAGGCATTCATGTTGAAACGCTCTGAAACTAGGTTTGAAAGTGTGTACATACAAAAACTTATTTATTTGTATAATACATTTTCAAGATAAAATTGGCAAACAATATTTCAAATGAATATAATTAGAAGAAGTGACATAGAAAAGTAAAAACAAAGATTCGCTACCCTAATAGACTCAGAAGCAATACGAGTAGGTACCAAAGCAAACATCACAAATGATAAATGAAACTCAGGTTTTTATCGGCATTTCTTCCGAAACATACATAGCTACTCATAAAGAGGCTGAATGAAGTAAAAAAATATACTTACATTTCACCGTGGACGTTCAAAAAAATGTTGCACTGCCGATCGCGGGGCGGCAGTTAGCCGCCGAACTTAGTCACTCAAACTTTGAACGTGTACTGACAGCCACCAACATAACGCAGGAGGAAAAGGTTAACGACATCTTGCGGAGGAAAGTCCAACTAGAGAATACAACTGCACTTTCCCGATCTCTTGCGTGCCAGTTATGTTTTGCCACGCAAAATTCATCGAGGGCGGCAGTTTGCCGCCCACGCGAGCGGATGAAGGTTAACTGTGAAATGGGGGAGTCAAGAAAAGACCGAAACAACTTAAATCTACGTCAATTTTAGAATAATAAATGGTAATTACCTGTGAAGTATGGTAGCTCTTCGAAGATGGTGACGCCTGGGTTGTTTGAATACTAAATATAATGCTGTTAAACCTGAAGGGTGTTTCGTTTTACCTCGGACCTCCAAGTGTGTCCTGTGCCAGAAGGGCGTGTCCTCTGTGTCCCTTGTGTCTTTTGTGTCTAAGACACAAGTGTAAGCTCCAGAATTTCGAGTTTAAATACAGTTTAATGAATTTGAGTTTACGTCGTGATGTCAGAAGTGAGGGTTAAAATCCCACCGCTGCCACCATTTGTAAGCTCCAGGTCTAGTTTGATGATTTCGTTAGCTGAGGGCTCTGATTTATGATCTGAAATTTAATACTAGAGTTCTGTTGGAAACCAACCCAAAAATAGGTTGAGAGGCTATTCTGACATAAGTAAGGTAATGTTCTAATAAAAAGTCCATTCATGCAGCATGAATCAATGAGCGAATTTTCAAAGAAATCTTTCAGTTGAAGCTATGGTTAAGATCTATTTTCAGTATAACATACCAACATACTGTATGCACAGGGTATGCTTTGAAGATGTTAGGAGTCCATGTTCATGTTCTACTCGTCCCTACGAACTCATAGAGTACCCACATGGCTATTGTTGTTTTTTTCTATTTTCAGTATAACATACCAACATACTGTATGCACTGGGTATGCTTTGAAGATCTTAGGAGTCCATATTCATGTTCTACTCGTCTCGACGAACTCTTAGAGTACCCACACGGCTATTGTTGTTTTTTTTCTAATTTCAGTATACCATACCAACATACTGTATGCACTGGGTATGCTTTGAAGATCTTAGGAGTACATATTCATGTTCTACTCGTCTCTACGAACTCATAGAGTACCCACACGGCTACTCCATTTCTGGGTACAACAAATATACGCGCGTTTTCATTATTTCCTATTTTCAGTATACCATACCAACATACTGTATGCACTGGGTATGCTTTGAAGATCTTAGGAGTCCATATTCATGTTCTACTCGTCTCTACGAACTCATAGAGTACCCACACGGCTACTCTATTTCTGGGTACGACAAATATACGCGCGTTCTCATTATATATATGAATATATCCATACTTTTCTTAATTTTTGGACAATTTTCATTTTTGAAAAACGCATTATATCATAAATTTTGAGCTGAATCCGAATATACCACATATTATGATGATTGTGAAGGTATTAACCTCAAAAAACGGAAAAAACTCGTTTTTTTGGACTTTTTTTTCACTTTTTTTGAAATTTGGACCACTTTGGATTGTCCAAAATTTCTGGCTAACGAACTTGACCTTTTGTTTGTTGTTACGAACATTTTGGCGAAAACTAAAAGAAAAAATTCAAATAATTACTCAAGTTATCGTGCGGAATGACATATATATATATATATATAGGTATATATATACATATGATTTTTGGCGAAACTTCAGGGATCGTTTCAGAATGTTCCAAAACGGATTTCAGTGAAAAAATTTTTCGAAAAAGTCGATTCTAAAAATTTTGGAGCCATTGCAATAGCTTCATTTTTTTCGAAAATTCGCTAAAATGAAATGAAGTTAAATTTAGATAATTACCTGGTAGGTGGTTGTAGCGGCTCGAAGGTACGTAATATTTTCTAAGATCAAAATGAAACCTGAAGGGCCTAACTACTGTGAGATCACTGAGTGTGTCTCGGTCTGAAGGACTTACGATGTTGTTCCTGAAGGGAATATTAAGTGCACGATAAATGTGCAATGCACGAACTAAGTATTGTGCACGAAAGTGTAACTGTGCACGAGGTGAAGCCAAGTGCACGAAATTTGTAACTGTGCACGAACTCTAAAGTTGTGCACGTTCAACCTGTCTGATTACGGAATTAGGTAGTTAAAAGATAAATGCAATTTTACAACTAATAGGAACTTTTAATGAATTTAAATGTTGCAAAGGTGACTCGACTCAACATGTACATGTGCAAATTATGTATGAAAATAAAATGCTTATAATCAAACAGGGCGTTATTCTTCTCCTCCTTTCCTCCGTTGAATTTAGACAATTTCAATTACTACTTTACAATAAAAAAAATAGTTTACTTTACTTTTACTGACTCGACTCGAAAATGTTTATACCTTCTCAACTGACGACTAACTTTACACAATTTGAACACCTAACAAATTGGCCAATTGAATTAGGTTTAGTTTATTGCACTCACATCGTCGGGGCCCGGAGGAAATCCTTGATGGTGTTGTGAAGAGAGCTTCAGGGAGATCGTTCAACTGGATGCCGAGGTCTTTCCAGCTGAGGACGATGAGGGGAATGGACTCAAACAAGACTCGTGGGTATCTGACTCGCTGCGGACTTGAATTGAGGGGGAATCCACGATTGATAGCTTCAAGGGGGTAACGATAAACGTTTAACTGAGAGTAAGGGGAGCGTGGTGATAGCGTCAAAGACAATAGGGGTAATGGCCGCCCCACGCTGCTACATTCGGATTTCATGAGAGGTGTCCCCACCCTCAGGCTCACGGCATCCAGCAGGGTGAGAATGGCCGGCCGTCATTGGTGGAAAGTGACGTCAGTGCACCCTGAGCGCCTCTGGCGGTGGGCGTCGCAGTTGGTGCTTGGTCGTCTGGGAGCAGGGGCGGCATCCCCTCGACCCCCTCTCTGTTGCTTTACTTTAATGAGCTGGGGGCTCACAGTAGGATGCCCAAGGGCTAACACAGGAGAAGAGTTATATTTGCGGAAAATCTCATTAAGCAGTGAATTTAAGTGACAAGATTCTTTCACTGCTTCGGTAATCGAAACATATTCAGCTTCACATGAAGATAAAGAGACATAATTTTGTTTCCTAGCTTCCCATACGATTGGAGCATTTGCAAGGGTAAATAAGTAACCTGAAAAAGATTTGCGATCTAAATCATTATTGCCCCAATCGGCATCTGCGAATCCTACTAGAGGTTTGTTGCTTTTCTCATAGAGGATACCTACATCTTTTGTGGCTTTTAAATAGCTCAAAACTCTCTTGCAAGCAAGCCAGTGCTGTTTTGTGTGGCTTACATTAAATTGGCTCAGAAACGAAATACTAAATGAAATATCCGGACAAGTACACAAAGCTAAATATAGCAAGGAACCTATTAGTTGCTAATATGGGGCATTATATCGCATGGTGAGAACATTAGTGACGTATGTCGATACCCCTGTGAAGTCATTAGTGACGTAACTCGAAAAATCAAGTTTTGAATAAAATGGCGCGAAAGATTTGTTGTAATTTCAGAAGACAATTACAACCGAAATTTATGGGATAAATTAACCTTTTTTTTCTTTCGTCTCTGTTTATTCCATATTTCTCAACACTAATTAAAAAAACATAGGAGATGATGAAGATAAATGACTTCAAATTCGTAATGATGAACAGCGTTTCTACTTGTATTTACTTCGTGTTATTCTATCATTATTTATAATGAAACACTTCAATTAAATTAAAAGAAGTTTATTGGGCGAAAGAATGAAAAACGGTTGTAGCACTAGAAACAGAGTGATAACGGAAAAGCGGGGGAAAGAGAACATAGCGGGTGGATGTACATGGAAGTAATACATGTTCATATTTCAACACCCCCCTCTCGATATGAACATTCTACATTAAACCGACAGCAACAACTTCATAGCGACAACAATATGAACATCAACTATATAGTCCTGCAACACCACGTCAAACTATTCTTAATGCAAATATAACAATTTTTATCAAATTAACACTGTTATCAAACATTCAATCAGGTCTTATTAATAGCCTTATCTCTGAGTACTGTAAATTTAACAACATTCAGGGGTTTAGTCATCAAATCTGCAATGTTATCCTCGGATCTAACATATTTCAAATCAATTTCCTTCTTCATGCATAAATCTTTCAAAAAATGTTGTTTTATATCAATATGTTTCCCCCTTTTCGAGTTTTCAAAAGTCTTTGCCAAAGAGATGGCACTAGTGTTGTCCACAAATAACTTAGCCGAGTCTACACCTGTCCCAAATTCATTTAAAATACCCTTCAAATTTATTAACTCTTGACTAGCAGCAGCTGCCGCCAAATATTCCGACTCCATTGTGGACAAAGCCACGCATGTTTGTTTTTTAGAGAACCATGAAATTGGGTTTTTTCCATCGAAAGCTATAAAACCGCTAATGCTTTTACGAGAGGACCTATCTCCAGCCCAATCGGCATCAGAATACCCAACTAATGAGGAATTTCCCCTTTCAAAATTTAGTCCAAAATCCTTAGTGCTAGCAAGATATTTAACAACTCGCTTTGCAGCTTTCCATAACTGATTAGAAGGTTTATCTAAGTATCGACTCAATAGTGATATGCAAAAACATAAATCTGGTCTTGAAATAATAGCAACATACATCAGACTACAAACCAATCTGCGATAAGGCACCTCCTCATTCACGTTGGATTCATCCGGTTGAAAGCATACTTCCATTGGGGTTGAGATTGTTTTGCAGTCCTCCATGTGAAATTCCTGAATTATGCGGTCGATAATTTTGTTCTGTGTCACAGTCAATTTTCCTTCACTCCTCTTCAGTTGCATTCCCAAGAAACAAGAAACATCCCCGAGATCTCTCACACGAAACTCATCCGTCAGCGACTTCATGACTTCTTCAATCTTTTCTGGTTTACCAGTCAAAATTCCGTCGTCCACAAAAAGCACAAGATACACGTCTTCACCAATGAACAGACAGAAGTCGTGCATAGAACGACGAAGTCCAATAGTTTTCATAAATTCACTGAAACGATCGTTCCAACATCTCGGTGAGTCACGGAGCCCATAGAGAGCACGGTTCAATTTCTGAACGCAGGAGTCACTCACAAGTCCTTCAGGGGTTTTTATAAAAACGTCGTGATCCAATTTTCCATTTAAAAATGCGGTAGGAACATCAATTTGACGCATGGGCCAGTCATTTTGCACAGCTTGGGAAATCAAAATTCTAATTGTTGTCATCCTTGCAACAGGCGCATACGTAAATTCTTCAAATTTATTCCGAGGCACCTGGAACCCACGTGCAACTAACCGGGCCTTTTTGGTTCCATCTTCCTTGACTTTAAACACCCACTTCGTGTCAATAGCCTTCTCTCCTTGAGGTAGAACGGAAGGAGACCAAGTGCCCAGGTCTTCATGAGATTTTAGCTCAGTCTCAATTGCCTGTCTCCATTCAGGGGATTTATTTGCTTCTGTAAAGTTTTCTGGCTCCTCCTGTGCTGTCAGCATACAATATGCAGCATAGACGTCATAATCCTGTAAGTGTACAGGAGGCTTGACTAGTCTTCCAGATTTAGTCCTAGTTGTCTGAGGAGAACATCCTGGCGTCATCGTTGGTGATTGGGATACTGGTGATTCTGGTTGAGGACTAGGTGAAAATGGTTCACCAGCCTCATTTGAAGATAGTTCTGCGTTCTTCTTTTCAGTCTGCGTGTTCTCTATAATGGTGACTGTCTGTTGATGAGTTCCGTCCATTTTTGTATTCATATGATGGACTTTTTCAATTTTCATATCAAAATTCTCCTCATCGAATGTGACGTCACGAGACTGAATTATTTTATCTTCCTGAGGTATCCAAATACGGTAACCACCACCACAGTATCCACAGAAAATTCCTTTTGTAGCTCGAGGTTCAAGTTTCTTGCCTTTAGGCAAATTAGCGAGCCATACTCTGCACCCAAAAATCCTCAACTTTGAGAGTTCATTTCGGCCATTCCAAAGTAATGAAGGGGTCTGATGACGTCTTAGAGCTGTGGTAGGTGTTCTGTTTAATTCGTACACACAGCATTTCAAACCCTCTGACCACATTTCCTTTGGCACACCAGAGTCGATTAACTTGGTTCTGAGCATGTTTAGTAAAGTCCGGTTCATCCGCTCACTTTTACCATTCATCTGCGGACTGTACGCCATTGAGTACTCAATTTCAATTCCTTTGTCTCTTGCGAATTGTTTGAACTGGTTAGATGTGAACTCACCTCCGTTATCCAAGCGGAAGGATTTTACCAGAACTCCATGCTGTCGTTCAACATTTATGACATAAGTAATCAAATTGTCTTCAGCTTCATCTTTTGACCGTAGCAGCTTCACCACCACAAAGTGGCTAAAATCGTCCAAAATTATCTGGAAATATTTAAATCCCTCTCGACTAGCAGGTGTGATTGGGCCACACACATCTGACCAAATTTTTTCACCAATTTGCGTAGACCGTTTTTCTTTGGTCACAAATGGTAATCGCGTAGCCTTTCCTTCAATGCAAGCTTCACACGGACCCGAAATAGTAGGTAGATTGAGTTCCCGGAGGCATTTGTTGCTGGTATGACCTAAGCGTCGATGCCATAAATTTTGGTCAGCAACACCAGCTGCACTGCACGATTCGTCTGATTTTGATAAGTCAACTTTCAATGTGAAAAGACCATGATGATTTTCACAATTGAATTCAAAATCCTTACCTCCAATGGTCATTTTATTCTTCTCAAAAATCATGTGGTGGCCTTTGGCTGTCAGGGAGTTTGCTGACAGTAAATTATGCTTCAGCCCATCAACGATTAGTCCATCCACATTTACAGGCTTACCCTGACAAGTACCACTAAGGATCCCTTTCTTCTCAGCAATCATTTTTTCGCCATTTGCAATGTGAATGACAATTTTCCGTTCCAGCTTGGTGACAGAGGACATCAGTGGCTCCAACCCAGCCTTCATGAGCGTCACACTTGCACCACTGTCTACAATGAACATGTCGTCACTCAAATTAAGCTTAGTGACACAATCAAGTGCAACGAGAGAAACGGCTGAAGAGCTAACCATACCCTTTTCACTAATTTCCTTAGCTTTTTCTGGTTGACTTTCCTTTCCTCTTGAACCAAAATGGTTTTTGTGAAAACCACGTTTGTAACCTCTGCCAAATCCCCTTCCTCGATTAGGATTTTGAGGGCACTGGGATTTATAATGTTGGGGCGATTTACAAATAAAACACCGATTTTCAAAAGTTTTCGCCTGCAGTCCAACCTCATCTGTAAATTCTTTGTTTCGATCTTTTAATTTTGCTTCCTCATCTAATAATCTTGCCTTAACGAAATCCAATTTTAACTTTTCCTGTGTCTCAAGAGCTGTGATTATAGTCCCATAAACGTCTTGGTTGAGTGATAACAAGAGCAAGCAAATTTTATCACTTTCATCCAGCTCCGTTTTCATTTCCTTTAAATCACGGCAGATCGAATCAAATTTGAAGAAATGTTCGTCCAGAGCATTTGATGATTCGCATTTCAATGTCAATAACTGTCTCCACAGACTCAATTTGGAGAATGTACTGGATCTCACAAAAACATGTTTCAGAACTTGCAACATTTCCTTAGCAGTTCGACTATCTTTAATTACGTCTAAATATTTATCAGAAGTACCTTGTATTATTAAAGCTCTAGCTTTAGCGTCTTGGATGAGTAAATTTTTCTTGAGGGCCTCATCTTCGTTATCACCTAGAACGTCCGTGTCGAGAACGCCATGTAGTTGTTCCCTTTCTAGCAACGATTTCATTCGAAACTCCCAGTTTGCAAAGTTGGAACCGCTGTCCAAAATTGGTACTGATCCAGTTGTCGTTGAGGAACTCATTTTATACTTTTAAACTTCGCGAACACACGATAAACACGACGAACACTTCCAGGTCGAGTTTGTCCCACTCTTATCACTGAACAAATCTACACAATGCACTATTTTTCGATTTCTTTCGATTTCTGAACGTGAACTGGGCCCATAACCTGTTATTCTATCATTATTTATAATGAAACACTTCAATTAAATTAAAAGAAGTTTATTGGGCGAAAGAATGAAAAACGGTTGTAGCACTAGAAACAGAGTGATAACGGAAAAGCGGGGGAAAGAGAACATAGCGGGTGGATGTACATGGAAGTAATACATGTTCATATTTCAACACTTCGAAAATTGAAAATAGAAAAACATTTCTGTTCACAACATTACTGACAGAACCTGCAATGCACCTATGAATAAACCTATAGATGCAGGGCACTAGTGACCAAAACATTGATACGGCAGAAACGCGAGACCCAACATTGTAAGTTCTAGAGCATTGTAGGCTTAACCAGTACTTCAGTCAATATTAACCTAAAATCCTTCTCTTATGGCAAGTGTTCTGCAATGCATTACTGACATAACTACACTTACGTCTCTATTGCTGCTATTATTTTGTGTTAACTTACCTCATTAATGACGTAAACCGGGATCCGCCAGTGTTGCTCTTATCACATACACTTTACTTCAACAAGGTCGAACACAAACTGTGATCCGTCACTACAGCCCGGTCAGGTGATACCCCGTGTCTCCATACAACAGTGACGTTTGCTGCTCTCTAGCGTTAACTAACGGTACTACAGTTATGAACTTTGTACAGCACATTCAAACACTCTTTTGACATCAAACCCCACAATAAACTCGAAAGTGACGTATCTCTACTTCCGTCACTATTGACTTCACAGGGGTATCGACATACGTCACTAATGTTCTCACCATGCGATATGTCTCCCCCTCAAGCTGAAATTTAGAGTTCTTTTCTAGAGGTGTTCGTACCGGTTTCGCTTCGAGCATGTTGAAGTTTTGGAGCATTTCCATTATATATTGCTCTTGACTAATTTTTAAAGTTCCGCTCGAACGATCTCGTTCGATTTTCATTCCTAAGCAATGGGACATAGGTCCTAAATCTTTCATTTTAAAATTACTAGCTAATTGAGTTCAACTTTTGAGATTCAATTGCATCATTGTATAAAAGGAAAAAATCATCGACATAGAGGCTAATTATGACGATTGAATTTGAAGAAATTTTGAAATAGATGCAGGGTTCAACTTTAGAGTTAGTGTAACCCAGGCTTTTTAAAACTTTATGAGCCTTTTGATACCACAGCCTAGACGATTGTTTTAGACCGTAGATGGCCTTTTTAAGGAGACAAACTTTATTACCAGGATTCGGAATGTCAGCACCTTCGGGCAAGGACATGTAAATTTTTTCTGTTCCTAGATGACCATTAAGAAATGCTGTCTCGACGTCTAAGTGGTCTGCTTCCAGTTCTAATTCTACTGCAAGCGCTAGAAGCGATCTGAGGTTAGAAATTCTAATTAAAGGAGAGTAGGTTTCACTGTAATCGATCCCATACTTTTGTGAACAACCTTTTGCTACTAATCTAGCTCTATACTTGGCAATGAGGAATTTCACCGATTTCTGTTTGCATTTTTCCTGAATAGTTAATGGTGTGGGATAGATAAAAATCGGGCTGATTTCGGAAAATAAGTCTCCTGTTATTTTTGGGAGACAATCAAAATTTTTGATTTCAAAACTAACCGGGAAAACGGACGTGCAGCGGGAACGCTCGCTGATTGGGCTGTTCGGATCGCCATCTCCACCCAGTGTTGCCTATTGGGACGACGAAATCGTGTTTTCTAAGAGAAAAGTTATCAAACAAAAACAGAGGAAACCTAATTTTCCCCATCTCGCTTTTTCTATTTTTTTCTTCAGTTTTTCGATTTCGAACTTTACTGTTTCATGAAATTTTGCATCTGGGGACTATGGATTTCTCGATCTCAGCGCTTCAAGCGGCCATAAATGAACTATTCCAGCATGACGTAATTTTCCCGGTTTTTTTTAAACATTCGTATTTTCTACACTGTTTTGTTTATTCGTAAATTAGGAAGTTCGGGCTGAAAGTTTGCCATAGGTGGTTTTTAGAGGAGCTGAATCCGATTTTGGGGTCAAAAATAGGAAATTCCGACATGGTGAAATTCCTCATTTCTCCATTTTCATTTCTTTTAATTTTAAAAACCCATTTACTTTTAATTACATTGGCGTTAGGAGGCCTATCTACTATTTCCCATGCTTGATTTTTAGCTAAAGCATCCAATTCAGTTTCAATAGCCTTTCGCCATTCAATTTTTCTATCGGAATTTAAAGCGTCTGCAACGGTGATTGGCTCAAAATTGTCAGCAGGTAGAGAATGAACTAGCATTGAACAATCGTTACAACATTTTTTTGCTTACGTTCCTGAGCGGGGTATCTTGGGTTCCCATCGCTGCTGCTGGCCTGAGAGACGTCATCCGTGCCTGATAGAATAATAGTTGGAATTGGGTGTAGCGAAGTAGACGTTTTTTCTTGGCTGCCGCCGCTTTCCTGGGAGTCGTCCTCTGTGGTCGAAAGACTTATCGTAGGTATTTGGTCTTTCGGTTTGGACTGTTCTTCAGGTTTTTGAGGCGTTTCAGTAGTCGATTCAAAGCTCTCATCCTCTGTAGCGCCTTCCGACTCAGATGATTCACTTGCTGTAGGAGTTTCGACTTCAGAGTCAGAGGTGTCATCTTCGTCTTCTGATTCAATGGCGGTTAGAGGTTCTGTTGATTTTTCAGCGCTTTGAGAGAGTAGAGGAAAGCACAGGCTGTAGGAAGACGGTGTCTGGAGATCTCCCCCTCCAAGAAATCAACGTTCCTAGCAACTTCAGTCTTGTTCATAGTAGGGTTGAAGAGCCTGTATGCTTTGCTATCTTCGCTATATCCAACGAACATCACACATAGTCTCCTGTTATTTTTGGGAGACAATCAAAATGTTTGATTTCAAAACTAACCGGGAAAACGGACGTGAAGCGGGAACGCTCGCTGATTGGGCTGTTCGGATCGCCGTCTCCTCCCAGTGTTGCCCATTGGGACGACAAAATCGTGTTATCTAAGAGGAAAGTTATCAAACAAAAACAGGGGAAACCTAATTTTCCCCATCTTGCTTTTTCTATTTTTTTCTTCAGTTTTTTCGATTTCGAACTTTACTGGTTTTGTAAAATTTTGCATCTGGGGACTATAGATTTCTCGATCTCAGCGCTTCAAGCGGCCATAAATGAACTATTCCAGCATGACGTCATTTTCCCGTTTTTTTTTTAAACATTCGTATTTTCTACACTGTTTTGTTTATTCGTAAATTAGGAAGTTCGGGCTGAAAGTTTGCCTTAGGAGGTTTTTTGAGGTACTGAATCCGATTTTGGGGTCAAAAATAGGAAATTCCGACATGGTGAAATTCCTCATTGTTGTTTGACCGTTGTACCTCTTTTCCAACCCTCCCTTCCCCCCTTACCTCTTCAGCACCCTTTCAAACGTGTGTCACCTGTACATTTTAGTTGACGCGCAGTTGTGATTGATGTATCGTTGTGCAATGTCCGAAAAAAATGTTTATGACGATGATGAGATTCGCGAAATTATTACGGATGGTCTTAGTGATGAGGAAGAAGAGTAGGTAACCTTGCATTTCTCATTTCAACCACCTGGTTCCCGTAACAGACAAGTGAAACGTGCGCAGTTAGGAAATTCGTGCACCGTTAGGTTTTTAGTGCGCTTCGTGCGCAGCTACGTTTCACGTGCACTTGATATTTCCCTTCAGGAAAACTACTTCAGTCCATCAGACATAGACACATTCAGTGATCTAGGAGTACCTAGGCCCTCCAGGTTGAATTTAACTTCAGAAAATTGCACAGACCTTCGAGCCGCTACAGCTACCTACCAGGTAATTATCGCCACCTATTTTAAATTTAACTTTCATCATAAACTAGGTGTAGATATTTCATTTACCTTTGCTTTTGTCAATGTAATCTCTCGATTTATATTTGGTTTGGTTTCCAAAGGAGTAAACTTAGAGTCATTAAATAAGTTACCCTCCCAGCTTACAAACGTAAGGATGAGTGAAAGGTCTCTCTGTGGTTACCGAGTGGCGTCACGTCCCTGGGGATTCCCCGGTTGCCATTTTTGCGACCCCTACCTTGTAGTCCAATGCCCTTGGTTTACACCGAGAAATTGACAAGGCCAAGTGAGAAATCCATGAAGAGGGGGCTGAAGAAGGTAGTGGGGGGAAGTTCTGGACTAGTGGTTCTGAAAAAAATCTCGAACCATCAGAACCAGTCCGTACATTGAACTAAAAATCCCGAACTGGTTCTGGCGCTGTCCATACGCCTCAAAAGGGGCGTGGTCAGTTCCTAACCGTTCAGGACTGCCCGTCCAAACAGACCTCAGGTATCAACCTTGCAGTTGTACTGACATCCATGGACATGGAAGAAGATAAGAGCCTATATCCCAGGTCCATGTCCATTCCTCCATATCTCACTGGGAGGTCCATGCATGGATGAGTCCTTCCATGGAACTCACGGACTCACTGAAGGGAGCAAGAAGAAGAAGACGTTTCCTCTGCTCTTGTTATCAGTTTTCGAAGTTGAATGTTTTGATTTTTGTCAGTGAAATTTTACTTTTTTACTAGCGTGACTGTGAACACATTACTCGAAATACAAACTATAAAGAGAAGTGTTTTGTGAAGAAATGGAAGAAGAAATTGTGGTGAAAGAAGAGGCGACTGAAGATGAGGTGAAGGAAGAAGTGGAGATCAAACAGGAGGTGGTGATGGGGGATGAAGAGGTGGAAGAAGAAGTAGGGAACAGATGGGCAGTTGAAGATGAAGTTGAGGGGGATCTGATGATCAAACGAGAGGACGGTCTAACTGATCCGCTTGGTGAGGAAAGTGACGTTCTGGAGGGATCTTCTGTAGTACAGAGGTGTGAGTTGAAGACTTTCGCATGTGATAGATGTGATTACAGATCCTCGCAGATAGGACATCTGAAGAAGCACTTGAGGACTCACACTGGAGAGAAGCCCTACGCCTGTGATGGATGTGATTACAGAGCCTCGCAGCCAGGATCTCTGAAGGAGCACTTGAGGACTCACACTGGAGAGAAGCCCTACGCCTGTGATGGATGTGATTACAGAGCCTCGCAGCTAGGAGCTCTGAAGACTCACATGAGAACTCACACTGGAGAGAAGCCCTACGGCTGTGAGATATGTGATTACAGAGCATCGCATCAAGGGTCTCTGAAGACTCACATGAGGACTCACACTGGAGAGAAGCCCTACGCCTGTGATAGATGTGATTACAGAGCCTCGCAGCCAGGATCTCTGAAGGAGCACTTGAGGACTCACACTGGAGAGAAGCCCTACGCCTGTGATAGATGTGATTACAGAGCCTCGCATCAACGGTCTCTGAAGACTCACATGAGGACTCACACTGGAGAGAAGCCTTACGCCTGTGATAGATGTGATTACAGAGCATCGCATCAAGGGTCTCTAGAGAATCACAGGAGGACTCACTCTGGAGAGAAGCCCTACGCCTGTGATAGATGTGATTACAGAGCCTCGAAGCCAGGATCTCTGAAGAAGCACATGATGACTCACACTGGAGAGAAGCCCTACGCCTGTGATTACAGAGCATCGCAGCTAGGAGCTCTGAAGGAGCACTCGAGGAATCACACTGGGAAAAAGCCCTACGCCTGTGATAAATGTGATTACAGAGCCTCGCAGCTAGGAGCTCTGAAGACTCACATGAGGACTCACACTGGAGAGCAGCCCTACGCCTGTGATAAATGTGATTACAGAGCCTCGCAGCTAGGAGCTCTGAAGACTCACATGAGAACTCACACTGGAGAGAAGCCCTACGCCTGTGATAAATGTGATTACAGAGCCTCGCAGCTAGGAGCTCTGAAGACTCACATGAGGACTCACACTGGAGAGCAGCCCTACGCTTGTAATAGATGTGATTACAGAGCCTCGCAGATAGGAAATTTGAAAGCTCACATGAGGACTCACACTGGGGAAAAGCCCTACTCCTGTGATAAATGTGATTACAGAGTCTCGCTGCCAGGGTCTCTGAAGAAGCACATGAGGAGTCACACTGGGGAAAAGCCCTACGCCTGTGATAAATGTGAGTACAGAGCCTCGCAGATAGGACATCTGAAGGAGCACTTGAGGACTCACACTGGAGAGAAGCTCTACGCCTGTGATAGATGTGATTACAGAGCATCGCATCAAGGGTCTCTGAAGAAGCACATGAGGAGTCACACTGGGGAGAAGCCCTACGCCTGTGATAAATGTGATTACAGAGCCTCGCAGATAGGAAATTTGAAAGCTCACATGAGGACTCACACTGGAGAGAAGCACTACGCCTGTGACAAATGTGATTACAGAGCCTCGCATTCAGGATCTCTGAAGAAGCACTTGAGGAGTCACACTGGAAAGAAGACATAAGCAGTAATTCGAGGAAATTTACCAGAAACGTAGTTCATTCATGTACTTCAAATTTATTAAATAATGTTCTCTGAGATTAGCTTCAGCTCTGTTGATAAACATCAATAAATCGGAGTTGAAAACTACCTGTCAATATTTATTTAAAATTCCTTCAACGGTTTTGAAAAAAATAAAAATATTTGAATTTGATTTCGAAAATGTACTATTTTTACTTTGATTAGAGATTTTCATTGAGAACATCGCTGAAAATGTCATGAAAATTGGTCAGTAGCTTCTTGTTTTGCCTTTTACAAGGACCTGCAGACAGACACGGAACCATAATTGTTCAGGAAGGTCATAAACGTAAAATGCGAGCGGATATTTGATCTTGGAGGACTTTAAAAAGTAAAATGAAAGCAACACCTTGGTCGACTCAGGGAAGTAGGTTTATTTATAGAAATAGTTTTTCAGAATCGATCTTTGGAGTTTGGTCCATCCCAATGGTGGATTCCTGTTGTGAAGGAATGTTTGACTGAAGTTTATCCCTTTAGCGTTCGACCGTGAAATTTTTTTTTTTTTTTTGTTGACGTTTTGTGTCCCTGCCAGAAGGACTCATCGCCTGACTCCTGTTTACTCACGATTTTTTTTTTCACAGAATTTAATTTCCACTTATTTGGTACTGTAGCCTATCACTTCTGAAGCCTTGCTCAGCTGAAAGAATATTAATTTCATTATCAGGGGCCGAGGAAATCAGCTTTTCCTCGTGTCCCTCTCTGAGAGACACAATCCGCTTGGAGAAACTGTTATTTGGAGCTAAATTGTGCGGAGTGGAATTTGGGGAAAGTGACGAAAGAGAATAAACGAACTTGTATTAAACACATGGGATCACAAGAAAGAATTATACCGCGGACGGAGGAAGGATAATAACGGACATGGAAGTTTCCAGACCTCAGAAAGCGGGAACAGTGTTGCCACTACATTCGTCGTATCACTAAATACAAAAACTAATAGAAACATCTAAGTCATTTCCAACTCGGCGTTTGCTGTCCCTGCCAGAAGGACACAATGTCTCTCTTGAATAACCCAATAATTTTCCAGCGTATGTTGGTGAAGAAAAGACACACTATTTCATTCAGAACGTTTATTTAAATAATTGACCAACATTTTCTCAATCAAATTCCAAAGAAGTAAAATATCACAGAAATTAGCTTCGTTTTGTACCATAAAATTGACCATTAGTCTGAAAAACAACCTTTTTTTATACCTTTCTTTATACCTACCTTATTGTAATTCGACGAATGATGTTTTCTATTAAATAGAAAACATCATTCGTCGAATTACAATTTATTTATTATTAATTACAATTTAATAATTAATTACAATTTATTTATTATTAATTATATTTTATTATTCATTTTTTTCTTTTTCTTTTTCATTTTAATTTTAATTTCTTTACCAAATTTTGGTAAAGAAATTAAAATTAAAATGAAAAAGAAAAAGAAAAAAATGAATAATAAAATGTAATTAATAATAAATAAATTAGATAATTAATAAATAAATAAAATAATAAATAAATAATAATAAATAAAAATTATAAATAAATAAAAAATGAAAAAGAACAATTAATGAAACAGTCCATCGCAGTTGCCCCCCTCCCCCCCTCTTTGTTATATCTCTACTTCTGCGTCCAAAAGAAGTTATACTATATCCTCAAGTCTGAATACCGTTATAAAATGGAAAAAAAACGAAGAAAATTAATGCCGTTACAGGACGTGAACATTGCAAGATCCAAGAGCACCCTTCGCGAGGGGTGAAATATGAGGTTCACTAATGTGGGAATAACTCGAAAGCGCCACTAATTGACAAGATCAAACTTTTTTACATGAAACTAGGGCTATTCAACAATAATATAGGAACATGAACGTGTAATGAGCCGCCACCCAAGGTGACAGCTCTTACAGCCTCCACACACTCCCTGGACGTATCAGCTGACGAGTCCACCACGTCCACCGATGAGCCGAAAAAGGGTCTTCCATACAACGCGCAAAGCATGGAGGAAGAGGAAGTCAAGGGCTGGGTAGGTGGCAGCACCGGACGGAAGGGGACAAGGCACTAGTGGAGTGGGGGAAAGAACAGGGAGGGGCGGACGACCATTGCAACGCCACCCCAGGGCGTCAGTCGTGTCTTGATAGAGCACTCACCAACAACCTTTGCGAACCTTGGAGCCCACACACCCAAGATACTGTGATCCGAAGCTGTGTCGGAACAGTGATCGAGAACAAGTGACAGTTAATTGTGATAGAGACTTTGCTGAGAACATTAGGGTAAGGTGGGGCAAAGATCAGCAATGGGAAATGATCCGCACCCCATTTTAAAATGACCGCCAAATATTGTCGTGGTTTTAGACACATCTTTACGTTGGCAACATTGATAGCAGACGACTCACAAAAGTTAGTTGGCGCGTGACTGGCACAACAATAACAATGAGGTGAGAATGCTTTTTACTTGTTTTGATGTAATAATCCCTAGGCATCCTCAGTTGAAAATGTATATTTTGTACGCTTTGCTGACTTCTATACTGGTTTTTTTCCATAATTTTTGAAGGGGGATCTAAGGACAATATTTTGGCCAAATGCGAATCTCTTGTTTTTAGGTTAGTTTTGTGTTGACAATAACAAAATGGGGCAAAGGTCCGCACTTTGCTTGGGGCAAATGTCCGCGCGCGGATGTTTGCCCCAAGCATAGTGTATTTATATTCACTGTTCTAATTTTCAAAAATTTTCAAGTTTCAAATTTTAAAATTTTTAAAATTTTTAAGTTTCAAAAACCCAAGCCACTGTATCGTCAGTGGTGAAAGCTGGAAAATCATGGAAATGGCCGGACTGGCCTGACATTCTCGATTATGAATGGGGATCAGTCGTTTCTAGTATAAAGGAGCCAAAAAAACCAGCACAACCCGAAATGTTTATTCAGTCAGTGAACTGGAATGGTTTTACTCATAACTGTCAGTAAATAAACGGCTTAAAGTAGTTAATTTTTCTATTTATTTCGTCTCAATGGGGCAGAGATCCGCAGCTGCGGACGTTTGCCCCAAACAGTGGGGCAAAGGTCCGCAAAGGCAAGGTTGTCTACCTTTCCTTTTTTTTTTCTAAATGGTGCTTATTTCGCTACTAATAAAATGGTACATTGTAGCACATAAATTAAGCTTTCCAGTGAAGCTAAAACATGTGGGACCTTTTCCTTATTGGGTGAGAAAAAAAGTTAAAACCTAAAATTGCGGATCTTTGCCCCACCCTACCCTAGAGCCCACCTTTTTACGAACATTCAAACACCCTGGCAACTCGACCCCGTTATCTGAGGCAATTGGATCACGTTACGCCCTACCGATTGAGCTCACAACGAAGGATTCGAGGACCCCTGCATTCCAACGGACCACCACAAGACGCCACGCTTCTACCTCGCCTATACCGGTAAGAGATTGTAAATCTTTAATTCCTTCTTTATTAGAGTCACACTGTATATACATAAACTCCTCCTAGGTATTGTTCCTTTTTAGTTATTGTTCGTTGTGAAAGCTACAAACACTATTTCCTTCTTTGTTCGACGCCATTGTTTGGAGGTACCCCGTCTGGGCTCTCAGCAGTAAAGGGTATCTTATTCCCTCAGTCTTTCGTTATATTTACCGAGCTCATAAGAGTAGGAGAAACATACTCATTTCGACATTTTTATAAGATTTTATTGTACAAAGTAGATTTTATTTACGAAACACGTTACCATTGTGTCTACACTCAAAATAGACAATTCTCGTTCGGTAATCTAAACCTTGTAGTTTATATTCTAACTTACCTGATCAATTTCCTGGTGCTTGATAAAACAGAGGCAGAACTAGCTGGGGAAATAGCATCAACTTACCTTGTTTGAGTCTTGCTGAAATGCGCAGATCGATCGGGGGTTAGTCTAGAAATAGTTTACCTACTTACCTGAAGAAGTCCAATCTCGAAGAGTACCTGAAACAAAAGACAAATAGTTAACATTGAAAGAAAGTTATAACTAAGTTCAATAATTCACAAACTAAGGGGAACATACTTAACTTACGAAAGTCTAGGCGAAGAGGGAGGTCATTTTTTGGTGATTCCGAGGAACCCCTAGTCAACGACTCTGACGCCCACCCTGCCGACGAAAACTGTAGATCATCACCACGGTAAGTGGATCATAATTATCCTAGTCATTAAGCGCAAGGACATGTAATTGTTAGGTTTTCACAAAATTCTAATCCATCGGCCACGTAGGAAAACCGATTATTACAAATGAGTGCTTGGAAACAATTTCCGAATTGTTATTGTCGGATTTGTAGTAAAAATGACCAGGCCAATGGTACTGATCCCATATTTTGAAAAATCATAACTCAAGAAGAGATCGATCTATAAATTTCGTTCTTTTTGCAATAAATCTAATAACTAATGTAGTTTCATTCACTTTGGCGTTGACAATCCAAACAATGAGGAAGAATTGAAAAATTTGATGCACAGGAACAAAAAGTAGATCGAATGGGTTGTCAGTCTTTGTGCTCGATGTTTTGTGTCCCTGGGAGAGGGACACAATCGCCAAAAAACCAGGTTCGCCAACAAAAAAAAATTTTGCGGTGCACTTTTTCTCACTGTCACCCAATAATAAAGAAACCCACCAACACTATCGGCTGTTGAGCGACCCTGGACGGAATTATTCGATTATTTCGTTGTGTCCCTTTACCAGGGACACAAAATGTCTAGGTCCGAGATCCCGTTTAGATGGCTGAGCATCCAGCGTACCTACGATGTGTCCTCTTTCAGAGGGACACAAAATGCTAAAGGGTTAAATGTGAGAGGATGAAGACTAATAATGCTTGATAAACTAATAAGTAGAATCGGATTGTAAAAAGAGTGAGTAAAATTGCTTCTTTTGGTCACCTGCACGTCTGGGTGTTCTGTGTTCGATCACGTAAGCTACAATTTCATTCGTGCTTCCAGAGGTAGCACTACTGTAGCATTGGGCACAGCTCCTCCTATGAAGTCTGATTGGTCAGAAATTCCGTTACGTTGCAACCTCATGCCCCTTAGAGATGTCCGATACTTCAAAAGTATCTATATAATATCGTATCGATACATCTAGAAAGTATCAAAAAATATCAATACGATACTTTCAAAAAGTATCGATATTTTGAAGTATCGATACTTTTTGATACTTTAACAATAATGATAATAGCTTTCTTTATTCGTTCACCGTTAATACAGCTATAAATGCGTCAACAATCAACAAAATGTTAGTTCCTAAAAATAAATTTATAATGAAAAATGTGGCCGGTCCTGGACTTTCACAAAAATGGGTGAAAATTTCGCTTATGTTTCTCTCTATCTCTGTGACATCTCTCCATCGCGAGGATAATAATTAATATAGAATAAACAAAACAATAAATCACTCATTTTTTTATTTAACTTTTTTTTTGTTTTCGCACTTGTTTTCGTATTGCACTTGTTTGGGTTAACATTTTGGTGGTCCTTCCTAGATTACAGAGGACAGCAGGTTATCATAGAGAGCTGGAGGTGGTGGTACATCATCTTTATTTGATTTGTTGAAGTTTGTTGGTCTCCCAACAATCTACGTAGAGATAGAGGTACTGTCAAGTAGGTCCCCTTGATTGATCGCTACAGAAAGTGATTTGCGGTAATTTTCGTGCGCTTCAAATATTCCGACGAACAACTTTAAAAAAAAATGGTGCGGAGTTTTTGGAGAAAAAATAAAAAATAAAAATAAAAACGACAAAGTAGGTACCTATTGGTATTTTAGAATTGTATTCAGTTTAGTATTGTACACGGTATATAAATTATAAATTCCCTACCTAAGGAGCTCCTTCGCAATAATAATGATAGGTCACTACTTGAAATGGTATATAAATTTGACGAATAAAATAAATTGTTCTTCGAAGGATCTTCGAGGGATTTTTGGGGTTGAAACTCTCTTCAAGTGTGTGATGATGTATGAGTAAGATACTACAAATCCTGACCTTAATTTCTGTGGTAGGTAGATGTAGGTCGTGTAGAAGGTGAGATGGACCTCACTCACCAGGATCCGCGTCCAGCCAACAGCAAAATGGCGTAGGTGATGCCAATCCAGAGGCGCGTCCGCCTATTAGGAAGATCAAGTGAATTTTGGGTTTCACCTTTTGAATTCCGGAACAATAACCGACGTTGGAATTGCCGACTATAAATTCCACGGGAGATGGTTTGAGAAAATCAACGAAAGAAAGTATTGGCTGATGAGGCTTTTGGAAAACGGGCAGATGGTGATCAAAGGCAATCGAAGCAGGGACTGAAGTGGGGCGCGTCGTGACGCAACCAGTGACGACGGAGAGGGGCGTCGATCCTCGTTGGCTGCAGGATTGAGGATTAAAAGTTCGGGGATCCAGTTCACCTAGTCACTCCTTCACAGTTCATAGAAACAAAACTACACTAGATAAAATAAAAATAGCTACTGCCTACTTGTTGGCCTGAACACCCCTCACGTCACTAGGGCCGGCGTCGGGTGAGTCCTGGGCATCCTCCCCAATATATTTAATTTATTTATTTATTTTTATTTATGGCGTGCCCCCTCCGTCACAAAAGACAATGAGGAATTTCACCATGTCGGAATTTCCTATTTTTGACCCCAAAATCGGATTCAGCACCTCGAAAAACCTCCTAAGGCAAACTTTCAGCCAGAACTTCCTGGTTTACGAATAAACAAAACAGTGTAGAAAATAAGAATGTTTAAAAAAACCGAGAAAATGACGTCATCCTGGAATAGTTCATTTATGGCCGCTTGAAGCGCTGAGATCGAGAAATCTATAGTCCCTAGATGCAAAATTTCACGAAACAGTAAAGTTCGAAATCGAAAAACTGAGGAATAAAATAGAAAAAGCAAGATGGGGAAAATTAGGTTTCCCTTGTTTTTGTTTGATAACTTTTCTCTAAGAAAACACGATTTCGTCGTCCCAATGGGCAACACTGAGAGGAGACGGCGATCTGAACAGCCCAATCAGCGTGCGTTCCCACTTCACGTCCGTTTTCCCGGTTAGTTTTGAAATCAAAAATTTTGATTGTCTCCCAAAAATAACAGGAGACTTATTTTCCGAAATCAGCCCGATTTTCATCTATCCCACACCATTAACTATCCAGGAAAAATGCAAACAGAATTCGGTGAAATTCCTCATTTGTCTTTGAGGGGAGTGAGAAAAAAGAATTTTGAAATAGGAAGAATGTGAGAGATAAAAAAGTACTGGGATACTGGAAAAAAAGTTTCGATACTAGGATATGCATATCAAAGAAAAAAGTATCGATATGTATCGATACTTTTTTCAAGAAGTATCGATACTTTTCAGTATCGATATGTATCGATACTTTTTTCAAGAAGTATCGATACTTTTCAGTATCGATACTTTGGGGGCATCCCTAATGCCTCCATGAACAGATTGCCGCTTCTTTTAAAATTTCCATCTTCCTTAAATGGGGAATTTGCCTCAATTTTAGATTCTGGAATTTCAAGTCAAATCCTATTATAGGGCCCTAGAATAACGTTTAACACTAGGAATAACCAACGGGAAAAAATTACCGTAGGAGAAAATGACTAAACAAGTGAACCTCTGTTACAAAACACCGCGAAAATCGAGGAGTATTGTTGACGTCATACGAAAAAAAAAAAAAAAAAGACGCGAAAACAACGACAACAGACAGAGTTCTAGCACGCCACACAAAACGATCCAGTGAAATGGCTACTCGAATAATGTGATTCAAATCTTGAAACTAAATAAGAGAAGATGAAGAATAATAATGCTTGATAAACTAGTAGATAGATTCGTATTGTAAAAAAGTGAGTAATATTGTTTTTATTTTTAATATTGTGTTTGGGTTCTTCCTGCCAGTTCGTGGCGCACTCTTGTGCGCACTACTCGGAAGGTGAAAGTTCGTGTATGTTCCGCTTCTGTGGTAAGCGCCACAGAACCTCCTTTGAAGTCAGATTGGTAGAATATCCGTCACGTTTCAAACATGGCTGCCTCTTACACATTGCCACCACATTTAAAATTTCCATCTTCCTTAAATTCTCTAATTTTTTTGGATGCGTTTTCGAGCAGCTCACTATGGTTTTATTCCATAAAAACAAACCCTCATTCGAAAAAAAAAAAAAAAAATGTGAGGCAAATTCCCCATTCTTTAAATTTTTTGGATGCTTCTTCGAGCAGCACACTGTGGTTTTCTTCCATATCAATGAACCCTCTTTCAAAAAAAAAAAAATAATAAAATGTGAGGCAATTCCCCATTATTTAGAAAAAACCAATCGAGGTGAAAGGTATTTTCCAAGTTGCCCTGACAATCATTGTTGTCCCTATTGCCAGTAGTTCGAATGTTCTATCGACAATTGCCACCCATAGAAACGTTTGAAACCCAGTGTATTATAGAAAATCGCTCGATTTTTTCATACATATCGAGAATACAACTAAATGTTATCGAATTAATTACTTAGATGCGGCCGGTGACGCACCAAGGAGAAAAATATGTGATAAACAAGGTGTCTTGTTGAGATGAGGTTGGGAATGATCAATCAAGAATGCAATCTGTTGCACTCATCTGGAACTACGTCCTGGAGCTCCACCAATCAGAATGCTTCCCAGCTTCAGCTTTCAGCCCGGTGGTGGGAGTGCACAGCCCAGAGCAATCGAGAAATAATTCAGCGCTTCCAGAATAATGTGCTGCGTTGATGCATACAGATAATTTAGAAATGACAGACTTCACTACGAGCTGACAATTGAATCTGTTGATGAGGTCATTCGGAGCCATGAATCACCTTTTAAGGCTCCAAGATCGTGTAAATGAGGATGTCGTCCAGCTTCTCAACACAGAACATCTGATTATAAGACTGTGACCGAAGGATTTCGCCCCTTCGGATCACGGTACGCTCCTCCAGCAACACTTGTAAACGTGCGCGCCCTCGTTCCGCCGGTTCACCACCTGCAGCGCTGCCGTCGACCTCAGCCGAGTTGCCGATGCCGCCACCAGCCGCGCCACCTATGGCTCCCCCACCACTTGCGCATGCGCGTGATCGCCGTTCCGCCCCTCCCAAATCGAAGACCCCCTCTGCAGCGTGCCCTTGAGTTCAGTTAGGAGTGAGACCCGTAAGAGACACCTTGTTGTGGAGAGTACAAGCCTGCCGAGACTGGGGCCCCCCGATCAACTTGCATCCACCTCTTGCATCCACCCGGCTCAAGACTCAACTTCAACTCTTCGGACTGCCAGACTTCAGGACCGCACCTACCCAACACGGACTATCAACTGGTAGGATTGAACAATCATCCTTTTGTATAATATTTCGCTTCAAGTGTATATAGAGATAAACTTCCCTGTAGTAGGCGTAGGTACAGGCGCGTAGGAACCTGCCAATAGCTCAGAGACTGATAAGCCATTTTCCTAATTAATAAGTTTCATATTTCTTTGTAAAAGATTCAAATATTAAGTTGTATTTTGTGCATAGTTCTGATAAAACACGTGGCGTCCACCTTCGGTGTCCACCATCAGTGCCCACCACTAACTTCTCTAAGCCGACAAACCTTACTAAGTTACCAGAGTAGTCATGAGAATAGTAGGACAATTGCTATACAAGTACTCATTGGTATAACCTTGTTTATTTTAAATATATTTCATGTACGGAAGTACTTACACATTTTTCTTACTTCTCCCTTGACCAGGTACAACACTAAAGTAAAGTCATTCAATAGTTGCTTACAGTAAATTCACTCTCTTTTGCATACTACCTAATTAACGTAACTTCACTTGCAGTAACTTAACTTCATTTTATTATTCAACTTAACTTCATTTTATTATTCAACTTAACTTCATTTTATTATTCAACTTAACTTCATTTTATTATTCAACTTAACTTCAACTAGTTCATAACTAGTTCCTACTTCATAAGTAGGTGGTGGCAGCTCTACATATCCAGGGTACCTACTTACATTCAGCTAAGGTAAGTTGGATCCGCATACAATAATCATAAACATAGTCCTTGAAGTTTCTTTATTAGATTCTATCTTAGTTTCTGACAGAGATTCTTCTGCTCCCTGTGAGGGTTCCCATAGTGATAAATGGGGTTACAAGACTTAACCCATTTCGAACCAGTGGTGGAAATAACAGAGAAGTGAGAGGAGGAGGATGAACTCTTTTACAAGATGGCGGCCGAAGTAAGGCATAACTTGCTCACCAATTGATAGCGAAAATACTCCAAATTTTATGAATTTTACATTTTAATAGGATTTCAGAGGTCTCCGTCTTCCAAATCGATGTTTGCTCAATCAAGAATCATGCTTTCGGCCAAAAGGCCTCCTTTTCAAAAAAACAAAAAAATTCGAAAATCGCATCGAGCTCTCGAATGTCGAAGAACTTTTTTTTGACGAGTATAGAATGAGAAAAAATTCTTCTACGAAGATTTTCCTCTACTTTTAATATTTAAATAAAATTGATGCGAAAACGCATCAGTGACCTGAAATGGGTTAACCCTTTAGCGGGCAAAACTCGGGCGTCATGGGAAAATTTTTTTTTTCTGATCTAGTCGGGTCTTTATGGATCTATTAACAATATTTCAGCCTTTTTTGCGAAAAAAATGGTTCACGCGCCATAAAATGGCATGGTACAGCATGTGTACCAAGGACCACCAGGTGCACTTTTCGGCCATAATGTTCCTTGGTACAACATTTGTACCAGTAAAAGGTAATCAGGGAACGATCGTAATTTGAGTTTATTCTGGATGATATTACTTTCAATCAATATAAAACAGATGACAAATTCAACAGCAAACAACATTTCAATAGGACTTGTTGCGTAGGCATGCGACGCGTCCAATCTCCAGTGAGAAATCCATGGGGCGCCCGCCCCGAAAAACTTCAATAACATCGTTGCGAGTACACGATTCCAGTGTTATGCTTTCATTATGGATACTTGAATAGCTATAGAGAAATTACGTTCCTCGAATAGAAGACAAAATTCATCCGTGTGGACATCACCGCGTAATGTTTTGGTTTGAATAAAAAACGACAGCAAAAAAACTTTGTCGTTCGCCTTCCTTGGTACAACAGTTTACCGCAAAACACCCACTTTTGCAATAGCTCGACATCTAGGCGGAGCTAAGACATTCTACCATTTCTTCCATGATGCTGCACCCTATTGAGAAGGAATGGAACGAAAAACGCGCCAGAATTCAAGCTACTTCTAGCTTGGTACAACAGTTGTACCAAGGAACGCTAAAGGGTTAAGAGAACCAAGCCACACGATCTAATTCACTCAGTGTGACCGTCATGAGGTGCAAATTTCAGTACAATAAGAACTCAGTGAAGTATATTAGTTTCCTCAACGTACACCAACTATGTTTCAAAAAAATGTTGCTTATAAGTTGTAACCTCGAGCGTCACAGCCTGCTGCTTCAGCCAACTGGCAAAGTAGAAGAGGAGTGGGGGAAAACACGCCCACAGGAACTGGCCGCATCTCCAATGAATGGAGTGTAGCGGTCCATGGAGTGTCGCTCATGGAGGCCACCATGGACTCACTGGATCCCAGGGACTCACTGAAGGGAGCAAGAAGAAGAAGACGACGTGTCCTCTGCTCTTGTTATCAGTTTTAGAAGTTGACTGTTTTGATTTTTGTCAGTGAAATTTTACTATTTTACTCGTGTGACTGTGAACACGTTAATTTCTCAAAATCCAAACTATAGAAAAGAGTGTTTTGTGAAGAAATGGAAGAAGAAATTGTGGTGAAAGAAGAGGCGACTGAAGATGAGGCGAAGGAAGAAGTGGAGATCAAACAGGAGGTGGCGAAGGGGGATGAAGACGTGGAAGAAGAGGTAGGGAACAGATGGGCAGTTGAAGATGAAGTTGAGGGGGATCTGATGATCAAACGAGAGGACGGTTTAACTGATCCGCTTGGTGAGGAAAGTGACGTTCTGGAGGGATCTTCTGGAGTACAGAGGTGTGAGTTGAAGACTTTTGCATGTGATACATGTGATTACAGAGCCTCAAAGCTAGGAGATTTGAAGACTCACATGAGGACTCACACTGGAGAGAAGCCCTACGCCTGTGATGGATGTGATTACAGAGCCTCTCAGCTAGGACATCTGAAGACTCACATGAGAACTCACACTGGAGAGAAGCCCTACGCCTGTGATGGATGTGATTACAGAGCCTCGCATCTAGGGTCTCTGAAGAAGCACTTGAGGACTCACACTGGAGAGAAGCCCTACGCCTGTGATAGATGTGATTACAGAACCTCGCATCTAGGGTCTCTGAGGCAGCACTTGAGGACTCACACTGGAGAGAAGCCCTACGCCTGTGAACAATGTGATTACAGAGCCTCGCAGCTAGTAGCTCTGAAGACTCACATGAGGACTCACACTGGAGAGAAGCCCTACACCTGTGATGAATGTGAATACAGAGCCTCGCATCCAGGGTCTCTGAAGAGTCACATGAAGACTCACACTGAGGAGAAGCCCTACGCCTGTGTTGGATGTGATTACAGAGCCTCGCAGATAGGGTCTCTGAAGAAGCACTTGAGGACTCACACTGGGGAGCAGCCCTACGCCTGTGATAGATGTGATTACAGATCCTCGCAGATAGGGTCTCTGAAGAGGCACATGATGACTCACACTGGAGAGCAGCCCTACGCCTGTGATAGATGTGATTACAGAGCCTCGCAGCTAGGACATCTGAAGACTCACTTGAGGACTCACACTGGAGAGCAGCCCTACGCCTGTGATAGATGTGAATACAGAGCCTCGCAGCTAGGAGCTCTGAAGAGGCACTTGAGGACTCACACTGGGGAAAAGCCCTACGCCTGTGATAGATGTGATTACAGAGCCTCGCATAAAGAATACCTGAAGAAGCACTTGAGGACTCACACTGGAGAGCAGCCCTACACCTGTGATGAATGTGATTACAGAGCCTCGCATAAAGAATACCTGAAGACTCACATGAGGACTCACACTGAGGAGAAGCCCTATGCATGTGATAGATGTGATTACAGATCCTCGCAGATAGGGTCTCTGAAGAGGCACATGATGACTCACACTGGAGAGCAGCCCTACGCCTGTGATAGATGTGATTACAGATCCTCGCAGATAGGGTCTCTGAAGAAGCACTTTAGGACTCACACTGGAGAGAAGCCCTACGCCTGTGATAGATGTGATTACAGATCCTCGCAGATAGGGTCTCTGAAGAGGCACATGATGACTCACACTGGAGAGCAGCCCTACACCTGTGATAGATGTGATTACAGAGCCTCGCAGCTAGGACATCTGAAGACTCACATAAGGACTCACACTGGAGAGAAGCCCTACACCTGTGATAGATGTGATTACAGAGCCTCGCGGCTAGGACATCTGAAGACTCACATGAGGACTCACACTGGAGAGAAGCCCTACACCTGTGATAGATGTGATTACAGAGCCTCACATCAAGTATCTCTGAAGAGGCACTTGAGGAGCCACACTGGAAAGAAGACATAGCCAGTTTTTGAGGATATTTACCAGAAACGTAGTTCATTCATGTACTTCAAATTTTGTAAATAATGTTCTCTGAGATTAGCTTCAGCTCTGTTGATCAACATCAATAAATCGAATTTGAAAACTACCTATCAATATTTCTTTAAAATTCCTTCAACGGTTTTGAAAAAAAATATGATAATTTATTAATTTTATTTGGAAAATGTACTACTTTTACTTTGATTAGAGATTTTCATAGAGAACATCGCTGAAAATGTCATAAAAATTGGTCAGTAGTGTAGGTTATTTCCTAGCACTTTCATAATCTATAATGGAAAATATAGAAATAGGAACGATAACTTCATCAACTAAGAATACAGAATGATCTCTTTATTCATTATTTGATAATTGGTTTGTCTCAGTTACCATGGGGACAAGGTAAATATAACAATACTGTAGTAGATTAACACATTCACTGCGGACCATTGATCAGGGAACTTCCAGCCAACCTGATTTGAGTTCTTGCGTTTAGTCACATCGTCTGGCATTGAAGATGTAGGAAAATGCGTTGTTAGTTGCGAAAATTGAAACTGAGGTTATTTTTACACTTCAGACACTCTCCAGCCCGCCTACAGATGGAAACAAATTCGATTGAAGCAGTGCGTGAACCTTATACCGGCCAATAACAACAAAAGGGTAAGTGGCTCGGATCCGGGACAGACGCATGGCTGGAGGGTAGCTGCCATCCCAGATCCGGGACGGCCGCACTGAATGTGTTAAGATTCAGTTCGTTACATCCTCCCCAACTTGAGAAGTTGCATCGTCCGATCGTTTGAAGTATTTCAGAAGATTCTTTATTGCCACTACTTGTTCTTTATTAGCTTCGTCTTCGTAGATCGCATTCTTGGGATACCCGTTCATTGTGATGACCTTCATGATGATGTATGGCCCTTTGACTATCGGCGTTTCATTGTCAAATCCGGCTTGAACCAAAATGTGGTCACCTATTTGTAATTTAGGAACAGTGCTCGAATGATGTCGGTCAAAATTGGATTTCATATTTTTATTATACCTGTCTATTTGGTCATCAGTATAAGGGGTCTCGAGAATCATATCCTCCGTGATTCCATATGGTGCATCTGCTGGATACAACTGTACTGTGAAAATCTCGAAGATTTCCCACAATGAACTGTTTGACATTGCCTGCGTATTTACTCTTCATCAACTATACATAAAATCTTCACTTTCATTCCTCCATAAGCACCCTGAATATTTCGATCATCAGAGAAATAAGTCCTACTCCACACGCCCCACAACTCAAGCGATCATACCAGCTCCAATAACCAGACTATGGTGCACATCAAGGCATATCTATTTCAGTACCTATGCCATACCTGATACGCTCGCTCCCAGAAGATATCAAGTCACGCACCATATATTCTCGCTCATCATTTAAGAAGAAAGTTTTCACCTGGCTGATTCAACAGGGCCCAACCTCTTGTAAAAATTTATTATCATCTGTCTACGTCAACTGATGGCACACTACACACTGCAATAAAAAAATAACAGAAATCTCTGTCCACCTACTTATAAAAAGAAAAATAATTACTCACTTTAATTACTACATTTACTCAAACTAAGAAATTATTTATTTTCAAATCCCCCAGCCGCACAGGACTTTGTCCTATGGTTATGGGGTACGTTCCAATAACATGTATAAGCGATTGTCTTACAGTTTGTGATTAGTATGCAATTTATCTTATTTTAACATGTTGTAAATATCTTTTGAGGAATAAATCTCCCATTCATTCATTCACTTTCCCGTAAGCTTTATAATGCGGTGAACAGCCAATTCCAGATGAGTAGGATCGGTTCAAGTGTTTTACTGCAGCTTCTAGACATGCCTTCCAACCTCCTCTAAAGTGAGGATGCATAGATAAAAACTGTTTCACATCGCGGATTTTTCTTTCTGCTAGGCCATTACCAGCTGGATGGTATGGAGCTGTGCGAATCAGCTTAATTTTCCTTTCCTGGGCGAACTTTTGAAACACCTTTGAAGTGAACTGAGGGCCATTGTCAGTAATCACTGTCCTAACTTGGTCAATAATAGGAAGGTTTTGGAGGAATTTTATAACAGCTGTTGATGTTTCTCTCATGCTTTTCACAAAAGTAAATCGGGAGTACTCATCTATCGCAATGAGAAAGGACTTGGTGCATCCTTGTCCTTCAGATCTTTTTGATAGTTCGCCAAAGTCTAGGTGTAAAGTATGAAATGGAGTAGAAGCCTTGTTTGGGATCACTAACGTGTCTGGTTTAGCTTTGTACTTGAATTTCAAAACTTGGCACTGGAGACAACTCCTGACATAGTTCAAGATATCTGATCTCATTCCAGGCCAGCTGAACCTCTGTTTTAGTTTAAGATAGGTCCTCTTGAATCCAGTGTAACCGCCCTTCCCTGAAGCTGCGGTTTAAGCTTCCCGCCACCTCAAATGCACCCCAGCACACTCTGGCGGAAAAGCGCGCGCGACATCTTGCAGAGATACCAACAGCTGATGATAACCCGAACGAGCCACAGCCACCTGCACCTACTGCGCATGCGCGCCGCTCCGCCCCACCACCGACTGGAGTGGGGCAGACTTCGAGATCGCCTCCCTCTGCATGACCCACCGGTCATTCTATGGTTGCCACTGCTGGTGGAGAGAGAGTGAGTCAAGGTGTATTCGGCCCCCCCGATCCTGCAGTCGTACACCATATTATCGCCCGTGAGCTGCCCTGCTGCCTGAGGATAACTCCGCAACTCTGCACCTCACACCGGACTCTTTGGATATCCGGCCCCTTCTACAACACCGCCCTCAGGATCCACGGTAGGCTTTTGCCATTCCCTCATAAACTTTCCTTCTTCGTGAAGACCTTTACGTCGAGCAATAGATAAAGACTGAGAATTCAATGCTCACCATTTAAACCATTTTGTGCACAGTGCTTAATTCTATATAAATTGTAAATTGTAACTTTTATTTTGTAACTTGTAAATCTTACCTTGTTTGAAATAGTTCATGGTGTACACCCTCAGCGTCCACCATCTAAAGTATCGTACACCAAGTCGTAACGTACAGCATAAAGAAATTAACCTATTTTCTACAAAGATATACATATACTTGCCATATATTTACCATTGCATTTTAAAGACTGAATTGATACTATTTTCTTATGTTGAAACAACTTATAAATATTTCATAGAAATACACTTGAGAGTCGTGACGAAAAGCTGTCTTCTCAGTTAAAACTACCTTCAACCTCACTGCAATTTAGTTCATTCCTTAGGTCATTTCACTTAAATTGCCTATTAGGATCATTTTGCATTCAACTTCATAATTCACAGTAATCTTTCAAATATTCATTTAATTTCATTATATTCATAAGTCTTCGAGACGTCCTACAAACGTAGGTGGTGGCAGCTATCAACAGAAGGAACTACAAAGGTAAGAGAGATATATTTATTTGAGTGTTTAACCGACTCGATATCCCCCTCGGTTGCATCCTTCAGAAGTAACCGAGAGTGATAAAAACGGGTTACATATTTCAGCATTATTTAATAGCAAGTGAATTTACTGTTATGTTGCAATAATAAAGTGAAGTTAATAGCAATGAGTTTACTTTAATTGTGTTGTGTACCTGGTGTTTGAACTTCCCGCCTAGATCAGGCGGGAAGCCAAAAGGTAGTGCTACCAACCCTTACGAACTTAGTACCTAGTTCTGCCGCTTGGCGGCTGAGTTCACAATTACATTTGTTAGTTCTGATCATGCAACCGTTAGGTGGTCCTATTTATCAATAATAAGCCAGAACTAGAACAAGATAATAATAATAAGAAATAGATCATGAATTGAACAATTATGTGCAGAATAGTTCTATGCAGCCGCTGCCATTCAAATCGTTGGGGTAACCTCCCCTGCCGACGACGCCCGCCATGTTGCTCGAAGCTCCTAAATGTTAAAACCGCTGTAAAACTTTATCTTAGTTCATCCTTGTTAGTTCAATATAATCAGTTGTGAAAACTCTTATATTGTGTCAGTTGTTAGTTCATTTATCCCGAGGAAATAAACATTTGGTGCCGAAACCCGGGAATTTCGCGAAGAGGTGCTGAGAAAGTTCCAGGCTTCTTCGAGGTTAGTTCTGCCGCTAGTTCGATCGTTCTAAGACGCGATGTCCGCCGTTTATTTAGCTCCGGAAATTATTGGGGCAATGAATGAAGATCAGAAGACGACATACAACAAATTAAGAACATGGTCCATGAAGGTAGGTCGAGTACTAGATCTACCGAGCCAGACCGAAAGATCATCCCGCATGATTGAGAAGTTTTTAGAACAATCTGACTCATTGGGAGATGAAGTGGATTCCGCCGGATTCAAACAAGAAGTTTCCGAAGCCCTCTCCGGACAGATCGCGAACTTGGTGATGGAGCTGTCTCTGGTCGAACCCGCTAGTTCACAGGGAGATGAGGAGTCTAAAGTAGATCGCGTTGATCTCTCCACGTTCGAGGCGGTTAAGTACATGCAGATGTTAGTTCCGACGGTTCCCAGTTTCGACGGAGATATCACGAAGTTCGGCGTGTTTAGATCATTGTTCGATCGTGCTGTACACAACGTCCCGAACCTTCCCGAGGAAATTAAATACCAAGTACTGAGGGACAAGCTCGTCGGAGATGCGAGGAATTCGCTCTCAAGTTATAAATCCGATGGATCGGATTATCAAGCGCTATATAGTTCTTTAATAGCGGAGAACTCCGGGAAGTATAGGTTGGCGCGGAAGACTTTTGCCGACCGGACTGGAATACCGCCGATTAGATCGCCGGAAGTAGGTCAAGTGGAAAAGTTCTTGGCCGCGGCACGATCGTGGTTGCGCGCCATGGAGGAGATAAACACCGAAGATTTAGCAGCTTTCTTGATGTTCGAGGCATTATTTTCAAGAATAGATCCATCGCTAGCGGAGAAGTTCAATCGAGTGAAAACTCAGGAGCTCGACTCAGTACCATCGGCCGCTGATCTTATACAGTTCCTGGAAGGCGAGCTGTCGTTAATTCCTTAAAGTCCTGGTCTAGTTTCTGATAATAAAGCACCACGCTCTCGCTCCGAACCTCGTTTTAGGACAAACATGTCAACTGAGGGTTTGATTAGTTCAGGGGAGACCAGGCCAGGACAGGCTCATAGTTCTGATTTTGTTCAGGAAAGTTCCAATTGATATAAAGCGACCAACAGCCCCCAAAATTTTAGTTCAGAAATAAATAATCATAGTTCAAACAATTCATTTAATCGTTCAAAAGGGACTGTTGGTCCAAAAAATTTTTGTTCAAATAGTTCAATAAAACTTCCGATTAGTTCTTATTCTGGCATTGTTGCTGAAGGTGGACCCACTCATCGTTCCAAGTTGCATGATTATTCCGATCCCATAGGTAGGATGTCTAGTTCTAGTTCTTGCAGTAGCTCGGCTGCCCATAACATGTGCATGCTAGTACCTACGACTTCCGTGGACGATCATCGGCGACTGATGATACCTACTTTAGGTGACAACCCAGGTCCCGGTGGTCATTGCACTACACGTGAAGTTAGTTCATATTTAGCTGATAAGCTCCCGCAGTCTCCGCTGACGTCGCCCCCCGTAGGTAGGATAGGCGTCAGTCCCATAGGTAGGTCAAGCGAGCCTCCTCAGTCGAACGTAGTGGTGGACTTCCGTCCCCATACGTTCATCAGTAGCTCTACGAATTGGGATCAAAATAGGTCGGCACTAGGTCAAAGCAAAGGATCAAGTATTAAGAAAGGTGGAACCAGGGGACTCATTCCTACTGCGTTGGTAGATCTGTCCGATGGCATCAAGCCTCTTAAAACAGCAGTTAGGTCATTATTGGATTCTGGATCGGAAATCAATTTGATCACGACTAGGGTTGCTAGGTCTATCGGACTTCAGATCGCGCCCATTAGTACTCAGATCGCTGGGGTTGGTGCTAATGTTCAACCACTAAAAGGAATCACCTCCCTTTATGTAATCACAAAAAATGGGCGTAGTCTTCCAATCACCGCAATGGTATTAGATCAGGTTGTAGCGCCGTTACCGTCATCTAGTTTTTCAATAGATCAATGGTCACACATTAAAGATCTTAACAGTCAACTAGCCGACCCATCTTTCAATAGACGAGACGAGGTAGAGCTATTGCTAGGAGTGGATATTTTCGTACAGGTAGCTCAATTTGATAAGGTAGTACTACCAGTTGGTTCGTCCCCTTGGTTAGTGGGGTCTGAGTTTGGTTGGTTGGTCTTAGGAGGAAGACGCAATTCGGACGACCGTTCAGTTCGTTTTGCACCATGTGAACAACGATCAGTGGTCAGTACTGAAGTCAATCTTGAGGTGAGCAGTAGCACTTTAGATCCCAGAAAGGAATATGATAAATATCTCAAGGCTGCCTTGAAGGAAATAGTTCAAGCCTTCAAGTTAGTTCTCAAAAATAAAATTCAGAAAACGGTAGTCCAACCTGCTGAGCCTAAATTACAACAGCCAGCAGAGGATGACGTTAGTTCGATGATCAAATCAATTCCTACTAGTCCACAAGACGATCGGACAAAGGAAAGGGTGTTAGTTCGAAATCTTTATTCAGTAGCTCCTGTCAGTAATGCGTTTCGTACGCCTACGTCATTATTTCGAATGGCTGAAAACATGCGCACCTCAACCGGTGACAGTATAGTTCCGCTGTCAGTTCACCTGTCAGTTCATAGTTCAGTAATGGAAAACACAGTCTCGGAAATAGTCCATACTTCGGTGTCTCACGAGACAGATGATCTGCTCAAAAGGATGTTCGAAATTGAATCTGTCGAGGAAACTGTACCATGGACGCCGGCCGAAATGGAGGCTGAGCAATTGTTTGTCGATAAAGTTCAGCGTTCCAGTGATGGACGTTACACAGTTCCATTACCGTTTGCTCAGGACAGGACTTCTCTTGGGGATTCTAGACATATAGCTCTACGCCAGTTGTTCAGATTAGAGTCTAGACTAAAAAGGATCCCGTTTTAGCTCAAGCATACACAAAATTCGTGACGAATATTTAGAGTTAGGTCATATGCAGCGAGTAGCCCCCCCTAGTCCGGGACTGGCTAATTATTACCTACCGCACCATCCTGTAGTTTGTCCGGGTGATCCCTCGGACAAGATCCGAGTAGTGTTCAATGCTTCTCAGCGAACTTCGAACGGATGCGCTCTAAATGAGATTTTGCACGCCGGACCAAAGCTACAACCCGATATTAGCAACATAGTCCTGCGATTTAGATCATTGAAAGTGGTGTTTATCGCCGATATCAGGCAGATGTTCAGACAGTTCAAACACCCTCCAGTAGATCATGACATGTTGAGGATAGTATGGCGTAGTTCACCTTCAGAACCGATTAAAGATTATGCTTTATGTACTGTGACCTACGGAACAACTTCTGCTCCATTTTTGGCCAACAGGATTCTGAGGCACTTAGCTCAAACTGAACAACTAAATCACCCGTTAGGCTCTCAAGTTCTTCTAGATCGTTCGTATGTCGATGACATTCATGGTGGGGGTGAGGATGTCACATCGGCCATAGCTGTACGTGATGACGTCATAGAACTATTACAATCAGCCGGGCTAGAACTTCGAAAGTGGGCCTCTAATGATCCTAAGGTCCTCATGGGAATTCCGAAAGGTCCACTGTCTTCCTTTGAACGAAGACGTAGATCTGCACGACGATTCTGAAAAAACCGTTGAAAATGCTTGGCATCGCTTGGAACCCCCGACATGATTCATTCTTTTTTAAGATTCCGACAACCCCGTTAGTTCAAACCAAGCGAGAGTTGGCGAGTCAGGTAGGTCGGATTTATGATCCCTGCGGATGGATTATGCCAACCAGTGTGTTTGCTCGGTGCATACAGCGTGAGGTCTGTCACGCAAAGTACGATTGGGATGACCCACTACCTAGTTCTCTAGCTTATGAATGGAAAAAGCTAGCTAGTTCTATGAATGTATTGACTGAGCTCCGTTTACCACCCGCCACATTGATTCATCGACCTTAGATCAGTGGTTGGTCGGATTCGCGGATGCTTCAGAGAAAGCTTATGCCGCAGTGGTTTACCACGTCGTTAGATCAGGAAAAAATGTCCAAACTAGGTTAGTTCTGTCTAGGGCTCGCATTGCTCCAATAAAATCGGAATCGATCCCCCGTTTAGAACTGTTAGCCGCGGAACTGCTAGGTAAAACTTTTAAGAAAGTACGCGCTCAGTTCCCATTGGTTCCAGATGATCGGATCATAGCCTGTTCTGATAGCACTATAGTTCTCTCTTGGATAACTGCGGATCCCGCTCCGGTCTGGAAGGTTTTCGTTGGTAATAGAGTTGCCAAGACGTTGTCGAACTTAACCGCCAGACCGGTGGTTTCATGTTAGCTCCAAGGATAATCCGGCCGACATAGCTTCACGAGGAGAACTACCGGACAAGTTAGTTCAAAAACTCTATGTGGTGGAACGGACCAGACTGGCTCAGTGATGAACGGGCACGATGGCCCATTCGAAGAGTAAGACCTGATTTGTCTTCCGAAAATGTCATTAAGGAAGCTAGAGCAAATCAGCCTATATCTTCTGCCAGTTCGACTTCCGATGATCTAGAAGTTAGGTTTAGTTCACTCACCAAGCTAAAGAGAGTTGTGGCTTGGGTACAGCGTTTTGTGCGGAACTGTAGGAACCGTTCAGTTCCCCGTCGACGTAGATCCTTAACGTTAGAACAGTTAGTAATGCAAGTTCCGCCTCTAGATACATCTGAACTAAAGCACGGGGAACTTGTTCTCGTCCGTCGTGCGCAAGCTAGAGGATTCCCCGACGTGATTCGTTCAATAGATCATAAAGGGTCAAGTACAAAGCTGATGAAGCAGCTAGCCATCTTTAGGTCTGATGATGGTCTACTCAGAGTGGGAGGTAGACTTGATCACGCAGATAGCTCTTTCGAGACCAGGCATCCCACTCTGCTTCCCGCCAAAGACGTTTTAACTGATCTTGTAGTTCGTCATGCGCATCAGAGTTGTTTGCATGTAGGTCCAAGAGCTACGTTAGCTCATATTAGAACCAAGCACTGGATCGTCAATGGACGGAATGTTGTGAACAAGTGTTTGTCCGGTTGTGTGCGCTGTTTCTTCGATCAAGCCTAGGTCATTCCAGCCCGAAATGGGGCAGTTACCAGCTGGACGAGTACAACCAAACGTACCCATTTAATCAGACCGGGATAGATTTTGCTGGACCATTTACCGTATCGATCGCTGGACTTAGAGGAACTAGAAAAATTGAAATATTCTTAGCAGTGTTCGTATGTTTGGCCACGAAAGCTGTACATTTAGAGGCAGTCCTAGATCTTAGTACAGACTCGTTCATGCAGTGTTTAGAGCGCTTTATGGCCAGGCGAGGAGTACCTGCCGTCATTTGGTCTGACAATGGTACGAACTTCGTGGGGGCCAATAATCTTTTGCGAAAAATTAGATCAGCTTTAGCTCAAGGTGTAGCCCATGATTTAACTGATCAGTTAGCGACCAGGGGTATACAGTGGAAGTTCATACCACCGCGAGCCCCGCACTTTGGGGGGCTCTGGGAGGCTGCAGTAAAGTCCGCCAAGCGCCTCATACGAGTGACCCTCCGAGATCAGACCACAACGTACCAGACCTTCACCACTATTGTGGCACGAGTCGAATCAGTACTGAACAGTAGACCACTGGTATATCAATCTAGCTCTCCTGATGACATACTAGTTCTAACCCCAGGACATTTTCCTAGTTCAACGACCACTCACAAGCCCTACCTGAGTCCACGGCAGATCATACAGCTAGTACTAGGCTAGTCCCAAAGTGGACATTTGTGAATCAAATGGTAGATCAATTTGGAAGAAATGGAGCAAGGAATACCTATTAGACCTCCAACTTCGTTCAAAATGGAATACCCCCGACAGACCACCGAAACTAGGTGATGTTAGTTCTTGTAATGGAGGACAATAGACCTCCACTTCAATGGGTCATGGGGGTCATATGTGAACTGTGTCCAGGTAATGACGGCACAACCCGAGTTGCCCTGTTCGCACTAGTTCAGGAGTCTTGAAAAGACCATTAGTCAAATTGTGCCCACTCCCTAAAGACGAAGATTAGATCATATGACTGTGGTCATATTGGGGGGGGGGGAGTATGTTTGAACTTCCCCGCCTAGATCAGGCGGGAAGCCAAAAGGTAGTGCTACCAACCCTTACGAACTTAGTACCTAGTTTCTGGCTCTGCCGCTTGGCGGCTGAGTTTGTAATGTGCCAGAATTAACATCAATGCCCTTCAGGCACATTTCAATTTAAATCGACAACACTTCGCAACTCCATGTTCCATTACTTCCATGAAAGCAACCACGAGACCGATGTCCGCCAGCAACACCCAACGACCGATGTCCGCCACACGTGGGCCGAGGACAGTGAGCGCGCCACCATCGCGGCCTTCTCCATCCAACGGCCACGAGGGCCGAGGGCATAAAAGGGGCTGCCCCCTCCTCGCGCTTTCAGTCTTCACAAGTAACGCGTCTCGTCAAGTGGAAAGTACGAACCTAACCCTTGTAGACTCATCCCCTCTAATTGTAACGTGGAGTGAACGAACTGAGAATTAGTGAGTGTTTTCGAACAACAATAGTCTTCACTTCAACCCGCCAGTCTTCGTTTCCCGAGATCCGTTTAGGCCAAGGCCCGGACTCCGGAACGTTGCCGCCCTCTCCAGTACACCGACAAGATCGTACCGAACCCCGGACGACCCCCGAACCGAGGGCAGACTTGCCCCGTTCCAGGCTCCCCCAACTACAAGCCTTCAGAAGGAGAGGCCCTGGTCAACTCATCAGCTACGGAGATCTCAAGAGGTCCAAGCTCGGCACACGGTGAGCCCATTCCCTCAAACCCCATCTGTAAGCGCTTACATTCTTACTCAAATCTGGCAAACAACCCCCTCTTATCTTTAGTCCCGCCATAAGAAAGAAATTGTAGAAATTGGAAGATAACTATTGAAACCGTATTTTATAAACTAACCTTGTAAACTTGTAAAAAGACAGTAACGATAAAGTATAAATACTAAGTCAAAACCAGTCTAGTATTAGCAGATTCAATTCTTGTATTTTTAACTTGTATATCTCGTTGCTGTTCCTACGAAGTGATATATATATATTTTTAACGACATTTACCGATACGATATTAGCTTTGACTCCTTCTGAGTATGTAACGTAAAATTCCGCTTCACGGTCAGTCATTTATAATTTCTTGAATAAAAACCCTACGTGTTTAACTCTTGTTGCTTATTTCAGAATCTACCCTTTTCAACTCACCAAAAAGGCACAGGTATATCGCAATTAGGCTTTTGGTATTTCCCAGGTCATTTACCGACCCGGGTGGTGGCAGCGACCCCAAAGGAATTTCAACCAGGTTCGAACAACGACCCCCGGACCTTCAGTCCGAGGCCCCTTTTTCTACCTGACGAGATCCCTAGGAACCTTTACAACTTAACTTAACTTAAAACTAGAAGATCAGATAGGAAATAGGATAAATAAAGTAACAATTTAATTAGGAGTAACAACTTTTATTATCACAACTTAAATTCAAATTAACGTAATAATAGAGTCAGTAAGTACTTACCAGTACTTACCTGCCTTCAGCAACGCACCAACTTACCTATCTAAAATTTCTACAAAACAAAAATTATAAACTAAAATAAATTACACACAAAAACCTATTATCACAATTGGTGGCAGCGGTGGATCGTTTGTCTACCAAAGCCACTAGATTGTTAATCTGATCAGAAACCTATTCCTAAAATAAAAGAAAACCAATTCATAAATTAATATAATACCAAACTCTATTATCACAATTGGTGACAGCGGTGGGATCGACGAAAATTGCGATTTTCAGAACCCAAAAACTAGCGAGTACCAGCCTTAGAGTTCGAAAAGCGGCCAGATTCCTGAAATTTGGAACGTTTTAAAAAGTAAAATAGTAATAATTTTGCATCATTTCACATTGTACAACAAAAGATTCAGCCGGAGAGTGAGAGGAGCGCAGAGCGAATTTAATTCAGTACGCAATTCGTACTTTATATATTGCATTCTAACATATTTTTGTCACTCCACACTCCGCCGAACCCCGTTCGTACCGATTTCCGTTCGCATCAGTAACGCAGTTCGAACCACTTTCGAACTATACCAACCATTTTCGGACCAAGTCACAGTCCGACACTATTTAGAACCAAAAAGGGTACTCCGTTCGAACCGTTGTACAGTTCGAACCGAGACAACAACCAGACCAGACAGTAGCAAATTCGGATCGAACCGAAATTCGAACCGAACTACTGTCCTACCGATACATTGGTTAACCAGAGTCCCTTGTTCGGAAACGATTAGCGATTCGCACCGATTCGCAATTCGAACCGACCCACTAATTCGACATTTGAAACGAATCGCTTCACGGTTCGTATCGATTCTAGATTCGGAATCAGTCATAAATTGTGACCTTGTTCAAGAGAAAGTCCCCCTGGGGTAAAGTTTTGGATCAAAATCTGCCTATCCCTCTCGACTGTCGAATTCGGCGTTGCGGGAAAAGTGAAGTGATTATTTTTGATATTGCCCGGAGCCATTTTTCTTGTTCGTTTTTTTTGTGTAACTAATACCCCAATACCATGGAACCGTGGAAGAAAACAGCAGAAACCACGACGGAGCTTGCCGACGCCATGACTGAGGCGATGAACCGCATGGGAGAGTTTTTCCGAAACGCTCAACCCCCGGTTCAGGGAGGACAAGCACCGCAACCCAGAGACCTTCCCCGATCATTATTTTTGGAGATAGAGCTTGGAACCCCGATGAACCAGACTCCATATCCGCCGCTTCGTTCTTCGCAGAAGTGGAGCAGGCCACTCACGATTTGGATCAAGAGCAGCGACTCAGGTTCATTCGCACTCGACTTAGGGGAGGAGCCAAGCGATTCCTACAAGAAGACTTGGGAGCGAACCCCTACGACACTCTTCGAGATACCATCCTTCAATGGTATGAAAGTGAAGATCCGGAAAAGGCAATGATACGTCTGTGGACGACAAAAAGACAACCGGAGGAAAGCATAAGACGATTCGCTGAGAAATTAATAGCCACCGCGAAAACGGCCGTTCGAAGCGAGGTCGACCTGACTGCCGCACAACGTAAGGAGTGGGTGAAAACGAAGACCCTCCGAGCCTTCGTCAGAGGGATCAACAAAGAAATCAGTCCCTTTCTGCAAAGTAATCTCCCCGACACGTTGGAGGAAGCGGTGAAACGCGCAGAGGACCTGGAGGATGCGACTCAGAGCGAACCGCCCGCCGATTTCAAATGGGACATCGCTGGCGTTCTCAATAAGGATTCGTTGAAATGTTACACCTGCGGTGAGGCCGGACACTTTTCTGGGAAGATGCCCTCAAAAGTCGAGCGCTCAAGGACAAAACCGAAATCAGACACCACCATCATCACCTGCCGGGCAGAACAGATCGCCTTGGAAGCAACCTTCTCCGAGCCCCCGATACCCGTGCTTATACTGTGGGGATTACAGCCATTTCCCGGTCAGCTGTCCGCACGGCATTCAAAGCGCCATTTTCTTCGCGACTTTTGGGAGCAAGGGAACATTTAGAAAATGAATGTTTCCGAAAGAAGAAAATGTTGCCAGTGTCACAGCCCCGAGGAGGTGTTGTTGCGGGACCCGCAGCGGCGGGTAACGATTCCAGCCGGCCGAAGAAGTACCGGAGGAAGAAATACGTGGAGACGAGTTGGTGGCCTTCCAAGCTACAGTAAATTGTGTAACGCGCCCGATGATCCGAATGAAGATCGGATTAGGAAAATATAATCGTGATGTGATACTAGACACCGGTGCCTCTGTTTCCGCCCTTGTCACACCCCGTACCAGGAATTCCAGTGAAATCGACAACCACCGAGCTCTGGGGAGCCGACGGTCAACGATTGCCACTGCTTGGCACTCAGGAAGTACCAGTACGGATTCGGGGACAAGAGGATCTCGCACCGATTCTATGTGTTCGGGAGAGCCAACTCACACCTGGACTTGATGGGGCTGGATCTGTTGAGAAAGCTTCCTATCACCATTAGGATGGACACCGGACTCGCCATAATGACCAACGCCAAAACAGGGAGAACGAATGGTCGTAGGTGCAATGGTGACGAACGAAGAGTTGTTGACACAACCGAGACCTCAGATGGAGAAGTTCGAAAGAATGAATCTTCTCAGTCGGCCACCCCAGCTACTCTCGCCGACGAAACGACGACCTTCACCAAGCCCGGAGTCCCAGAGGAACGACGCACAAGTGTCAGGACGTTAAGAAGAGCCGACCGAACCTCGAGGGGGAACCAGCTTTGACAACCCAAATCCTCAACAGGTTGCAGAACCTGGAAGAACACGTTACGAGGACCTGGCACGAACAGTCTTTCCCCGACGATATTGAAGCATACCGTCAACCAGCAGCCGGACCAGCTCTCTGGAAGCGGCCAAGATCACACCGAGGAGCGTTCCTTGAGAAACGTTCAATCCCCTCCATGACCTAGAGAACCGGGATTGCCGCGGGGAGGTGTTGCTTGAACTCAAGATAGAGGAAGCGAGACCAGTGGTCCATGCACTCCCACCCCGCAGATACCCCACAGCCAGTCCGACTCGCAGCGGAACCGAACTGACCAACGAACGTCCGACGACCCGGGAGGATGTCCCTCACAAAAGGGTTTGTGCTCTCAAAAACCTTGGGAAGAAAATGTTTGTGCGGACGCACCGCACGAAAGTCAAATGAAGTCGGACGACCAAACACGTACCACCGTAGTCGAATGAAACGCGTTCGTGGAGCGAGTTCCGGACGAGGCCATCACACGGGAGGAGCCGCACACGCGCGAGGCCCCCGTACCAGTCCCCCGTACCGCGACCATCGCCCCCGGACGCTGATCCATGGTCCGACACAGAGGACGAAGGAGAGGTCGAACTGTGTGATCGAAACGATGCAACCCTGGACCCCGAACCTCAGCCTCCAGTGCATCACACCGTCCCAACCAGTGATGAACCCAGGACGAACTCCGACCGGTAGCCGAACCTGATGGTAAGAACGTCCCCGTACGGTCTGCGACCCCGAAAGCTGATAAATTACAAAAAGCTACATACCGGAAAGATCGCGACCCTGGAGATCACCCTGAAGGAGACTGCTGTGTGAAGCTGCAACTTACAATGGAACTGTCACCTGAAAATTTAAAATCAATAAAAGATTAAGGAACAAAATAAGATATACAAAAAAAAAAAAAAAAAAAAAAAAAAAAAAAAAAAAAAAAAAAAAAAAAAAAAAATATTATTTTAAACACGTATTGTTATACTTACCTGTACAATGTCATGCATAACGAAACAAAAATTGAAGTTTTACTTACCTTATATCCCTTCATTAATTCCAATACCCGAGTCCGGTAGTCGATGAGGAGGTCGGGGCGATGATCCATTCCCTTAACTCACAATGGGGGAGGGCAAGCGTCGAATCCTTGAACAGCTAGGACAATAGGTGACGGTCGCGAGCGCGTGCGGGTAGGCGGAGAAGTGGAGTAGACGGATGGGAGATACTGGATAGAAGGGTAAGAGCGGCTGGTTCTTTTGTTTCAGATATGGCGTTCCCGAGACCCAGACTAGAGCCAGTCCCCAATATAGATGTAGGGAGCCCCGGTTGGATCCAGCGGACCGTAGGATGTCTGGCCCAACTGCAAACCTGGGTGGTCGAGTTCGCTGAAATGCCTGAACAGCGCAAGGAGATAATGACGTGTATCGCCGGGCTATCCAAAAACTTGAGTACGGCGGTCACCTCAGACGCGGCGAACATCTCGTCGCCAGGCACGCCCAACCCGGTCGAAGAGCTCAGATGCGAATTGCGAGGCCTGGAACAAAGAGTGATGGCGATCCAAAGTAGCCAGGAGCTCGACCAACACGACACCTCAATGGAAAACGCCTGGGAATCCGCGACGGGGGAGAACCAGACACCAACTCCCAGGAGACGCGAGCGGTCGGCCTCGTCATCGTCGTCCTCGTCGGATTCGGAGGAGGAGGCCAAATCAAAAGGCAAGTCCAGCGGCAAGACTAAACGCCCATGCAGCTAAACGCACCGAGGTTGATGAGACGTCACCATCCTTCTCTCCACTCACTCCAGCTCGAACCGAAGAACCTGCGGAGGCTAGCACTTCTAACGCTGCTCCCTGCCCAGTGTGCGACAGAATTCCCAAGGAGTTCCTGAAATTTCGCTGTTCCAGTTGCAAAAGCTTCTGGAACCGACTGGTGGCCTCCTGCAACAAGTACGAATCAGACCATCCGTCGTACCCACAACCGTGCCTCCGACCGGAACACGAAGAAACCCGCCCACCAAAATGCTCCGGCTGTAGACGCTGGCGGTACGAGACCGCACTTTTGAAGATCTCGCCAGCCACCAAATTGACTATCCCTTCAGTAACACAGGCCAAGTAGCCGATGAGGGCATCGGCCGAGAGGAAGAGGGGGATGTAATGTGCCAGAATTAACATCAATGCCCTTCAGGCACATTTCAATTTAATCGACAACACTTCGCAACTCCATGTTCCATTACTTCCATGAAAGCAACCACGAGACCGATGTCCGCCAGCAACACCCAACGACCGATGTCCGCCACACGTGGGCCGAGGACAGTGAGCGCGCCACCATCGCGGCCTTCTCCATCCAACGGCCACGAGGGCCGAGGGCATAAAAGGGGCTGCCCCCTCCCTCGCGCCTTCAGTCTTCACAAGTAACGCGTCTCGTCAAGTGGTAAAGTACGAACCTAACCCTTGTAGACTCATCCCCTCTAATTGTAACGTGGAGTGAACGAACTGAGAATTAGTGAGTGTTTTCGAACAACAATAGTCTTCACTTCAACCCGCCAGTCTTCGTTTCCCGAGATCCGTTAGCTAAGGCCCGGACTCCGGAACGTTGCCGCCTTCTCCAGTACGCCGACAAGATCGTACCGAACCCCGGACGACCCCCGAACCGAGGCAGACTTGCCCCGTTCCAGGCTCCCCCAACTACAAGCCTTCAGAAGGAGAGGCCCTGGTCAACTCATCAGCTACGGAGATCTCCAGAGGTCCAAGCTCGGCACACGGTGAGCCCATTCCCTCAAACCCCATCTGTAAGCGCTTACATTCTTACTCAAATCTGGCCAACAACCCCCTCTTATCTTTAGTCCCGCCATAAGAAAGAAATTGTAGAAATTGGAAGATAACTATTGAAACCGTATTTTATAAACTAACCTTGTAAACTTGTAAAAAGAAAGTAACGATAAAGTATAAATACTAAGTCAAAACCAGTCTAGTATTAGCAGATTCAATTCTTGTATTTTAACTTGTATATCTCGTTGCTGTTCCTACGAAGTGATATATATATATTTTTAACGACATTTACCGATACGATATTTAGCTTTGACTCCTTCTGAGTATGTAACAAAATTCCGCTTCACGGTCAGTCATTTATAATTTTCTTGAATAAAAACCCTACGTGTTTAACTCTTGTTGCTTATTTCAGAATCTACCCTTTTCAGCTCACCAAAAAGGCACAGGTATATCGCAATTAGGCTTTTGGTATTTCCCAGGTCATTTACCGACCCGGGTGGTGGCAGCGACCCCAAGGAATTTCAACCAGGTTCGAACAACGACCCCCGGACTTTCAGTCCGAGGCCCCTTTTTCTACCTGACGAGATCCCTAGGAACCTTTACAACTTAACTTAACTTAAAACTAGAAGATCAGATAGGAAATAGGATAAATAAAGTAACAATTTAATTCAGAGTAACAACTTTTATTATCACAACTTAAATTCAACTTAACGTAATAATAGAGTCAGTAAACCAGTACTTACCGCACTTACCTGCCTTCAGCAACGCACCAACTTACCTATCTAAAACTTCTACCAAACAAAAATTATAAACTAAAATAAATTACACCAAAAACCTATTATCACAGGTGTTTGCGTAAAAAGGCACATTTGCTAAAACGGACCACGTTTTGAGATGGGAAAAGCTGAATAACATAATTTTATTTATTATATTAATTTAAGAAATTTTATTTCTTTTTGGAAAATCACTTGTGCCAACCCCCTAAAAGGTGCCATTTGACTAGAAAATGAGATTCCCAAAGTTTTAGGTCGATCAGATAACATTAACCCGTGCCGCATCGGGGTTTAAGCTCAGAAACTCACTTTTTTTCATACAGATATTCTTTTTTCCCTCATAACATAGTAACCATTTGTCCTGGAGACTTGAGATTCAAATGAATCAATATTCCGTATAACAGAGTGATAAAGATACATCAAATCGCCTGGAGGTCGGTTTCATACACTGGAGTGTGGTTTCTAGGTGTATGCGTAAAAAGGCACATTTGCTAAAACGGACCACGTTTTGAGATGGGAAAAGCTGAATAACATAATTTTATTTATTATATTAATTTGAGAAATTTTATTTCTTTTTGGAAAATCACTTGTGCCAACCCCCTAAAAGGTGCCATTTGACTAGAAAATGAGATTCCCAAAGTTTTAGGTCGATCAGATAACATTAACCCGTGCCGCATCGGGGTTGAAGCTCAGAAACTCACTTTTTTTCATACAAATATACTTTTTTCCTCATAACATAGTAACCATTTGTCCTGGAGACTTGTGATTCAAATGAATCAATATTCCGTATAACAGAGTGATAAAGATACATCAAATCGCCTGGAGGTCGGTTTCATACACTGGAGTGTGGTTTCTTGGTGTATGCGTAAAAAGGCACATTTGCTAAAACGGACCACGTTTTGAGATGGGAAAAGCTGAATAACATAATTTTATTTATTATATTAATTGAAGAAATTTTATTTCTTTTTGGAAAATCACTTGTGCCAACCCCCTAAAAGGTGCCATTTGACTAGAAAATGAGATTCCCAAAGTTTTAGGTCGATCAGATAACATTAACCCGTGCCGGGGTTGAAGCTCAGAAACTCACTTTTTTTCATACAGATATTCTTTTTTTCCTCATAACATAGTAACCATTTGTCCTGGAGACTTGAGATTCAAATGAATCAATATTCCGTATAACAGAGTGATAAAGATACATCAAATCGCCTGGAGGTCGGTTTCATACACTGGAGTGTGGTTTCTAGGTGTATGCGTAAAAAGGCACATTTGCCAAAACGGATCACGTTTTGAGATGGGAAAAGCTGAATAACATAATTTTGTTTATTATATTTATTTAAGAAATTTTATTTTATTTTATTTTTTTTTAGAAAATCACTTGTGCCAACCCCCTAAAAGGTGCCATTTGACTAGAAAATGAGATTCCCAAAGTTTTAGGTCGATCAGGTAACATTAACCAGTGCCGCATCGGGGTTGAAGCTCAGAAACTCACTTTTTTTCATACAAATATACTTTTTTTCCTCATAACGTAGTAACCATTTGTCCTGGAGACTTGAGATTCAAATGAATCAATATTCCGCATAACAGAGTGATAAAGATACACCAAATCGCCTGGAGGTCGGTTTCATACACTGGAGTGTGGTTTCTAGGTGTATGCGTAAAAAGGCACATTTGCTAAAACGGACCACGTTTTGAGATGGGAAAAGCTGAATAACATAATTTTATTTATTATATTTATTTAAGAAATTTTATTTTTTTTTAGAAAATCACTTGTGCCAACCCCCTAAAAGGTGCCATTCGACTGGAAAATGAGATTCCCAAAGTTTTAGGTCGATCAGATAACATTAACCCGTGCCGCATCGGGGTTGAAGCTCAGAAACTCACTTTTTTTCATACAAATATTCTTTTTTTCCTCATAACAAGGTAACCATTTGTCCTGGAGACTTGAGATTCGAATGAATCAATATTCCGTATAACAGAGTGATAAAGATACATCAAATCGCCTGGAGGTCGGTTCCATACACTGGAGTGTGGTTTCTAGGTGTATGCGTAAAAAGGCACATTTGCTAAAACGGACCACGTTTTGAGATTGGAAAAGCTGAATAACATAATTTTGTTTATTATATTTATTTAAGAAATTTTATTTTATTTTTTTTTTTCTAGAAAATCACTTGTGCCAACCCCCTAAAAGGTGCCATTTGACTGGATAATGAGATTCCCAAAGTTTTAGGTCGATCAGACAACATTAACCCGTGCCGCATCGGGGTTGAAGCTCAGAAACTCACTTTTTTTCATACAAATATACTTTTTTCCTCATAACATAGTAACCATTTGTCCTGGAGACTTGAGATTCAAATGAATCAATATTCCGTATAACAGAGTGATAAAGATACATCAAATCGCCTGGAGGTCGGTTTCATACACTGGAGTGTGGTTTGTAGGTGTATGCGTAAAAAGGTGCATTTGCTAAAACGGACCACGTTTTGAGATGGGAAAAGCTGAATAACATAATTTTATCTATTATATTAATTTAAGAAATTTTTTTTTTTTTGGAAAATCACTTGTGCCAACCCCCTAAAAGGTGCCATTTGACTAGAAAATGAGATTCCCAAAGTTTTAGGTCGATCAGGTAACATTAACCAGTGCCGCATCGGGGTTGAAGCTCAGAAACTCACTTTTTTTCATACAAATATACTTTTTTTCCTCATAACGTAGTAACCATTTGTCCTGGAGACTTGAGATTCAAATGAATCAATATTCCGCATAACAGAGTGATAAAGATACACCAAATCGCCTGGAGGTCGGTTTCATACACTGGAGTGTGGTTTCTAGGTGTATGCGTAAAAAGGCACATTTGCTAAAACGGACCACGTTTTTGAGATGGGAAGAGCTGAATAACATAACTTTAGGGGTATTCACGGTTGAGCTTATCGTGTTAAACGTGTTAAGTGGTAAACTTGTTAAACAAAAAAAGCGTGAACAACCCCAGTCGACTCGTGTTAAACGTGCTAAAGTTGTTGAAGTCTCATCACGCCTTCTTCTTCGATTACCTGGCTAGATCGCAGCCATTAGGGTCGTATGGTTATTGTGTGGCATGATTCGGTGGAGGAAGTGTGAACGAGAAGGGGAAAACGCCATAAATTCGGTAAAAATGAGGAGAAAAAAATCTACAACGTCCATCATTGTTTGTTCCATGGCAAAGAAACAAGCAAAGTTTTTTTTTACCACAGGGGACAACTTTTATACCACCTATATTGTTTACAGATTTTTTACTTTTCACACTGAAAATTTGAGGATTAGGTACTCACTCATTACGCAGTCATGTCGAAGAAAAGTTATAAACAAGAACTTGTTGATGATGAAGTGGTCAAGAAAACAGTTTTTCGCATTTTTCCTTCACTTTCATTGCATCTATTTGTTCCTCCCAACCACCTTTCTCTTCCCTCCATACCCCTCAAAGAGACCTCCATACCTTCAACTCCAACTAAAATAACTCACAAAATAACCGAGACAAACAAACGAACTCCAACTCAACAGACTCCAACTCAAAAAAACTAAGTCGAAACTAATTAACTCACAAGTAAACTGACTGAAAAACAGCTGGCAAGTTATCGGCCATTTTCTTTCTGATGTTGCGACGGATAACACGTTTAGCACACACTTTAACAGACCATTCGGGTGTGTTAACTTACGACGACTGATAACACACTTTGATAACATGTTTACGACCGATTCGTTCGACGTTAAACACGTTCTCGACGTATAACACGTTAACACGTCCAGAACGGCCCGACCGTGAATACCCCTTTTATTTATTATATTAATTTAAGAAATTTTATTTCTTTTTGGAAAATCACTTGTGCCAACCCCCTAAAAGGTGCCATTTGACTAGAAAATGAGATTCCCAAAGTTTTAGGTCGATCAGATAACATTAACCCGTGCCGCATCGGGGTTGAAGCTCAGAAACTCACTTTTTTTCATACAAATATACTTTTTTCCTCATAACATAGTAACCATTTGTCCTGGAGACTTGTGATTCAAATGAATCAATATTCCGTATAACAGAGTGATAAAGATACATCAAATCGCCTGGAGGTCGGTTTCATACACTGGAGTGTGGTTTCTTGGTGTATGCGTAAAAAGGCACATTTGCTAAAACGGACCACGTTTTGAGATGGGAAAAGCTGAATAACATAATTTTATTTATTATATTAATTGAAGAAATTTTATTTCTTTTTGGAAAATCACTTGTGCCAACCCCCTAAAAGGTGCCATTTGACTAGAAAATGAGATTCCCAAAGTTTTAGGTCGATCAGATAACATTAACCCGTGCCGCATCGGGGTTTAAGCTCAGAAACTCACTTTTTTTCATACAGATATTCTTTTTTTCCTCATAACATAGTAACCATTTGTCCTGGAGACTTGAGATTCAAATGAATCAATATTCCGTATAACAGAGTGATAAAGATACATCAAATCGCCTGGAGGTCGGTTTCATACACTGGAGTGTGGTTTCTAGGTGTATGCGTAAAAAGGCACATTTGCCAAAACGGATCACGTTTTGAGATGGGAAAAGCTGAATAACATAATTTTGTTTATTATATTTATTTAAGAAATTTTATTTTATTTTATTTTTTTTTCTAGAAAATCACTTGTGCCAACCCCCTAAAAGGTGCCATTTGACTGGATAATGAGATTCCCAAAGTTTTAGGTCGATCAGATAACATTAACCCGTGCCGCATCGGGGTTGAAGCTCAGAAACTCACTTTTTTTCATACAAATATACTTTTTTTCCTCATAACATAGTAACCATTTGTCCTGGAGACTTGAGATTCAAATGAATCAATATTCCGTATAACAGAGTGATAAAGATACATCAAATCGCCTGGAGGTCGGTTTCATACACTGGAGTGTGGTTTGTAGGTGTATGCGTAAAAAGGTGCATTTGCTAAAACGGACCACGTTTTGAGATGGGAAAAGCTGAATAACATAATTTTATCTATTATATTAATTTAAGAAATTTTATTTTTTTTTAGAAAATCACTTGTGCCAGCCCCTTAAAAGGTGCCATTTGACTAGAAAATGAGATTCCCAAAGTTTTAGGTCGATCAGATAACATTAACCCGTGCCGCATCGGGGTTGAAGCTCAGAAACTCACTTTTTTTCATACAAATATACTTTTTTTCCTTATAACAGTAGTAACCATTCGTCCTGGAGACTTGAGATTCAAATGAATCAATATTCCGCATAACAGAGTGATAAAGATACACCAAATCGCCTGGAGGTCGGTTTCATACACTGGAGTGTGGTTTCTAGGTGTATGCGTAAAAAGGCACATTTGCTAAAACGGACCACGTTTTGAGATGGGAAAAGCTGAATAACATAATTTTATTTATTATATTAATTTAAGAAATTTATTTTTTTTTTGGAAAATCACTTTTGCCAACCCCCTAAAAGGTGCCATTTGACTGGAAAATGAGATTCCCGAAGTTTTAGGTCGATCAGATAACATTAACCCGTGCCGCATCGGGGTTGAAGCTCAGAAACTCACTTTTTTTCATACAAATATTCTTTTTTCCCTCATAACATAGTAACCATTTGTCCTGGAGACTTGAGATTCAAATGAATCAATATTCCGTATAACAGAGTGATAAAGATACATCAAATCGCCTGGAGGTCGGTTTCATACACTGGAGTGTGGTTTCTAGGTGTATGCGTAAAAAGGCACATTTGCTAAAACGGACCACGTTTTGAGATGGGAAAAGCTGAATAACATAATTTTATTTATTATATTTATTTAAGAAATTTTATTTTTTTTTTTAGAAAATCACTTGTGCCAACCCCCTAAAAGGTGCCATTTGACTGGATAATGAGATTCCCAAAGTTTTAGGTCGATCAGATGACATTAACCCGTGCCGCATCGGGGTTGAAGCTCAGAAACTCACTTTTTTTCATACAAATATTCTTTTTTTTCCTCATAACATAGTAACCATTTGTCCTGGAGACTTGTGATTCAAATGAATCAATATTCCGTATAACATAGTGATAAAGATTCATCAAATCGCCTGGAGGTCGGTTTCATACACTGGAATGTGGTTTCTAGGTGTATGCGTAAAAAGGCACATTTGCTAAAACGGACCACGTTTTGAGATGAGAAAAGCTGAATAACATAATTTTATTTAATATGTTTGTTAAAGACATTTTTTTTTTTTTTTTTTTTTTTTTTGGAAAATGACTTGTGCCAACCCCCTAAAAGGTGCCATTTGACTAGAAAATGAGATTCCCAAAGTTTTATGTCGATCAGATAACATTAACCCGTGCTGCATCGGGGTTGAAGCTCAGAAACTCACTTTTTTTCATACAAATATTCTTTTTTTTCCTCATAACATAGTAACCATTTGTCCTGGAGACTTGTGATTCAAATGAATCAATATTCCGTATAACATAGTGATAAAGATTCATCAAATCGCCTGGAGGTCGGTTTCATACACTGGAATGTGGTTTCTAGGTGTATGCGTAAAAAGGCACATTTGCTAAAACGGACCACGTTTTGAGATGAGAAAAGCTGAATAACATAATTTTATTTAATATGTTTGTTAAAGACATTTTTTTTTTTTTTTTTTTTTTTTGGAAAATGACTTGTGCCAACCCCCTAAAAGGTGCCATTTGACTAGAAAATGAGATTCCCAAAGTTTTATGTCGATCAGATAACATTAACCCGTGCTGCATCGGGGTTGAAGCTCAGAAAACTCACTTTTTTTTCATACAAATATTCTTTTTTTTCCTCATAACATAGTGTTGTGACTCGAGTTGGCCAAAAGAGTAATACACGCTTCTACATAATGAACAAAACCTTTATTTACACGGCTAAAACTTATTAGAGCAACACAATATGAGACATACGACACGATTGATAAGGGGTAACTGACTGAAGTAGTGAACGAGAGGGGAGACACAACTGATTGGTACTGAACGGTTACTACAATTCTCCCACACTTGATTAAAAATCTTCAATTTTGTTGAGCACATAGTCACGGAGGTATGGAGGCTGATGACGTTGTCTGGATGATCGACGGAGGTCTGGTGTCACTGGATGGTTAGCTGGTTGTACAGCAGGGGTGTCGCTGTGAATTAAACCTGGTTGAGTTGCTGAACCATCATTGGAGAACTTGGAAAAAGGGATTCCAAAATTCTGTGGCTGAGGCTCGAATGTCACCTGTTTCCTGGGTACCAAGGTGGATATTAGTTGATTTATATGGCGCTTTAAGGTCCGTCCCGAATCAAGCTCAACGATGTAGTGACAAATACCCAGCTTTCTTGCTACTGTACCAAACTGCCAAATGTCATGATTACCCTGATGGATCCTCACCTGGACTCTCTCTCCCACACTAAGGGAACGGATACGTGAGGCACAGGAAGTGGTTGGTTTCAATGCTTCAGGATTTGGCAGAAGGGCATCAAGTCTAATTCGCAGTTTCCTCTTCAAATAGAGTTCAGCAGGTGACTGTCCTGAGGCTAATGGGGTAGCACGATAGCGAAATAGAATGGTTTGCACTTTCTCACTTAGAGGACGACGTTCATCAACCACAGCCTTTAGCTTCCTTTTTAGGGTTTGGATATTGCGCTCTGCAAGTCCGTTTGTAGCTGGATGGTTAGGTGCGCTAAATTTTTGAAAAATCCCTCGCTCTTTGCAATGTTTCTGGAATTCCTCACTTTTGAATATCGCCGCATTGTCAGAGACTAAGACTGAGGGGTATCCATGCACGGAGAAAATGTTTTTCAAGGAGTGAGATGGTTGATGCAGATGAGGGTGCATCCCGACATATGCGTACTTCAGCCCATTTGGACTTGGCATCAACGCACATGAGCAGGAAGTGACCTTCTAGAGGACGAGCATAGTCCACATGAACCCTTTCCCAGTTTTCGTTGGGCTGGTCCCAGGGATGCACTATTGCTTTTTGGGGACAGTTGCGGACTTGGGCACAAGGTTCGCAGCTCTTCACGAGTTTTTCGATTTCCTTATCAAGTCCTTCCCAATAAACATACCTCCTTGCCAATTGCTTCATCTTTGTAACTCCTAGATGAGTAGCATGAAGTTCATTTAGAATCGCGGCTTGGAGTGTTTTTGGGATAACAACTCGATCCAATCGGAACAAGACGTTGTCGGATATAGTAAAGGGGCTGTCTCGAGGATTTCTTCGGAAGTCTTGCATCAGGGTTTGAAGTTCAGGATCTTTTGCTGTTTCTTCCGCTATGGTTTGGGAAAGTAATTACACAACTAGAAATCTGGAGTAGGGTTTCCGCAAAGAGAGCGTTGACTTCACCATCTACTGCCAGTTCTGCTGGGTTGTCAGGGGTCAGAGATGCACGAGACAAGCAGTTCAACATTGTCATTTTCCTTACCCTTTTTACAACGAACTGAGTAATTTAATCCACTTAGGAATGACGCATACCGCAAGAGACGAGCTGATGTCATCTGTGGAAGTGGGCGGTCTGGGTGGAAGATACGAGATAAGGGTTCATTGTCTGTGACGAGAATGAAGTGTCGGCCTAGAATATAATTGTAAAAATGAGTCGTGGCATAAATTATGGCCAGAGCCTCTCTATCCAGCTGGCTATAGTTTGTTTCAGCAGGTGTAAGAGATCGCGAGGCATAGGCGATTGGCCTTTCTTGGCCCTCTATTTCATGGCTGAGGATTGCTGCTATACCAGTTGGGCTGGCATCAGTAGTAAGTATTACTGGTTTTGTGGGGTCAAAGGGTGTAAGAACCCTGTCATTAGATAACTCAGACTTGAGATGCAGGAACGAAGCTTCTGCAGCAGCTGACCAGGAAAACTTCACATTATTTTGTAGTAAACGGCGCAATGGGTAGGTCTTAGAGGAAAAATCTGGAATGAATTTTGCATAGTAGGTGACTAAACCGAGGAATCGTCTCAAATCGTCAACGTTTCTAGGACGTGGCATCTCTGTAACTGCTTTGACTTTTCCTGGGCATTTTTGGATTTTGTTGTAAGACACGACATGGCCCAGGTAACTAATGTTTTCTTTGAAAAATGAACACTTTGATTTATTCAGATGGAGGTCGTTTTTCTTCAGACGCTCCAAGCAGCAATGAGGTTCTGCGTGCATTCTGAAAGTGTGACACCATGGCATATGATGTCATCAAAATACGCTTCAACTTTTGGTAGGCCATGCAACAACTGAGATAGTATTCTGTTGAACTCTGATGGGGCCGTCTTTATGCCGAAGCTGAGTCTATTCATTCGATACGTCCCTTTATGTGTTGAGATTGTTTGTATTTTGCTACCTTCTTCATCTACTTTGAGGTGTAGGTAGGCCTTATGGAGATCCAACTTGCAGAAAAATTTTGAACCTCTGAGACTATGTAAGACATCGTCAATGCGTCGTATTGGATGATTGGCAGCAACCAACCTCGCATTCACTCCGCACTTATAGTCGACGCAAAGCCTCACTCCTCCATCAGGTTTGGCTATTACGACGAGGGGTGAGCCCCAGTCGCTGGATGAAACTGGAGTGATGACGCCCTGAGATTCGAGTGTTGCAAGCTCTTTGTTGACTCGTTCCCGTAAAGCAAAGGGAACATCACGTTCACGGATAAACACAGGCTTTGCGCCTTCTCTGAGTTGCAATTTTAGTTCAACATTGGGCACGCAACCAATTCTTTCTTCAAAGATGGTTGAATACTTTGCAAATATGTCACTGAGTGTTGCAACTGAGTTGGTGTGGATTGGTTCAGGAATGGTGAGTCGGTGGCTATCAATTTCATTGAGGCTGATGTTTAGTCCTCGAATCCACACTCTGCCCAACAACGCATCATGACCTGGAGGCACTATGAAGAGATCAGCATCAATCTCTCTACCTTTGTAGGCAACAGCAAGTGTGACTTTACCTTTAGGTTTTATGATGTGATCAGAATATGATCGGAATGATACTGAAGTCGTTTGAAGAGGCAGATTGAGTCCAAGGTTGTTAAAATCAGTTTCGGATAGCAGAGAAAAACGTGCTCCTGAATCAACTTCAAACATTTGAGGCTTACCATTAAGTGTGACATTGACAAAATATTTATCTTGATCAGGTCCAATCTCATAGAGATCTGTGGCATCCTGGATTCGACCAATTCCATACTCCTGACTTGAAGCACTAATTTCATCATCAGAGTGCTGACTTGAAAGATGATGAGTATTTGACTTGCGCATGAGGGTTGTGATGCATACCTTCCCTACATGGCCAATCTTGCGACAGGAATCACATCTTAAACTGGTACGCTCAGTCCTACACTCACGAGACTTGTGATTGGCACGGCCACAGTTGAGGCATAGACCATCTATACCTAATGCACGGTAATCAACTCGACCATAGCGACTTTGAGAGTGTGAACGTCCATGTGAACCGGAATTTGATTGGTGACTGTAGTTACGAGGAATAGAACTATTGTGACTGTGACGAGTGTTCTGTTGAAAATTGGATTGCTTCTGTATTTTGTTTGTGTCAACAACTTCTTCTGAGGATTTATCAACTGGTGTGACCAGCTGGCTTGATTCGTAGCGTGAGGCTTCTAACGCTATTGCCTTTCTGAGTAAGTCATCAAAATCAGTGAGTGGTGTCTGTTGGAGAAGCTGTTCTCGAATCCAACTGTCTTTGAGGCCTCTTATAAATTGTGCACGGAGAAAAGTATCAGCTATGGATATTTTCTGGTTGCATGTACATGTGACATAAAAATCACAGTCAACCAACTTTCCCTTAAGTGAGGCTACAAAATCAGATATTGACTGATGAGGCTGTTGGGTCACATTCAAAAAATAATGTTGAGAGACAACAGTAGAAACAGGAGGGGACAACATGGCTTTAAAATGGTTAACAAGATTGTCAAATGAAATTTCCTTGATGGGCTTGTCAGGCCCTAAAAGTGCTGCCAGATTGTTATAATGCATCTTCCCAATTGATGAACATAGTAGTTGAGCTTTTTTCTTATTATCAGAAATGTTTTTGAGATCACAATAATTTCCAAACCGTTCCAAATAGGAAATAAACTTCTCATGTTTGGAGTCATAATTTTCAAAAGGTGTTATTTGTGGGGCTGGAGATTGACCTCCCAGAGCTGCAGTCAAGACAGAGATAAACTGCTGAAATTGTACTTCATCCATGGCGAATACAGTGGTGACAGGAAAAAAATTTGCAGTGGTGACAGAAAATCCGGAGCTGAGACAGAAAACCTCCCCAAAACCAACCAACAGTTGCTCAGGAACAGAAAACGCCGACTCAGTGACTTAGGAACCGATAACGGCTCTTGAGGCTTAAAAACTTGGAACCAGTTCGCGGACGAACCAAAAGTAGCAACGTGTTGAACTTGACAATGGCGAGCGATTTTCTCGATTTATCTAACTGCATTGGCGTCGGCGATCTCGAAAACGACCAAATGTTCACGCATTTCGCACTTCAACTGCAGGATTTTCGAAATCAAATTTCAACAAGTAGGTAAACAACCGTAAGTACCTGGAGAAGATTACTTGTGCTGGAAAGGTGGTTGGTGGCCGGCGAGTAGATGACACTGCGGAACTTCTACTTCACGATGTGTTTCTTGAAACTTTATCTTCGTCGCCAAACTTGTTGTGACTCGAGTTGGCCAAAAGAGTAATACACGCTTCTACATAATGAACAAAACCTTTATTTACACGGCTAAAACTTATTAGAGCAACACAATATGAGACATACGACACGATTGATAAGGGGTAACTGACTGAAGTAGTGAACGAGAGGGGAGACACAACTGATTGGTACTGAACGGTTACTACACATAGTAACCATTTGTCCTGGAGACTTGAGATTCAAATGAATCAATATTCCGTATAACATAGTGATAAAGATTCATCAAATCGCCTGGAGGTCGGTTTCATACACTGGAATGTGGTTTCTAGGTGTATGCGTAAAAAGGCACATTTGCTAAAACGGACCACGTTTTGAGATGAGAAAAGCTGAATAACATAATTTTATTTAATATATTTGTTAAAGACATTTTATTTTTTTTTTTTTAGAAAATGACTTGTGCCAACCCCCTAAAAGGTGCCATTTGACTGGAAAATGAGATTCCCAATGTTTTAGGTCGATCAGATAACATTAACCCGTGCCGCATCGGGGTTGAAGCCCAGAAACTCACTTTTTTTCATACAAATATACTTTTTTTCCTCATAACATAGTAACCATTTGTCCTGGAGACTTGTGATTCAAATGAATCAATATTCCGTATAACAGAGTGATAAAGATACATCAAATCGCCTGGAGGTCGGTTTCATACACTGGAGTGTGGTTTCTAGGTGTATGCGTAAAAAGGCACATTTGCTAAAACGGACCACGTTTTGAGATGGGAAAAGCTGAATAACATAATTTTATTTATTATATTTATTCAAGAAATTTTATTTTTTTTTTTTTTTTAGAAAATCACTTGTGCCAACCCCCTAAAAGGTGCCATTTGACTGGATAATGAGATTCCCAAAGTTTTAGGTCGATCAGATAACATTAACCCGTGCCGCATCGGGGTTGAAGCTCAGAAACTCACTTTTTTTCATACAAATATTCTTTTTTTCCTCATAACATAGTAACCATTTGTCCTGGAGACTTGAGATTCAAATGAATAAATATTCCGTATAACAGAGTGATAAAGATACATCAAATCGCCTGGAGGTCGGTTTCATACACTGGAGTGTGGTTTCTAGGTGTATGCGTAAAAAGGCACATTTGCTAAAACGGACCACGTTTTGAGATGGGAAAAGCTGAATAACATAATTTTATTTATTATATTTATTTAAGAAATTTTTTTTTTTTTTTTTTTTAGAAAATCACTTGTGCCAACCCCCTAAAAGGTGCCATTTGACTGGATAATGAGATTCCCAAAGTTTTAGGTCGATCAGATGACATTAACCCGTGCCGCATCGGGGTTGAAGCCCAGAAACTCACTTTTTTTCATACAAATATTCTTTTTTTCCTCATAACATAGTAACCATTTGTCCTGGAGACTTGAGATTCAAATGAATCAATATTCCGTATAACATAGTGATAAAGATACATCAAATCGCCTGGAGGTCGGTTTCATACACTGGAGTGTGGTTTCTAGGTGTATGCGTAAAAAGGCACATTTGCTAAAACGGACCACGTTTTGAGATGAGAAAAGCTGAATAACATAATTTTATTTATTATATTTATTCAAGAAATTTTATTTTTTTTTTTTTTTAGAAAATCACTTGTGCCAACCCCCTAAAAGGTGCCATTTGACTGGATAATGAGATTCCCAATGTTTTAGGTCGATCAGATAACATTAACCCGTGCCGCATCGGGGTTGAAGCTCAGAAACTCACTTTTTTTCATACAAATATTCTTTTTTTCCTCATAACATAGTAACCATTTGTCCTGGAGACTTGAGATTCAAATGAATAAATATTCCGTATAACAGAGTGATAAAGATACATCAAATCGCCTGGAGGTCGGTTTCATACACTGGAGTGTGGTTTCTAGGTGTATGCGTAAAAAGGCACATTTCGTCACGCTAGTGGCAACACCAGGTATCTCATTTTTTCCAATTTTTCAGGGGAGCCAAAAAACTGATTTGAACAACAGGTGCTATCTCAGAAATGGATCTCAATAAGCAACAGGCGCTATCTCAACGCCTAACTTTGTGTCCCTGATTATTGATGAATAACAACTTATTTATCTCTTTCATAGGACTCACTTTACCCTTACAACTTCTTAACAGGTGTATAAACTAAAAATCACATGATTTTCTCAATAATACACTTAGGAAAACTTACCATCGGAAATGTAGCCATCCTGAGATAGCATGTGTTGACGAACAACTTGAGATAACCACTGTTAACTAACAAATGTAAATTGCGATTTACGCGCTCCCTGTTGCCCTGATGAAGAAACTAACTTCACCATTCGATTCCCCACAAAATTTTACCTTAAAAACGGTTCTTAAACCGAAACAGCCAAAAAATGAGATAGCTGGTGTTGCCACTAGCGTGACGATTTGCTAAAACGGACCACGTTTTGAGATGGGAAAAGCTGAATAACATAATTTTATTTATTATATTTATTTAAGAAATTTTATTTTTTTTTTTTTTTAGAAAATCACTTGTGCCAACCCCCTAAAAGGTGCCATTTGACTGGATAATGAGATTCCCAAAGTTTTAGGTCGATCAGATGACATTAACCCGTGCCGCATCGGGGTTGAAGCCCAGAAACTCACTTTTTTTCATACAAATATTCTTTTTTTCCTCATAACATAGTAACCATTTGTCCTGGAGACTTGAGATTCAAATGAATCAATATTCCGTATAACAGAGTGATAAAGATACATCAAATCGCCTGGAGGTCGGTTTCATACACTGGAGTGTGGTTTCTAGGTGTATGCGTAAAAAGGCACATTTGCTAAAACGGACCACGTTTTGAGATGAGAAAAGCTGAATAACATAATTTTATTTAATATATTTGTTAAAGACATTTTATTTTTTTTTTAGAAAATGACTTGTGCCAACCCCCTAAAAGGTGCCATTTGACTGGAAAATGAGATTCCCAAAGTTTTAGGTCGATCAGATAACATTAACCCGTGCCGCATCGGGGTTGAAGCCCAGAAACTCACTTTTTTTCATACAAATATACTTTTTTTCCTCATAAACCGAAACTGGGGGTGTTTGTTTAGAATAAAGTGATACTAGTCTAGTCATTGTTTCGTCATAACTAGAAAACAGCGCATCGAGACCTTCTGTCATAGCTATGAAAGTATTTTTTAAACGAATATCTGTTGGTTTTTTTTTTTTCATAAGCATCAGCAGCTGCGTTTATTCTATTCATTTTACCACCCAGAAACTCAATACGAAAATTTAAGTCGTCAATGAGAGGCCTTTTAAATAAATAATCGAGAAACTAGGTATACTACAGTTTTTCGTGATAACTGATTTAAGTTGGCAGCACTACCTGAGGTGAAACGATTCGCCTGGCCCTTCCTTATCTCAATTTTTGGTTTAAGTGAAATATTATTTAGTGCGAATTTGAGAAGAGTTGTCGTGTTTATTTTGTCTTTACCCGGTTGTAACATATATAGATACCAGTAAAATGAATATAAAAGTATGATAGTACCTACCTAACAAATGATAGTAAAACGTATTGGAAAAAAATTGGAACCCATAGTATATGAAACAATAATGAGAATTGAATTTAAATAACTTCAATATTAATGACGAAGTGGATAGGTAGTGGTAGGTAGGCCTACAAACAAATAGTATTTTCTGTTCAACCATGGAAGAAAAAAAAACAACTCCATCTAATCTGTGGTTATCCTCACGTAGCACACCCTCGCATAGACAGCAGATTTTTTCAAACGCCAAAAGTTGGCTTTTGGCGTCGAGGAACTTTTCGCGTGTGGGAGTAGATACGTGTGAAACGAAACGGCAAGTACAAAAATACTCTACTGTGTGAATCAAAAACTCTCTAATGTTATTCAAATAGAGGTGCACAAATTACAGGCGGGGCAGGCCGCATCGCATCGGAAACATCGCTTACAAGGCGGATTTTTCTGCCAATGCGCTCCGATCCGCCCCGCCCCTCTGAAATGAATAGAAAACCTTTTGAATAAATAAGGCTTTATTCAGCTATAAATGTCAGCATTATAAAATGAAGTAGAAAACGGAGAAAATAGAATTTGGATGGGACACGTCAGAAGCGAAACATATGATTAATTTGGAAGATGAAATAATAATAAACTTAGTGAATCATATCATTCACCCCTCCCTTTTAGTACAGGTGTAATCTTTAGAATTTGGGTATCTAACTTGGAGTTAAGGTTATGAGAAATTATCAATCTAATGATTTGGGATTTATGAGTTTAAAAGGGTTTATGATTTTGATTCTTAAAACTTGAATTATCTTACCCCAGTAAACACATATATTTGTACAACAAGGGATTAGGTGATTCTGCTTACCTGAGTCTACGACTGCTTCGAGATCTCCGAAGGTGAAAATGGCTTTACTATTATGGTAGTGCGTGATGACCAAAGCAAAAAGGCGAAAGGTTTACTTGAAAACTTTGTGATGCTAAATTAAATATTGACGTCAGAATGAAGAGTTACTTTATAAACTGATCCTAATCCTTTAAAAGCTGGTACAAAAATCCCAACTAAGTGAGGCTAGGAAATTCTAGGTAGAAAGGTATCTTGAACTAGAGCCCAGAGGATAAAAGATTCTACCTGAGAAGTTCCTAGGGTTGCTGCCACCACCTGGGTCGATTATTGACCTCAGGAAAAACCCAAATTATTTAAGTGCAAAATACCTGAGTCCAACGGAATTGGAAAGGGTCAAAACTCTGAAATAAGTACTGCAAAGGTTAAAAACACGTAGGGTTTTTATTCAGAAAATTATAAGTTGATTACCGTGAAGCGGATTTACGAGGGTTCTGATGGAACCGTCGACAAGAATAATCAGTAATATATTCGAAAAGATACTTAAAAATATATCAATATGATTGAAAATGTATTTGATAACGATCAATGAAATCACACTTGGCTTTAAGAAATTATGTACGAAATTCGCAATAAGTATGCTTCTAAAATAAATGTACTTTGTTGTTACTTGCAATATTATGCTTATAAGAAAATAATAATTATGTAGGAACTTGATTCTACTTATACAAAATATGACTTAGTCTTCTGACTTTACTACTGAAAATACAATTGTTCTTCACAACAAAAACTTCTTAGGTTACGGTTTCTCGTTACAACTGAACTAACTTTACAATATGCGTTTCTCTTTACTTTCCTATTTCTTTTACAGGACGTTAAATTATGAGGGGGAGGTTTTGCCAGATTTTGAGTAATTTGTAAGCGCTTACAGAAATTATGAGGGAATGTTGCTCACCCTTGGCCTAGCTTGGATCAGTGTAGATCTCCGTGGCGGTATGTTGCTTCAGGGCCTCTTCTTCCTGCAGTGCTGAAGGGGGATGCCTGGGACCGGGGCAAACTTGCCTCGTTCCGGGGTTCGAACGGCGTACCAGTTCGGGTCGGCGAAAATGGAGAGTTGGCGGCAACGTCTTGAGTCCGGGCCTTAGCTTGCGGATGTCTCAAGAACGAAGACTGGCGGGATTCTTGGAACGGCTATTGGAAATGTCCCGTGGGTTGCACTTCACTACGATTCTCAGTTCGTTCCGCGACACTACGTTTAGAGGGGATTGAGTACTGGAGCTGGGTTCGGCAACTTGCGAGACGCGTGACTTCAGACTGAAGGGTCGAGGGAGGGGGCAGCCCCTTATATCACCTCGGCCATCTTGCGGCTTGTAGCTGGAAGGGCCGCGATGGTGGCGCGCTCGCGTGTCCTCATCGGTGGTGGCGGACAGTTGTTGATGGTTGCTGCATGGAAGGCGCATGGAAGAAGTTTGTGTGAAGAGTAGAGATTTTCAGCTAATTACACCCCCTCCTTCTCTCTCGGCCGATGCCCTCATCGGCTACTTTTCAACTCTGGTAACGGAAGGAATCGGCAGCTTGGTCTCTGGGGTGATGGTCAGCAGTGCCACCTCGTAGCGCCAACGTCTGCAGCCTGGACACTTTGGTGGTCTGGATTCCTCGTGTTCCTTACGGAGACAGGGCTGTGGGTACGAGGGATGGTCGACGGCGTACTTCTGGCAGGAGGCGACTAGACGGTTCCAGAAACTTTTACAACTTGAGCACCGGAATTTGAGAAATTCCTTCGGGATGCGATCACAGACGGGGCAGGGTGCAGCTCCTGAGGTTGTCGGCTCAGCTGGCTCCTCTTTGCGTGCTGGGGTAACAGGAGAGAACGCTGGTGAAGGTTCCTCCTCTACGAGACGTTTTGCTGCCGGTTTCTTGGTGTCACCCTTCGTCTTCTCATCGTCATCAGAATCAGACGAGGAGGATGATGAGGAAGAGGACTGACGAGCTCGGCGTTTCGGAGTGGAAGTTTCTCCAGTTGCGGACTCCCAAGCGTTCTCCAGGGAAGCAGTGGATTGGTTGAGCTCGTTGCTGCTCTGGATGGCCATGACGCGTTGCTGTAGCCCACGCAATTCGCATCGCAGTTCCTCCACGGGGTTGGGCGTCCCAGCTGGGGCGAGATTTGCTGCGCTGGAGCGAACTGCTTTGCTCATGTTGTGCGACAGGTTTGCGATGCAGGTCATGATCTCCTTACGTTGCTCCGGCATCTCCCCGAATTTGACCAGCCACGTATGTAGCTGTGCAATGCAGGTTACCGTGCGTTCTACCCATTCGTCGCTTCCTACCTCAATATCGGGTACTGGCTCTAGTCGGGGTTTCGGAAACGCCATCGTCCTGAAACAAAAGAACCAGCCGTCTTACTGACTACTCCGACCTCGCATGCTCTCACTCCACAACTCCGCCTAACCGTGCGCGTTCGCGACATCGTTAGCAACCTCCTAGATGTTCAGGGCTCAACAGTTCTCGACCCCCCCCCCCCTACGGTAGGTATTGGATGGATCAAGTGCCTTGGTTTCCCCTAGACGTCCGGATTCAGGTTTTGAGGTAAGTGAAAGAAGAATGCTAAGTCGTTATGTGATATCTTTTGATTTTGACATATGACATTGTAAAACTATAAATAACTGAATGATGACCCTTTTGTGTTTTTTTTTTTAATTACAGGTATAATAATTTCTTTAATTTTTACAGGTTATCCAGCCTCCTCTTCGGGACCAATGTCGACGACGGAGACTCTGCCGGTATGTAACCTTTTGTAGTCGACGATCTTTCGGGGTCGAAGGTTGTATGGTGTTGTTCCGGCAGTGGTGGTCATGGGCAATGTGTTTCCCGTTGTAGGGTGCTCCTGTGATGGTGTACTGTCCTGCAGCAGGCGTTCGACGTCCGGAGTCACACAGGTGGTCTCGACGAGTTCCGGCTCATTCTCGTCGTCGGACTCTAACCAGGGATCTAGGCTGGGTTGAGAGGGTCCGGGCGACGGAGCTGGTGCGGGGGCCTCGCGCGAGTGCGGCTCCTCCCGGTTGATGGCTTCGTCCGGTGCTCTCCCAACGGAAGCTGGTTTCAGACGACTATGTTGGTCTCTAGTCGCTCTCCAAAGGGCATCCTTCAATTCGGGTTTCATTCCCGTAAGTCTTCTATCCGGTTTGAGGGCTTCCGACCCTTGGTTTCCCGAGGTTATTCCGGTCCTCCTCGATAACAGGTCCCTTATGTGTTCTTCTACCCTACAGCGGTACGGTGGTGGGGCTCGCCGTACGGAGTGTGATACACGGCCGTTTGGTTCAGTCTGTACCGGTTCAATCCCTGGCGGCCTATTCGTACAGCCGTCTTCTTCCTTCATTCCTCCGCGCGGATGTGCGTTTCGCGACGGGAACCCCTCTATTTCCTTCCGACATTCGCTCTTGGGATAGGTTGGCAGTTGTCCAGTGGGGACTACCGCGTCGTTGTGATAAGGCTCATCGCCGCAGGTTTCTGTAGGCGGCGCCTCCAGGTGTTGCACAGACGTCGTTGCTACCACTACTTCAGCCGGTATCCCGTCGACGGTCGGTCGGGGCTTCTTAACTGAGGGTTCTCGTAGATCGAAAAATTGTGGATTCGGGTTCGTCGAGGGTCGTCTTTTGACTGTGGAACTCGCCGGAGTGGTTGGTCGGGAATTTTTGTCCTTTGCCGCTCTTACTTTCAGTTGACGTAAGCGTGTCAGTGTCTTGGGGTTCTCCCACACGGCTCCGAGGACCATCGGTACCCCCGACTCGGCGTTTGTCATTGTGACGTGTTTCGTGTCGGTACGAATTCCAATGGGAAATCTTTTCAGAAGGTCGAGCCCCACGAGATCCAGGTGCGAATCCGGCCTCTCAAAAATGTAAAACCGATGCGAGGCACGTCTGTCGCCGATGCGCACAGTTAGTTCCTGTGTTCCCCGCAGGGGTATTTTCTGACCATCCGCTCCCCAAAGTTCAGTGGATGTGGGTTGAACTGGAACTCCCGGTACAGGGTGTGACAAAGCGGAGACGGCGGCGCCGGTATCCAGGATGACATCGCGGTTGTATTTGCCTAATCCAATTTTCATCCGGATCATCGGGCGTGTGGTACAGTTGACGGTGGCTTGGAAGGCTACTATCTCATCCCCGCGGATTTCTTCCTCCGGAATGTCTTCGGGCGGTAGTGTTACTACGGCGGCTGTGGGACTGGTGACACTTCCTCGAGGTTGCGACACTGGCATCATCTTCTTTTTTCGCAGGCACTCGTTCTCCAGATGTTCTCGAGCTCCGCAAAAATCACAGAAAATCGCACTCTGTATGCCGTGCGGGCAGTTTACAGGGAAATGACTATAGTCTCCACAGTACAGACACGGGTATCAGGGGCTCGGTGAGGGTTGCTTCCAGCCGGGTCTACTTTGTCCGGTATGAGGCGGCGTCGTCATCTGGCTCCTACTTGGTCCCTGCGGTGTTGTCTTCTGAGGGCACTTTCCGGCGAAATGTCCGGCTTCTCCGCACGTATAGCATTTGAGGGAATCTTTGTTAAGAACTCCGGCTATATCCCATTTGAAGTCGGCAGCCTTCTCGCTTTGGTGGTCATCGTCGAGGTCTTCCGCACGCTTGACTGCTTCTTCCAGTGTGTCGGGTAGGTTACTCTGGAGGAAAGGACTAATTTCCTTATTTATTCCTCGTACGAAAGCTCGAAGGGTTTTCGTCTTCACCCACTCCCGTTGTTGTGCTGCGGTAAGGTTAACCTCGTTGCGGACTGCGGTCTTCGCGGTTGCGATGAGCTTCTCGGCGAATCGTCGTATGCTTTCCTCAGGTTGTCGTTTAGTGGTCCATAGGCGTATCATGGCTTTTTCAGGGTCTTCACTCTCGTACCACTGGAGAATAGCGTCGCGGAGGTTGGTATACGGTTGGGCTCCTAAATCTTCTTGAAGGAATCGCTTAGCCCCTCCACGGAGTCGGGTACGAAGAAATCTGAGTTTCTGCTCCTGATCCAAATCATGGGTGGCTTGGTCTACCTCGGCGAAAAATGAGGCTGCTGAGATGGCATCGGAGTCGTCCGGATTCCAAGGTTCTATTTCTAGAAACAAGGATCGTGGTAGGTCTCGTGGTTGTTGGTTTTGACCTTGAGCTGGGGTTTGTGCAGTTCGGAAGAATTCTCCCATCCTGTTCATAGCCTCCGTCATGGCATCGGCCAATTCTGCAGTTACTTTGTCATCTCCAGAAGCCATGATGTCGTTGTTTGAATTCGTCACAATTAAAGAGTATACAAGAAAAGCCCGGTAATATATGAAAAAAATTCACTTCACTTTCCCGCAACGCTGAATCGGTAGTCGAGGGGGTTTGGCGAATTTGATCCAATCCTTTTTACAAAAAAAAAAAACTTTTATTCAGGAAAAGTTTTTATGTCAAAATGTAGGGTAATCGACGAATTTTACTATTAACTTTTCTAATGAAATTTACTATGCAAGAAAAAAAATGTGGTTAATTGCTCAAAATTTTATTTAAATTTACTTAAATGTGTAGGTTCGAACCGTGACTGGGTCGACCTACGTACCACTGGAATACTGAATTTAGTTCGAACCGTGAAGCGGTTCGTTCCCTATACTAATTTACAAAACTACTGGTTCGGATCGCGAATCGGTACGAAATTCGATTCGGTACGAACGAAGACTTGGTTCGAACCGTGAAGCGGTTCGTTCTACGATTGGTATGATATGGGTCTGGTCCGCGTACTGACTTGGTTCGAACTAGGAACTGGTTCGGACGAGGTACGGTTATGGTTTGAAGTCGGGTCGGACTGAGTTCTGGTCCGAACAAAATACTAAGGTTCTCAAACACGTGGTGGTTCGAACGGTTTGCGACACGATGGTTCTCAAACACGTGGTGGTTCGAACGGTTTGCGATACGATGGTTCTCGAACACGTGGTGGTTCGAATGAAATATTTGTACGAAACGGAATAGGCGGATTGTGGAGTGGTAATAGTTGACAATATGCACAATAAATAGTACGAATTGCGTACTGAATTGAACTCTCTGCGCTCCTCTCACTCTCCGGCTGAATCTTTTGTCTGTACAATTTGTGCGTGTACTAAAAGTGTGATAATGCGTTAATATAAAGAAAATAAAATATCAAGATATATGCAAAATTACTGATGATTCTTATTTTAATGTTCCAAATTTCAGTGGTTCAACCACCTCTCAATTCCAGGACTGGTATTTGCTTTTGTTTGTGGGTTCTGAAAATCGTAACTTTCGTTGATCCTACCGCTGGTCACCAGATGTAATCTTTAGAATTTGGGTATCTAACTTGGAGTTAAGGTTATGAGAAATTATCAATCTAATGATTTGGGATTTATGAGTTTAAAAGGGTTTATGATTTTGATTCTTAAAACTTGAATTATCTTACCCCAGTAAACACATATATTTGTACAACAAGGGATTAGGTGATTCTGCTTACCTGAGTCTACGACTGCTTCGAGATCTCCGAAGGTGAAAATGGCTTTACTATTATGGTAGTGCGTGATGACCAAAGCAAAAAGGCGAAAGGTTTACTTGAAAACTTTGTGATGCTAAATTAAATATTGACGTCAGAATGAAGAGTTACTTTATAAACTGATCCTAATCCTTTAAAAGCTGGTACAAAAATCCCAACTAAGTGAGGCTAGGAAATTCTAGGTAGAAAGGTATCTTGAACTAGAGCCCAGAGGATAAAAGATTCTACCTGAGAAGTTCCTAGGGTTGCTGCCACCACCTGGGTCGATTATTGACCTCAGGAAAAACCCAAATTATTTAAGTGCAAAATACCTGAGTCCAACGGAATTGGAAAGGGTCAAAACTCTGAAATAAGTACTGCAAAGGTTAAAAACACGTAGGGTTTTTATTCAGAAAATTATAAGTTGATTACCGTGAAGCGGATTTACGAGGGTTCTGATGGAACCGTCGACAAGAATAATCAGTAATATATTCGAAAAGATACTTGAAAATATATCAATATGATTGAAAATGTATTTGATAACGATCAATGAAATCACACTTGGCTTTAAGAAATTATGCACGAAATTCGCAATAAGTATGCTTCTAAAATAAATGTACTTTGTTGTTACTTGCAATATTATGCTTATAAGAAAATAATAATTATGTAGGAACTTGATTCTACTTATACAAAATATGACTTAGTCTTCTGACTTTACTACTGAAAATACAATTGTTCTTCACAACAAAAACTTCTTAGGTTACGGTTTCTCGTTACAACTGAACTATCTTTACAATATGCGTTTCTCTTTACTTTCCTATTTCTTTTACAGGACGTTAAATTATGAGGGGGAGGTTTTGCCAGATTTTGAGTAATTTGTAAGCGCTTACAGAAATTATGAGGGAATGTTGCTCACCCTTGGCCTAGCTTGGATCAGTGTAGATCTCCGTGGCGGTATGTTGCTTCAGGGCCTCTTCTTCCTGCAGTGCTGAAGGGGGATGCCTGGGACCGGGGCAAACTTGCCTCGTTCCGGGGTTCGAACGGCGTACCAGTTCGGGTCGGCGAAAATGGAGAGTTGGCGGCAACGTCTTGAGTCCGGGCCTTAGCTTGCGGATGTCTCAAGAACGAAGACTGGCGGGATTCTTGGAACGGCTATTGGAAATGTCCCGTGGGTTGCACTTCACTACGATTCTCAGTTCGTTCCGCGACACTACGTTTAGAGGGGATTGAGTACTGGAGCTGGGTTCGGCAACTTGCGAGACGCGTGACTTCAGACTGAAGGGTCGAGGGAGGGGGCAGCCCCTTATATCACCTCGGCCATCTTGCGGCTTGTAGCTGGAAGGGCCGCGATGGTGGCGCGCTCGCGTGTCCTCATCGGTGGTGGCGGACAGTTGTTGATGGTTGCTGCATGGAAGGCGCATGGAAGAAGTTTGTGTGAAGAGTAGAGATTTTCAGCTAATTACACAGGACGTAATCTGACAGGTGTCCTGGTGGTCGTCGATTCCTTGGAGGTCGTGATGAACTGATATCAATAACATCTGCTTCAGTTGTTATCAGAGGAGAGTCTTTCGGAGAAGTTGAGGTCCTAGGATGAATTTCCTCTTGAACCTCGGCAGGCAGAGATGTTCTTGACAGATGCGGGGAATGAAGATCTTGGGAGAGCTCAATTCCTGGATCCGCCAATTTAACATCGCCTCTTGGAGCCAAGTGTTGAAGAGCTACCGTAGATTCTCTTCCGTTCTCATGTCGAACTACAGCATATTCGGGATTGGTTTCAAGCAATTCAACTTCTTCAACTAGTGGTTCGTACTTGCTTGAGCGGTCGAACTTCTTCAGTAAAATGGTTCCTGGGGTGTTTAGCCACGAAGGAAGTGCAGTTCCGTTTGACGATCTTCGATTATGGCGAAACATCCTCTCGTGAGGGGTACAATTTGTAGAAGTGCAGAGAAGTGAACGCACAGAGTGTAATGCGTCAGGGAGAACCACCTCCCACTGATTTGGTTTTAGATTCCTGCTCTTGAGGGCTAGAGAAACAGCTTTCCAGATGGTATCATTAAATTTTTCAATTTGACCATTTCCTTCTGGGTGATGAGGGGAAGAGTGACTCGTTGCCGTACCCCGCGAGTGGAGAAAATTTGTTACTTCCCGTGAAAGAAATGACATTCCCCTATCAGAATGGATATACGCTGGCGTTCCAAAAGTGGTAAAAAGGTCTGTGAAGCATTTGATTACTGTAGAGGAATTCATGTCTTTACAAGGGAATGCAAATGGGAAACGTGAGAACTCATCTATAATGGTTAACAAATATGGTTTTCCAGTGTTTGAAGGCAGCGGTCCTTTGAAATCTACGCTTAGACGTTCAAATGGTTGTGTTGCTTTGATAAGCGTCCCGGGCATCTTCTTGAAAAATTTTGGCTTTACTTCAGCACATAAGGGGCAATTTGATAGTACTTTCCGGACTTCTTCAAGAGTGTAAGGTAAATTTTGGCTACGAACCCAATGGAAAAATCTTGTTACTCCTGGATGGCATAGTGATTCGTGGAGTTCGTACAGTTTATTGATGTCCATAGCTCCACACATCCGTGAAAGCGTATCAGCCACTACATTTTCTTTGCCTGATCTGTAAGTTATGTCAAAGCTGTAACAAGATAACTCCAATCTCCAACGGTTAATTTTATCATTTTTTATTTTGCTAGAGTGTTTGGTATTAAAGATGAATGAAAGTGCTTCCTGATCGGTGATTATTGTGAAGTGTCTTCCAATTAAGAAATGCTTCCACTTTTTAAGACATTCGACAATGGCACTGGCTTCCTTCTCGATTGATGAGTGGTTCTTTTCACTTGGGGAGAGGGTTCTGTTGAAGAAGGCAACGGGACGATAGTTTTGAGAAAGTGTGGCTGCAAGAGCCACGTCAGAGGCGTCTGTTTCTACAACTAGGGGAACTCCTTCTTCGATGGTTGCTACAGAAGAGTCAGCAATTTCTTTTTTTAGACGAGAGAAGCAGTCGATTGCAGACTGGCTCATGGGAAATTTGTTGCATTCGATAAGAGGGCGAATTTTAGCTGAGAATCCACGAATCCATTTAGAATAATAAGCTAACATGCCCAGAACCCTTTTGAGGGATTTCGCATCCTTTGGGGGAGGAAAGTCAAGGAGCGATTTCATCCTTTCAGGGTCTGGTCGAATGGTGTTGTTGAAGATGAGGTGCCCTAGAATCGATATAGAATTGATGGAATATTTGCATTTGTTTTCGTTCAGTGTGAGACCATATTTTTTTGTTGCCATTAGAAAATTGTTTAGGTTTATATCATGCTCAGCTTTGTTTTTGCCACAGACTGTGACATCATCGATGTAAGCAAAGACTCCCTGAAGATTCTCGGTACGGATAATTTTGTCAATGAACCTCTGAAACCCAGATACTCCGTTTGTTAATCCAAAAGCTATAACTCGAAACTGGTACAAAGATCCATCGGCTTCAAAGGTAGTGAAAGGTCTGTCCTTTTCTGGAATTGGACATTGATGGTAGGCACTCTTTAGATCCAAGGTGCTGAAATGGGAGTGTTTAGAGATGTCCGAAATCATTTTTTCGATGTTGGGAACTGGGTACGCATCCAAAAGTGTAAATTTGTTGATGGTCTGCGAATAATCAATCACCATGCGCTTTTTGTGATGATCATTATTCACTACCAGTACCTGGGCTCGCCATGGCGATGAACTTTCTTCGATTACCCCCTCGGAGAGTAATTGCCTGACCTCTTTAGCAATAAATTTAGCATTTTCCATAGAATGACGTCTTGATTTCGTCGCAATGGGTCTGATGTTGGGTGAAAGATTAGTGAAAAGCTGAATGGGCTCCACCAGGGCTTGAGCCACACTACAGACATGCAAGGGTGGTTTTTGGCCGCCAAAGGTGAGATCTAATTTCGAATGTTGCTTCAAAACGTCATGCCCAATGAGGATGTCGGCACAGAGATTATTGAGAATTGAAAGTTTAAGATTTTTGTAGTGGTGGTCCATTAGGCTCAAGTCTGTTTGTACAAATCCTTGTATTTCAGTGGTTAAGGTTGTTGAGGCCATGGATACTTTGCAAGGTTTGATCGATGGGTTAATTTTGAAATTATGGTTTCGGACGAACTCACCATTTATGTAGCTGTTTGAGCTACCAGTATCTATTAAGCAATTAGCCTTGATGCCGTTTCTGAGGCGTACTTCAACTACAGCTTTAGACAGGAGGCCCGGATTTGCAGCTATGATAGTGGCGACTGTTTCGTCATCAGAACCTACAGTAATTGCAGAGGTATTTTTTTTATTCTGCTTGCGAGATGAGCATACCTTAGAAAAATGCCCCTTTTTATTACAAGAAGTGCAAGTAGCGTCCTTAGCAGGACAATCACTCCGATAATGTTTTCTGGAGGAGCCACAAAAATAGCACTTGTGAAAGCGGGAATTTCCGAGAGCGGCAGATGACAAACTATCATCGCCTGATTTGGAAGTGGAAGCCACATTGTGTACAGAGTTGCTATCCATGTAGAATCGAGCGTGCTTGAAACCAGATTCGATAGCCTTAGACTTGGTCAGGGCGTCTTCTAAAGTCAAAGTTTGGTTTTCCAAAAGCCGCTGGCGAATATCCGATGATGATAGGCCGCTGATGAAAGCATCCCTAATGCAATCGTCTCTGTTACTGATTGCGGATACTGCTTTAAAACTACAATCTTTACCAAGTACCTTCAAAGCTAGATAAAATTGATCTACTGATTCCTCTGGCTGTTGCTTACGTGTTGCTAAGAGAAATCGAGAGAATACTTCGCCTTTGGGCTTATCGTAAATATTCTTCAAAGTCTCAACCGCTGTAGCATACGAATTGCAGTCAGAAATATATTCATATACGGAATAGGAAAGATGATGAATGAGTACCTTGAGTCGCTTTCCGTTGTAACCCGTTTTTATCACTCTCGGTTACTTCTGAAGGATGCAACCGAGGGGGACATCGAGTCGGTTAAACACTCAAATAAATATATCTCTCTTACCTTTGTAGTTCCTTCTGTTGATAGCTGCCACCACCTACGTTTGTAGGACGTCTCGAAGACTTATGAATATAATGAAGTTAAATGAATATTTGAAAGATTATTGTGAATTATGAAGCTGAATGCTAAATGATCCTAATAGGCAATTTAAGTGAAATGACCCAAAGAATGAACTGAATTGCAGTGAGATTTGAGGGAAGCTTTAACTGAGAAGACAGCTTTTCGTCACGACTCTTAGATGTATTTCTAGCCAAGTAGGTACAAGTTACTTCAACAACGAAAATAATATCAATTGGACTCTTGAAATGCAATGGTAAGTATATGGTAAGTATATGTGTACTTTTATAGAAAATAGATTATTATCTTTGTGTTACGTTACGACTTGGTGTACGATATTAGATGGTGGACGCTGAGGGCGTACACCATGAGTTCTTCAAACAAGGTAAGTTTCTTTACAAGTTACAAATATAAAAGTTACAATTTACAATATTAAATATGATTAAGCACAGTGCAAAAATGGTTTATATGATGAACATTAAATTCTCAGTCTCTTGTCTATTGCTCGAAGTAAAGGTCTTCACGAAGAAGGAAAGTTTATAGGGAATGGCAAAAGCCTACCGTGGATCCCGAGGGCGGTGTAGAAGAAGGGGCCGGATATCCAAAGAGTCCGGTGTGAGGTGCAGAGTTGCGGAGTTATCCTCAGGCAGCAGGGCAGCTCACGGGCGAAAATACGGTGTACGACTGCAGGATCGGGGGGGCCGTATACACCTTGACTCACTCTCTCTCCACCAACAGTGGCAACCGTAGAATGACCGGTGGGTCATGCGGAGGGAGGCGATCTCGAAGTCTCCCCCACTCCAGTCGGTGGTGGGGCGGAGCGGCGCGCATGCGCGGTAGGTGCAGGTGGCTGTGGCTCGTTCGGGTTATCAGCTGTTGGTATCTCTGCATGATGTCGCGCGCGCTTTTCCGCCAGAGTGTGTTGTTGTGCATTTGAGGCGGCGGGAAGTTTAAACCGCAGCTTCAGGGAAGGGCGGTTACACTCCCCCTTTCTCACGAGGCCAATGCCCTCATTGGCAACTTCTGGATTTTCAGCCGCCTCCAATGTCTCCTCAATCTCTTGCAACTGACGTAGTCGGCAACCTCTGCAATTGGTGGTATCAGGCTTGTTGTTGTGGCTTGTGACAACGCAGGTGTAGGGTTTGTCGGTTTCTGCTGCCTTCTTTGCTCTGACCAGGAACATCCTGCATGCTTCGCACCAAAGTCTGGAGTTGTGTGCTCTGGCTTTTCCACAGGCTAGGCATCTCCTGTCGGACTTGCGGCTGGCTTTGGCTGTTGCTGCTGGTCTGGTGGTTGAGGTGCTTGCGCTCTGCTCGATGGGAGTTATGGTTGCTGGCTGGACAACTGTTGTTGATTCGTCTTCAGATGTGGATGATGTGCTAAGTCGCAATGGTGGCAAGTCGGCTGTGAGTTCCGAAACTTCTGCTGTTTCGCTGAGGCTGGTGGGGTGTTGCGCTGCTGCTTTTTGTTTTGCTTCCAGGCGTTCTTCAACCAGGTTGGTGATTCTGGTGACGTCCACGATGGGAGAGTATGGTGGTGCTCTCTCGATCTTCAAGTTTTCCGATATCAAGCGTGCCAATTCTGCCATGTTGATTACTGGTGGTGTTCGTGGACGTGCTGTCATCATGCCCGCGACAGTCCTTGCGATCTCCACAGGGTCGCATGGTGGTGACTGGGACTGGTTCAGCTGCCTCACCAGTTCGGCTGCGATGTCTTCGGTCTTTGGCACTGCTTGAGCTGCGGTTGTGAGATCCGCCATGTGTCGTCGCAGGATCTCGGCTGCACTTTCGAATCGTTGCCATCCGGCGTTTCTGTTTGTTGCGCTGGTTGCATGGTACATTTTCTCTGCGCCACTCCACAAGACACTCCACTCATATTCAACGTCTATGCTCTGTCTCACCCTCGTGAATCGCGTCGCTACTGGGGATCTGGATCTTCCTCTCGGCAAAGCTGGTCGTGACACTGGACTACTGCTTCGGCTTCGCCTCTCATCCCAAGCTCTCTCCATCTCACGGCCCAAGTGAGTTAAGTCCTTCCCTTTCGGCATTGTCTGTAAAACACATCACTGCACTTCTTAGTCTAGTTATTACGACTAATGACAAAGTAAGTTCCTATATGTACAGTTACATTAGGGCGTCAATCTACAAAGATGTTAGTGAGTGTGTTATGTGTTATACTGAGCGTTGATGGTAAAGCTCTGTTCGTTTCAATGCGATAGGGGACTCTATTCGGCTAGACCATAAGTATTCCAGGTGCAGGCTGTTTCGGATTTTACTAAGATAATATTAAGATTTTACTAAATTTCGGGAATGACTCTACAGGTGTCAACCTCGCGTTCGGTCGCAACGGCGATTGGACGAATCGGGTGACAGGGATTCTTCGACAGAAATACAGGTAAGTGTGTAAACGATTTTTTTTTTTTTTTTTCAACATAATACTTTTCTATACATAACCATTTATTTAATTAGTATGTTTTTGTTTCAGGTTTCAATTGGTCACGTTCATCCGGCGCCTCAGGACTTCTTGGCTGCTCCGGTGTGTAGCTGCTGGTAGTCTACTCTCGGTAAGTTCCTAAGTTTACGCGTCGGTATACTGCCATTGGTGTTGTTTGCAGTTTCTGTGTCGACCGGTATGGTGGCGGGTGTGCTTGGTGCATCCGTTGCTGTTGGCGACGAAGGTGGTATGTCGTCAGTCTCCATTTCTTCTGTGGCGGTGGAGCACGATGGCGTACAGCTACTAGAGCGATCGGATTGCTCCTCTTCATCCAGGGGTGACGTTAGGTCCACTGGAGTTACGATTCTAGCAACCGGCAGTTCGCTGTCTTCCATGTCTGCGTGCTCCTCCATTCCATTGGAATTCGGTATCGGCTCAGGGGGTCGATCTGGGACTGGTGCAATCGGGGGCGTTACGCAAGCGTCGTCTGGCACGCCACGCTCGTATGCGGGTTTCAGTCGGCTTAAGTGGACAACCTGGTACTTGTCTGCCACGTCGACGATTTCGTAAGTAACCTCGTTGATTCTCCGGGTGATCTTCATGGGGCCAATCCAAGGGCTCCAAAACTTGGCGGATATCCCTGGTGGGGGGTACCATCCGACGAAGGTACACTCGATCTCCCACTCCGAAGAAGCGAGGTGTTCGACGGGTGTTGACTACCTTGGTTCTCTTCTCCCAAGCCTTCTGCATTGCTTGTGTCGCCACCTGGTAGGCTCGCTTGACGTTCTTCAACGCATGGCCTTGACTCGGCGCGATGCCTACATCCAGGGCGGCGGCAACAGGCAAACGAAGTTCTCGTCCTAGATGTAGCAGGTTCGGCGTGTAGCCAGTGCTACTGTGTGGCGCGTTGCGATACACAGCCATAGCCATTGGCAACACCTTCTGCCAGTCGGTTGTCTTGGTTGTGAGCTTCGCGATGATTCCTGCCAGGGTGCGATGGAACCGTTCACAGGTGCCATTACTCTGGGGGTGATATGCAGTCGTCTGCACTTTCTGAATCCCCCACGCAGTACATAGCTCCTGGGTCACCGCTGCGGTAAAGGCTGTACCGCGGTCAGATATCAGTTTTTCAGGGACGCCATGCGTCGGAAAATACTGTCGGGTCAACACGTCCACTACTCCTTGTGCGGTGGTATTTGATACCACGTACGCCTCCGCATATCTACTGAAATGGTCCACGACTGTTAATAGGTACTTGGAACCATTAGGCGTAGCGAGGGGACCGACGTGGTCGATGCCAACAATCTCTCCCGGACGAGTTGGCAGTTCCGGTTGTTGTATCGGTGGGTCGAGTTTGTTCGGGGTGTTCCTCTTCTGGCAAGTCTGGCAAGTCTTGACGTACTCCTTCACGTATGATGCAAGTTTCGGCCATATCCCATACTTCCGTACGGTGGCCTCCGTCACTTCGATGCCGGGATGGCCTGCCCATGGGTTGTCATGGCAGACCTGCAGCAATCGATGACGCAACGTTCCAGGGATCAGGGGCACGCGAAGCTCGCCGTCGTCGACAGTTCTTGTTGCTACCCACACGTCGTCTTCCAGACGTGCATTCCATTTGTCGGGTTTCTTCTGTACCTCAGCTATCCAGGGGTCCAAACTCTGGGCGGCTACTAACATATCCTTTGTGAGCTGGAAGGTGCTTACGCTGGCGACGATCACTCTGCTGAGCGCGTCGGCGTGAGCCATCTGTTTTCCAGTACGATACACTGCCTCGAAGTCGTACTCTGAGAGTCGGAGTACCCAACGGCCAATCCGATGAGTAGGATCGCGAAGATTCATGGCAGCAGTCAAGGCGTGGTGGTCGGTTTCCAGCTTGAATTGACGACCGAGGAGATATGGTTGAAAGTGTGTTACTCCCCAAACAACGGCTAAGAGCTCTCGCTCTGTTGTCGAATACCGCTGCTCAGCCGGATTAAGCTTTCGACTTCCATACGCGACTGGATGAAGTTCTCCGTTGATCTCCTGGCTCAGCACGGCTCCCAGGGCGATTCCGGAAGCATCGGTGGACAGCAAGAAAGGTAAGTCAAAGTTGGGATACACAAGTACAGGATCCGTCGTCAGGGCTGCTTTCAGTGTTTCAAAGGCCTGTTGGTGTTCTTTGGTCCATTCGAAAGGGGGTTTCCTTCCGTAGCAGCTGTGTCAAGGGCGCGGAGATACTGGAAAAGTCCTTCACGAATCTTCGGTAAAAGCCTGCAAGACCCAAGAAGGCTCGTACTCCGGTGGCGTCTGATGGGGCCGGGTAAGTCTGGATGCACTCGATTTTCGAGGGATCCATTCTCAATCCAGTTTCCGTCACGACGTGGCCCAAGTAATGAACCTCAGTGCTCAGGAATCTACACTTGGCCATGTTCAGCTTTAGGTTGGCGCTTCTCAACCTCTCCAGTACTTGTGCGAGTCGAGTCAGGTGACTCTTGACATCTGGGCCATGGATCACGATGTCATCTAGGTATACCAGGCAAGACTCGCCCACCAACCCCTCCAAAACCCTATTCATTAGGCGTTGAAAGGTGGCTGGGGCGTTTTTAAGGCCGAAAGCCATCTTGCGATACTGGTATGTGCGTCCCAGAGTGGTAAAGGACGTCTTCTCTCTGTCTTGTGGTGCGATTGCAATTTGATGGTATCCAGCGGTGAGGTCCAAGGTGGTGAAAAACCTGCTTCCACCCAAGGATTCCAGGGTTTCAGTAAGATTCGGAAGCGGATACGTATCGCTTTTGGTGGCCTTGTTGAGGGCTCGAAAGTCGGTACAAAAGCGGTATTTCTGCGGCTCACCCGGTGGAGTTTTCTTCTTGACCATCACTACGGGGGCTCCCCAGGGACTGATAGATGGTTCAATCACCTGAGTGTCGAGCATCTCCTTCAATTGTTCCTCCACAACAGGTCGGAGCGCGTGGGGAACGGTATAGGGGCGTTTGTATATCGGTGGATGTTGACCTGTTTCGATGTCGTGGACAACGGCCATCGAACATCCCCGAGCGTCGGGACGCTGAAACAGATCTTGATAACCGGAAAGAACATCAACGACGTAATCCTTGTCGGCATTCGGAAGGTGACCCAGTTGAGATTGGAGAACACTGACTAACCCAGGGATGGGCGCGTCCAGGTCCTCAATAGGGAACTCCTCCGAAGCGTCCAGAACAGGGCAATCATCAGGCATCGTTGCATCAGGGGTTATCGCTGTGGTGTCAAATACGGTTTTTGTCCCAATGGCTGCTACTCGTGGTCTTGTTGGCTGCGGCACATCTGGTCTGGGAGCAGGGCGAGCAGGGCTGAGGTATCCATCAACCAACTCGCTCAGCACGATGGAAAGGCCCGTTTGGGGGTGCCTCATCCGTACCTCGCACGTGTCCATATGTATGGATGCCGGAATTCGTCGGAGCAAATCCAAACCCAACAGGTCCAATCCTGAATGGTCCCGCGAGAAGATCCGGAATACGTGTGTGAGCTTGATCGGGCCGATCGTGACCACCAGTTGTTGTTGGCCAAGAAAGGGCAAGGGTTGTCCGTTGGCTCCCCAGGCGAGAGTCTTAGTCGGCGTGATGGGAACACCCGGTACTGGAGTTGTCAGCACCGAAATCTGCGCTCCGGTATCCACGATCAAAGTTCGAGGATGACCACTGAGATCCACGCTCATTCTCATCGTCTGCCTGAAAGGTGAGTCGATTGCGGGCAAACACACGTCGGGTTTCTCTGCGTCAGCTGCTGCTGATGACTTCGGTTCTGGATTCGCAAGGGCTACGGCTTGATAGGGATGGGCTTCGTGCGGTTTGCTGGTGATAGCCATCACTTGGCGCGGCTCCGGCTTCACATAGGATTCAGTCTTTTGCGGACAATCCGCTTCCAAGTGTCCGTAGTACCCACAGTAGTCGCACATAGGGTTCGTCTCGTCGTTCATCTGGTTCTTCTTGGTCTGACAATCCGATTCAGAGTGGCCTGGCAAACCACAGTAGTCGCAAGGGTAGTGACGAGGGTTCGAATCGCAATGGGCCGGGAAGTGGTCTTTTCCTCCGCAATAAGAACAAGGAATCCGCGGAATTCCGACGATGTTTCGTCGCTGCATGGGTGGAGTCGGAGGTCGAGGCGGGTTCGGACAACGGGCTACGAAGTGTCCTTGTTGACCGACTTCAACGCGCCGAAGGCGCGCGAAAGAGGAGGTACTCAATTCGGGTTGTCGTGGGACGACGATTTTTTTTTTTTTTTTTTTTTTTTTTTTTTTTTTTTTTGTATGTCCGAGTCGCTTGCATTTCTTTATTCTGGTACCAATCTGTCTGGTTCTTTTTGAAAAGTGTTCTACCAGTATCCGTGGTGGTCCCGTTTCAAACAGATTTCATTTCGCTTTGTTAGAAGTATCGAAAATATGTGAATGAAGTTGAAAAACGTGGGTCCCGTTTTCGGGAATATTGGTCCGCATTCACTCTTCTTGCCCTGTGACTTCCGACTGAGTCGATGGAGGACCATTTGTGTATAGTCAAATTAAAGGTCTGATTGTAAGCTTTAAAATGATATTCTATATGAGGGGGGTTCCGATAACTAAAAGGTGCTGCAGTGATGAGAAAGGGGGAAATTATACTGGGTTATTCGCTCAGAACCTGCATGAGCCATATCAAACGTGTTTATCAATGCTCGAGTATGGGAGTTTTCCTACCAAATATGAAGGATAATCATAGTACTGTTAGTTAGGTAATCTACCATGTGGGTGTAGCACATAGCTCTCTCAACACAAATAACACGATTGGGTAGGTAACAGTGTAGGGGATCGTCAGATCTGCATAGTGCCGTACCAAATATTAGGGATATAATTGTACAGTTAGGTGATGAGAGGGTATTCTACCAAGTGGGTGTAGCACATAGCTTCCTCCTCATCCATAATATAGATGGGTAGGTAATAGTATAGGAGATCGTCAGAACTGCATAGTGTCATACCAAATTTGAGGTATATAGTACAACTCGGTAATGAGAGGGTATTCCACCAAGTGGGTGTAGCACATAGCTTCCTCGTCATCCATAATATAGTTGGGTAGGCAATAGTATAGGAGACTGCCATAACTGCGTAGTGCCATTCCAAATATGAGGTATATAGTACAACTCGGTGATGAGAGGGTATTCTACCAAGTGGGTGTAGCACATTGCTTCCTCGTCATCCATAATATAGTTGGGTAGGGTAATGGTATAGGAGATCTTCAGAAGTACATTGTGCTGTACCAAATATGAGTTATATACTACAGTTAGGTGATGAGAGGGTATTCTACCAAGTGGGTGTAGCACATAGCTTCCTCGCCATCCATAATACAGTTGGGTAGGCAATAGTATAGGAGATTGCCATAACTGCGTAGTGCCATTCCAAATATGAGGTATATAGTACAACTCGGTGATGAGAGGGTATTATACCAAGTGGGTGTAGCACATAGCTTCCTCGTCATCCATAATATAGTTGGGTAGGTAATGGTATAGGAGATCTTCAGAAGTACATTGTGCTGTACCAAATATGAGGTATATAGTACAGTTAGGTGATGAGAGGGTATTCTACCAGGTGGGTGTAGCACATAGCTTCCTCATCATCCATAATATAGTTGGGTAGGCAATAGTATAGGAGATTGTCATAACTGCATAGTGCCGTACCAAATATGAGGTATATAGTAGAACTCGGTGATAAGAGGGTATTCTACCAAGTGGGTGTAGCACATCGCTTCTTCGTCATTCATAAATAGTAGGGTAGGTAATGGTATAGGAGATCGTCAGAACTGAATAGTGCCGTACCAAATATGAGATATATAGTGCAGTTAGGTGATAAAGGGTTTTCTATCAAGTGGATGTAGCACTTAGCTCCCTCGTCAATCATGTCATGGTTGAGTTGTTGAATTGTGTTGTCAGAACTACCAAGTACCTACGATATATGAGGGAAGTCGAACAGTTAAGGGATATGAGAGTAGATGGCTAAGAAGGAAAGTGACCCCAATACCTCCTGAAACTGATCCATAAACGGAAACTCATCTACACGTATGGAAATTGATCCGGATTACAAAATGTCGTCCACCCTATGGCTTCTAGTTCACCTTACTGAAATGATGCACAGTATTGAAGTAGATCTACATTGCGAAAACTGATCGAAAAACTGCGGGTAAATTAATTTCTGATTCAAATTGAGGACCACTAAAAAGTGAAAAATAAAAAATAGTATAAAATGGAAAAATAATAAAATAAAAACCTTTTTAACAAAAAAATGGACCGACCTCAAAAATGATGTCCGTGAACACCAAAAAGGAAAAAATAATAAACTTAGCGAAAACACACTGATGTATTAGGTTGTTGGATATAAATATCTTGTCAACAGATGGTATGTTGGAATACCAAATATTATTTGTAATGTGATTCACACTCATTGTCACACTCATATCCTCCATCATACGATAGCAGTGACGTACTACCCAATAGTTTTGGAACACTTATCTCTACTCGTATTCATGTTTTGTAATACTCACCAGATCATGTGAGCATTACTTAATAACCACAGTGTATCCAGATAGGTAGGTAGGTACGCATTGAAGTCGCCGCCGTGCCCACCTGTAGACACAAACTAATCACCTTCCTTACTCGATGATCTGGTTAGCATTCCAAGAGTAAGTACCTACCATTGAGTTACAGTGTGCTCCCCAAACTATCAGGTACCTAGTACGTCTCTGCTGCCATATGAGTATGATAGTAAGTGTGAACCTCCCTAGGAATGGTTGTGACGAGTAATTTGAGACTATATTATTACATGATACTGTTTATTTACTGTACTACAATACTTGTAGGTATTCGTCACAACCATTCCTAGGGAGGTTCACACTTACTATCATACTCATATGGCAGCAGAGACGTACTAGGTACCTGATAGTTTGGGGAGCACACTGTAACTCAATGGTAGGTACTTACTCTTGGAATGCTAACCAGATCATCGAGTAAGGAAGGTGATTAGTTTGTGTCTACAGGTGGGCACGGCGGCGACTTCAATGCGTACCTACCTACCTATCTGGATACACTGTGGTTATTAATTAATACTCACATGATCTGGTGAGTATTACAAAACATGAATACGAGTAGAGATAAGTGTTCCAAAACTATTGGGTAGTACGTCACTGCTTTTCGATTTTCGGTATATGCACTCGGTATGCTTTGAAGATGTTAGGAGTACATATTCATGTTCTACTCGTCTCCACGAATTCATAGATTAGGTACCCACACGGCTATTGTTGTTTTTTTTTCGATTTTCAGTATACCATACCAAAATACTGTATGCACTGGGTATGCTTTGAAGATGTTAGGAATCCATATTCACGTTCTACTCGTCTCCACAAACTCATAGAGTACCCACATGGCTATTGTTGGTTTTTTCGATTTTCAGTATACCTACCATACCAACATACTATATGCCCTCGGTATGCTTTGAAGATGTTAGGAGTACATATTCACGTTCTACTCGTCTCCACAAACTCATAGAGTACCCACACGGCTATTGTTGTTTTTTTTCGATTTTCAGTATACCATACCAAAATACTATGTGCACTAGGTATGTTAGGAATCCATATTCACGTTCTACTCGTATCCACAAACTCATAGAGTACCCACATGGCTACTGTTCGTTTTTTTTCGATTTTCAGTATACCATACCAACATACTGTATGCACTGGGTATGCTTTGAAGATGTTAGGAGTCCATATCCATGTGCATCGGTATCAAACATTTTATGCTGAACCCGAAAATATCATATATGACTATGATTATGAAGGTACTTTCCACAGTAACTCATTTTGTTGGTACTATTTTTGAAATCTGGACCATTTAAGGTTGTCCGAAATTTTTGGCTAACGAACACATCCTTTTGTTTGTTGTTACGAACATTTGGCGAAAACTAAAAAATGTTTGCTATACAATTACTCAAGTTATCGTATGGAATGATACATACATATAAATATAAATATATATATCTCATAATTGGTACAGCACTATGCAGTTATGACGATCTCCTATACCATTAGATATCCAACTACATTATGAATGACGAGGGAGCTATGTGCTACACCCACTTGGTGGAATACCCTCTCATCACCTAATTGTACTATATACCTACCTTACATTTGGTACTGCACTATTCAGTTCCGACAATCTCCTATACCATTACATAGCCAACTATATTATGGATGACTAGGAAGCTAAATGCTACACCCACTTGGTAGAATACTCTCTCATCACCTAACTGTACTATTACATACCTCATATTAGGGCACTATGCAGTTCTGACGATGCCCTCTTCTATTACCTACCTAATCATGTTATCGGTGACGAGAGAGCTATGTGCTACACCCACTTGGTAAAATACCCTCTTATCACCAAATTGTACTACATATCTCATATTTGGTACGGCACTATGCAGTTATGACGATCTCCTATACCATTAGATATCCAACTATATTATGAATGACGAGGGAGCTATGTGCTACACCCACTTGGTAGAATACCTAACTAACAGTACTATAATTATCGCTCATACTTGGTAGGAAAACTCACATACATGAGCATTCGTAGACACGTTTGATATGGCTCATGCAGGTTCTGACCTAAAAGCCACTATAATTTCCCCGTTTCTCATCCCCCGCAGCACCTTTTAGTTATCGGAACCCCCCTCATATAGCATATCATTTTAAAGCTTACAATCAGACCTTCAATTTGACTATACACAAATGGTCCTCCATCGACTCAGTCGGAAGTCACAGGGCAAGAAGAGTGAATGCGGACCAATATTCCCGAAAACGGGAACCACGTTTTTCAACTTCTTTCACGAAGTTTCGATACTTTTAACTGAGAAAATGAAATCTGTTTGAAATGGGACCACCACGGATACTGGTAGAACACATTTCAAAAAGAATCAGACAGATTGGTACCAGAATAAAGAAATGCAAGCGACTCGGACATACAAAAAAAAAAAAAAAAAAAAAATCGTCGTCCCACGACAAACCGAATTGAGTACCTCCTCTTTCTTGTCAACAGATGGTATGTTGGAATACCAAATATTATTAAATAATATTATAAATTTTGTTATGTGATTCACACTCATTGTCACACTCATATCATACGATAGCAGTGACGTACTACCCAATAGTTTTGGAACACTTATCTCTACTGTACCAGCTGTACCAAATATGAGGTATATAGTGCAGTTAGGTGATGAGAGGGTATTCTACCAGGTGGGTGTAGCACATAGCTTCCTCGTCACCCATAATATAGTTGGGTAGGCAATAGTATAGGAGATTGTCATAACTGCATAGTGCCTTACCAAATATGAGGTATATAGTAGAACTCGGTGATGAGTTCCACCACGATACCCCTAAACACGGCGGCGACTTCAATGCGTACCTACCTACCTATCTGGATACACTGTGGTTATTAAGTAATACTCACATGATCTGGTGAGTATTACAAAACATGAATACGAGTAGAGATAAGTGTTCCAAAACTATTGGGTAGTACGTCACTGCTATCGTATGATATGAGTGTGACAATGAGTGTGAATCACATAACAAAATTTATAATATTATTCAATAATATTTGGTATTCCAACATACCATCTGTTGACAAGATATTTATATCCAACAACCTAATACATCAGTGTGTTTTCGCTATGTTTATTATTTTTTTCCTTTTTGGTGTTCACGGACATCATTTTTGAGGTCGGTCCATTTTTTTGTTAAAAAAGTTTTTATTTTATTGTCGACATCGATAACATCGCCTCATTCCGTCCTGAGCCTGGACCCGAGCAATATTCCAATGGTCCACCTGTTGAGGTTCGAGGGTTTCCTCAAGTTCCTCAGCCATCTTCAAAGCATCCTCCAGGTTTGCGGGAGAGTTATTTACAAAATAACCGGCGAACTGTGTTGGGAGCCCCTTCAAGAATGCTTTCACGGATCGAGTTGTTATCCAGGTCCGTAGCTGTCCGGCAGTCAAGTCGAATCCATCGACTCGGGAAGCCTGGAGTGCGGTATGACGTACTCGGTCGGCGAATTGACGAAGGGATTCGCCCGCATTCTTCTGAATGGTCCATAAACGCGCAGCTGCCTTTTCCGGATCGTCGCGGCTGTACCAACGCACCATAGCTTTCCGTATTTCATTATACGGCTGCGGTCCTTCCAACAGGTGTCGATTTTCATACAAAAATGACTTGGCGGAACCTCGGAGTTTAATCCGCAGCAGTCGGATGCGTAGTTCATCGGTCAGATCACTGGTGATACCGTCGAAGATGTCGAAGTAGGTTCCGATCGGAACATGATCAAGGTCGTCTGGGTCCCAGTTGTCAACCTCAAGCAACATCGTTCGGGGAATTTGTTCAATAGCGGGTTCACCGACCTTGTCGTTCGGCTTTCCCTCCAAGAACAACTGCAACTTACCCATGGCACTAGCCATAGCTTCAAAAGCCAACGTCTGAGGATCGTAGTCATCAGTCATGATGGTGGAGTAGAAACGTCACAAAGAAAATAGAATTTGAATTTACTAAAATAAAATTGATCAAATATATCACTCGCGATTCACCGAACCACACGCGCGATCGCGAACGGAGGTTGACTCGGAAGGTAAGGAGAAATCGCGGGTATACGGTTGATACACCAAAAGAAATGAATGGGGCTTACAATTAAAATTACTCGATATGGTGTATGGTGGACGGTTTTCCACGGGTACACCACAATAGTGAACGATTTCAGGGTGTACAGCTGAAGGCGTACACCAACAACAAATTGTAAAGTTAAGATTGAGGTTCAAAGGTATTGAACCTTATCTCCAAAAGTTAACTTTCAATTATAAACACGGGATTGTTTTTGGGTGTATGAGGTGAACGTACACTGATGGTGTACGGCCTCGGAATAAACTCCGAAAAAGAGGGGGTAGCTAAAATCTATACGCGTACACCACGATGGTGAACGGTGGTTGGTGTATGGCTGAAGGCGTACACCAAAGCAAATTTGTAAAGTTAAGATTGGGGTTCAAGGGTACTGGACCTTATTCTTCAAAGTTAACTTTCAACTAGTAAACAAGGGAATGTGTTGGGTGAACGTACACTGATGGTGTACGATCCGGAGTTTTATTCCTACGGGGATTTCAACAAGTTTACTGGATTTTCCTGAAATTTTTACAAGTTTTTATATACCAAAATAAAATTTGTCAAGGACAGGTTTAGGAAAATGTGTTTTCTTGATTTTACTTTTCAAAATTATCAGATACCAAATATGCAAGATATCAAAAAAAAAAAAAATACTAAATATGTAAACAAAATACTAAATTATGTAAACCTATAAAGTTGCTACCAATTATGTACGTATATTGGGTAACTAACCAACTATCGTTATCAATATGTAACGTGCAGACACAATCACTGAAGGTGAACGATTTTCAGGGTGAACGCTTAGTAAACCTGCACGTGGGTTAAACTCAACAAAATTTACAATTTTTACGGAAATAAAATTTGTCGGGATAATGCAACCAATTATGTAATTATGCGCTCAATTATGTATTACTTATAGGTACCAAATATGTACTTAGAAATTTAGAGTGAAGTTCCTACTAGTCAAAATCGGGAATTATTGTACCAAGAGGTGCAATTTGTCTAAGTCAGGTAAAAAGGGGTCGGATTTGGGAAACTTCGAGTTTCAACAGTCCGCCTTTGTTATAGTCGGGGTCGCAGACCTAAAATCCGCTTGGTCAGAAGGGTTCGACCTTCTGGTACCTGGTACGAAATTCCTGCACGTAGGATCAGCCTACGTACACCTTTCTCCACAAAATACTTGGTCTCAAAATATGGTGTACGGTCTCGGACCGTTAACCATGTACGAAAATCGGGGAATGAACGAACTTTAGCTTGCTCAGAAATATGTTGAAATTGCCGTTCAAGTGAACGGTGTACTGTGAAGCAATAAAGTACGATTCAAGTCAAAATTATGTGTTGGTGCAATTTTGTGTACCTACCAAAATTGTGTAGTTGACACCCTTATTAGTAACATGCACATGCACAAGTCAAAATCGTGAGCTGTAGTAAAACTAACCTCAACTCTTCACTGCTTTTCAAAAATTGATTTTACTAACAAGAAAATTATTATTAAACAGAAGAAAATAGGTTGGTTCGAGAGATATGCGTGGTAGTTACTGATTTTAGACAGTCTAGGCGTTTAGTGTCAAAGGAATTTATGACTGTTCACCAATTATGTATCAAACACAATTAAGTGAACTGACTCAGAATCCCACCGCTGCCACCAAATATGTAACCCGTTTTTATCACTCTCGGTTACTTCTGAAGGATGCAACCGAGGGGGACATCGAGTCGGTTAAACACTCAAATAAATATATCTCTCTTACCTTTGTAGTTCCTTCTGTTGATAGCTGCCACCACCTACGTTTGTAGGACGTCTCGAAGACTTATGAATATAATGAAGTTAAATGAATATTTGAAAGATTATTGTGAATTATGAAGCTGAATGCTAAATGATCCTAATAGGCAATTTAAGTGAAATGACCCAAAGAATGAACTGAATTGCAGTGAGATTTGAGGGAAGCTTTAACTGAGAAGACAGCTTTTCGTCACGACTCTTAGATGTATTTCTAGCCAAGTAGGTACAAGTTACTTCAACAACGAAAATAATATCAATTGGACTCTTGAAATGCAATGGTAAGTATATGTGTACTTTTATAGAAAATAGATTATTATCTTTGTGTTACGTTACGACTTGGTGTACGATATTAGATGGTGGACGCTGAGGGCGTACACCATGAGTTCTTCAAACAAGGTAAGTTTCTTTACAAGTTACAAATATAAAAGTTACAATTTACAATATTAAATATGATTAAGCACAGTGCAAAAATGGTTTATATGATGAGCATTAAATTCTCAGTCTCTTGTCTATTGCTCGAAGTAAAGGTCTTCACGAAGAAGGAAAGTTTATAGGGAATGGCAAAAGCCTACTGTGGATCCCGAGGGCGGTGTAGAAGAAGGGGCCGGATATCCAAAGAGTCCGGTGTGAGGTGCAGAGTTGCGGAGTTATCCTCAGGCAGCAGGGCAGCTCACGGGCGAAAATACGGTGTACGACTGCAGGATCGGGGGGGCTGTATACACCTTGACTCACTCTCTCTCCACCAACAGTGGCAACCATAGAATGACCGGTGGGTCACGCGGAGGGAGGCGATCTTGAAGTCTCCCCCACTCCAGTCGGTGGTGGGGCGGAGCGGCGCGCATGCGCGGTAGGTGCAGGTGGCTGTGGCTCGTTCGGGTTATCAGCTGTTGGTATCTCTGCATGATGTCGCGCGCGCTTTTCCGCCAGAGTGTGTTGTTGTGCATTTGAGGCGGCGGGAAGTTTAAACCGCAGCTTCAGGGAAGGGCGGTTACACCGTCGTCCGTAATTTCCGATTCTTCAATGAAGTTCTCGATGGTACGGAGCCAGTAGTTCCATTCCTTTGAGGCCGTGGGCGATTCCGCGTCAGTTTCAAAGCGATTTGGTTTGAGTATCTTATCCATTTTTTTAAATATTTATAGCTGAATAAATTGAAATGAATAGAAAACCTTTTGAATAAATAAGGCTTTATTCAGCTATAAATGTCAGCATTATAAAATGAAGTAGAAAACGGAGAAAATAGAATTTGGATGGGACACGTCAGAAGCGAAACATATGATTAATTTGGAAGATGAAATAATAATAAACTTAGTGAATCATATCACCCTCCTCTAGAAACTACAGCAAACATGCGGATTTTTCTTCATCGCTACATTTTCCGTGTAGTTTTTCACAAATAATCAAATGATATTTTTTTATACTTGATTATTTTGATCGATAAAAATTAATATCTCATGTTGGTGGAGGGAATTGAACTTAAAATACATTGAAGAATGACCCAAATAATGCTTATAATAATGACCCAAATATGCTTAACGTTATTAACCGAGGTGAATTTATTTGAGCAATACGTTTGGTATTGCTTTGCCTTTTACATGATTGCCTTTGTCAGGCCGGGTCAAGTATTTTATAACACCCTAGAAAACACCAGATTTTACTCAGGAATAAACTGGTGACAAAAAACAATTGGGAAGAGCTCCAGCCTATCCCAACCTACCCAGAGAGGGTCTTATTTAGAATATTGTGTGATGTTCAATAATAAATTTGGATAGACATGGACGAAATATTTTGAATTCAACGAGTTTCTTTCAACCCACGATCGGAACTAAAAGGCAAAAGACAATACGTAGGATGATAACGCAGACGCAGGACATGAAATGATAGACCCTTTTTCTGCAGCGATGCGGCCCATCCCGCCCCTTGCGTGCGCAGCAACAATAAATATTGCGATGCGATGCGGCCCGACCCGCCTCTAGTGTGCACTTACCATAAGAGAGTGCGAGCGGATGATGGTTAAAGAACATAGTTTATTACTAACTATTTTGACCCAAGGAAAACTTTAGCTGTCTGCAAATTGGTGATCTATACAGAAAAATAAACTATTGTGTAATAGTTAGCTTTTTCACTTGGAACTAGAGTAGGAAAACTCACTGAATATGGAACGATGGGATCTTGAAAAAAAAAAAGATTCATTAAAATCGACATGTTTATTTACATACCTATTTATTAATCGAAGATAAATAAGCATACTTTTCTGTAGTGTTCTGAGACATCACAACTTCCTCACATGGCTTTCACAAATCACACATTGATTGGTATGAATCAAAGCCAAGATCAAGTCTTCACCTTCTGAATATATTTTACCTACTTATAATAAGAACTGTAAGCATCAGCTAATAGAAATAAATATCAAAAAAAGTCATTCATTACGTAAGAAGATACTTAGTAGTTTCGTTGAATGATCGTGATGTAAGGATGAGCCTTTCCCGCTTCCTGAACACCAAAAGAGAGCAATATAACACAATGAAGAGTAGGTAACCATTATTTTATATTTTTTTACTAATTGAGTGGAAGAGGTTAATACAATCAGTCTAAGGGGAATTCCGGAAATTAGCCCGAAAAATGGTCAATATTATAACTCAATTCAAAACATATAATCACCACACTTCTGATCAATGAGACTTAACTCGGGATTGTCGAGGCTTTATTTCCATTACTAGCTGAAAAGCCTACAAAAAGTAGGCAAAAACAATTCCTCCGACTCTCTCCTCCACCCACTCACTCCGACTCCTCCCGCCCCCAACTCCTCCGACTCCTCTCGCCTCCGACTCCTCCCGCCCCAACCCCTCCAGCCTCCAACTCTCCCCACTCCCACGACCCCTTCAACCCCTCCGTGCATACGTACGTACGTACGTACGGTTGGCGTTTTATATTATTAGATTAAAGGAATTTTCTGCAGAAATGTCAGCTTTACAGGCTGATTGTTAGAGAATTATTATTTTACCACTTATAAATGAGTTATTGTCACATAAAAACAATCCGACGAAAAAAAAAGTTGGTTTTTAGGACTGATTTACATTTTGATGATGTTATTGCAGCGGTTCTTATGAACATTCGTATATTTGCGGCGAATTGATTGGTGAAATAGCGAAAGAGCAACACCGTTTGTAGAAGTGTGTTACCAACGCATTGTCTGATGGCCATTTCCAATTAGGGGTGTGTTGATACAGATAATACAGAGTTTTTGCTCGCCACTACTGGGGCCCGTGGAACCTCTTCACAAAGCTCAGAGTTTGTGGGTGATGATGAATTTGCCTCCCACCAACAGCAGGCAATGATGAAAGGGTTCCCCAGACAGTCACCCGTTTCTAGAGCCAAGCCCCCCCCCCCCCCCCCAGCACGAGCGCCTCCCTCACCCCCCCTGTCCATAGTTAAAGGGCCTTCTCCTTCAACTGGGTAGCATCCTTGGTTGCTCGCGCTAGTCTCCTCCTAACAGGGCCAATCACCGAGCTGTACCGGTAAGGGCTGAGTTTTGTCTGACTGTTACAAGTTGATACTTGGTTACACAGTCCCGGTACTGCTGTACCAACACGCCTCTATTTCCAATAGAACTATTATTGTGCTTGGCAGACCAACTCAGCTCTATCATATGAAGATGCCTGTACGCGGGGAAGTTCACTTGTATCATATGATTACTTTCGCGTTGAATGTGTTAAAGAAGCTAGAAGCCTCACAGAGTGCCTTAGCTCAATGTTAAGCTAATCTAAAATAAAACTCACTCATGGATGCGGGAATTGGTCCCACCAAAACCAAAAAACTAATTTGAATGCTTCCCTACCTAAGATTTTCTTCTCTCCTAAGATTTGAATTCTTTCGAATATTTCTTCTTGCTTCCAGCTTCCTATCAACGACCAAGCTCGCAGGACTGCAACTCCATCACTGACTGAACTAGGAAGCCAAAAAAATTAATTCCAAGTCCACAGCGAACACACATGAGACCCAGTCTATAAGCCAGAGTCCGCAGTAGTTACCTACCTGTCAGCTCCCATGCCTCTTTGCTCAGCTCTTCTCACTGTAGATGTTTCAATGGAATTCTCTACTAAAGGGTTTAATTGCATTACAATTCAATTAAAGGAGTTCAATTTATTTGCGAAAGGTTCATTCAAATAACTTAAGATCCTGTCATGGCTTTTCCTCACATTTAGGTAGAGGATAATGGGATTTTCCTCAACAACGTATGTATTGAGATATAATTTAAATGATATTTTATATGACCTACATAATTTACCTAGGCGGTTATCCTTATATAATACAGATACTTGAATAAATAAACTCATATAAATAAATTACTTAAAATAAAACAAGAAATCAAAGTCTGTGACATGACGTCATCAACATGGATACTTTTGCTGCATAACCTGCTGAATCATGGAAACTGAGTTGCTTCTATACAGATGATACTGAAAGCATTGCATCAACAGACCCAGCTTGGATGTTTCACACTGTACAATAACCATTGACGCGAGTTATAAACATGCAACCAAGATGATGCTAGTGCTGCTCAGTGAATGCATGTTCACTATCCACAGGTACAATGTTTAATTTCCAATTATTTTCATAACGAGACGAAATTTCCTGCTCAAAATTAATACGTTTACTTCAACTTGAATACTTAGCAGATCGAAAGAATTTACTATGTGGTAGAAAAATAAAAATATGATTCCTGTAACAAACCTGATTTTAAAAAAACTTAGTTCTAATCACTGGTTCCTACTTGATATTTTGAACTCTCAGGATTGGATCTGGCTGCGATCTGGTTAAACAAAGCATCTAAACAGACAATAGGGTACTTCAGTCAATTTTTAATTTTTTTTTTTTAAGAGTATGGCTCAGGAATAATGGTGTTCGGGTTTGTTCGTCGAGAAAAAGTTTAGAAGGAAGTTTAGGGAAGCTAATAAAAGTTGAAGATTTGAACGATGGCAGCAGGGTGTGACATAGCAGGTTGTGTGACGTATCAAGTTGCTCGCCTTGAAAAAAGTAACCATGCACAGAGAAGAGATAAAACCCTTTTCTGAGGGCAATCTAGGGTGACCTACCTGAGAACTCCTTTTTTTCAAACGTGTGATCTCTTTAATTCATTTTTCGACCACATGTTATAGTAAGATTGGGCAAAAAGTGGAGTATATACGTTTTCAACGAGGCTGAATCCAAATTTGAGGTCAAAAATCTGAATTTCCAACTCACCAAAATACCCCATTGTTTGAATTTTTAATAACGCTAGACTGTTTTAGTGTTTCAACACAATCGCAGCAGGATCCGTCACCGAATGCCATATACCTATGCGGATATAATACTCAGTTTTAGTACAGTTAATTTTATTTAGTAGCTTGAAGACCTATTCACATTGATTGGTCAGGTGGATCGATAGGCAGTGTGCACAGGGCCATAAAAATAATGTCAGTACCTACCCAAGACAGGTTAACAAAAAGGAACGTAGTCACACCAAAGATCCGAATCGAATTAAATATTACAAATTTTCTCTGTAAGAGAGACAGAGTGCTCAAAATAAGCAGAGCGGGAGAGTGACCGTTAACCAATCAGAACGTGGAAAGGACGCCTTCGACATTCCATGTGAGCAGGGCATCAGGATTTCTTACTGGCGGTTTAGGGAATTGAAATGGCACTTACCTAGGGAATTGGAAAACTGAAAGATTGCCGCTGGAATCATCAAAATTGAACGATAACTGCCAGCAAAATGAGGGATAAACCTAACTGAATGAACAGTTTTTCCCACTTTTCGCCAACAATTATGTTATTGTTCGATTTTGATGATTCCAGCGGCAATCTTTTAGTTTTTCAATTCTGTATGTACAGGGTGGTCCACGGGAACCTGACGGTTTTTAAATGAGTAGTACACATTTGTTTTTCAACATAAAAAATTTATTTTTTCATATTCTTACAGCCAGTACCATGCCATTTAAGAAATCAAACCTTAAAAATAACATCTGTCATGTGGTGACCGTCTTGCTCGTAACATGTTGCAAGTCTGTTCAAAAACCCTTGGTGAACGTGCTCCAATAAGGGTGTGTCAATCGCGTGGACTTGTGCTCGAATCGCTTCCTTCAGCTCGCCTAACGTTCTTGGTTTGTTTTCATAGACACGAGATTTGAGGAAATCCCACAGAAAAAAGTCACAGGTTGTCAAATCAGGTGACCTCGGAGGCCAAGGCATGTCCCCAAACCGTGAGATCAAGCGCTCTGGGAACATTTGGCGCAACACATCCATCCATGAAGCTAATTTCCATTTGGACGGTTTTGTCAATCGGCAAAATTGTCGTTATTATGCCAGTGAAAACCCTCAGCAACTTCATGAACGGCCCTTACACAGTCCGAAAGTTACGGTTTGGTGTGCAGTATCGTCCAAATGTGTGATTGGTCCATATTTTTTTGAGGAAAACGGCAACACAGTGACTGTGACTGCAGCCCGTTATGTTGAGATGATAAACATCTTCCTGAGACCTGAGTTACGCAGACTACGACTTCCTGCTGAAAGCATTTGGTTCCAGCAAGATGGGGCAACCCCTCACACAGCTAGAGTATCAATGGATGTGTTGCGCCAAATGTTCCCAGAGCGCTTGATCTCACGGTTTGGGGACATGCCTTGGCCTCCGAGGTCACCTGATTTGACAACCTGTGACTTTTTTCTGTGGGGTTTCCTCAAATCTCGTGTCTATGAAAACAAACCAAGAACGTTAGGCGAGCTGAAGGAAGCGATTCGAGCAAAAGTCCACGCAATTGACACACCCTTATTGGAGCACGTTCACCAAGGGTTTTTGAACAGACTTGCAACATGTTACGAGCAAGACGGTCACCACATGACAGATGTTATTTTTAAGGTTTGATTTCTTAAATGGCATGGTACTGGCTGTAAGAATATGAAAAAATAAATTTTTTATGTTGAAAAACAAATGTGTACTACTCATTTAAAAACCGTCAGGTTCCCGTGGACCACCCTGTAGATGCACTAAAAAATTTCCTAAAAAAAATCCTTGAAAACTTCAATTTAGGTAACACTTTTAAACTTGGAGCGCCAGTTCTTGAGGGAAATACTAATGCGGAACGAACGACGACCGACTGAGACCCTAAGGCTGGTGAATCAGTAATTCCCAAAAATAATTGCAGGTGAAAAGTGGGAAAAACTATTCACTAACTGAATTCCCACTTTTCTCTGGCAATTATTGTTCGATTTTGATTATTTCAGCGGCAATATTTAATATTTCAATTCCCTAGGTGGGTGCACTAATGAATTTCGAAAATTTCAATTTTTTTTTAGGTACAACTTTTGAACTTAGAGGGCCAGTTCTTGAGATAACTACTACTCTGGAACGAGAAAAGAACGGCGACTGATTGAGACCCCCCTAAATTACCCATCAAAGACAAACAATAGAGAGTTTTTGCACCCACCATCAGCTCAATGAGCCCGGGAACGTATACCTAGAGCGCATAATCACGTTGCTTACCACCCCCAGCGAGTAAAGCCAGCTGGAAAAGATGTTGGTCCGTTGTCAAAGGCATCCCAAGTGACGCAAAGTGCTGGAGGCACTCTTCGTTAACATTTGGTCCTTGGAGAGGCAGTCCTGGTTCAGAGGGGCTTGGAGGAGCCCCATTTGCCTCTATCCCCTCCCCTTTTCAGTTCTGGTTTGGTTCCGAACTGCCTCTCCGAACAGACCCTTCATGTTGCCTTGGTAATGGATGGCAAATGATGAAAATTGACAATAAAAAAATGTACTGTTATAAATTAATAGAAAGGTTAGTCACGGACTCTGTCAAAATTGGCAGCTTGATCATCACCAATTGTCAACGTTTCGACAAGTTCATGGGTTCTCTAGATACTGCACTTTGTGAAAAGGTTCCACAGGCACGTTAGTGGTCATGGAACCACATTAGTTACCATGGAAGCGGATTCCCGTGCTAACTTTCCCGCGTTTGTCTCCATGGTAACATGACACCTGCATTTATCTCCCTCGGTTATTTACATCACACGGAGATGGGCATAGTCCATGGAGGCGCTCCATACGAAGGGCTCCTCCTCCAGAACTCTCACGGAATTGCGAGTGACGGGTACCCCTTCGGCCGCGTTCTTAGAATTTTGGTCATCATCGGACCACATATGTTTACTACCTCGTCAGCTTCTGTGGTAAGCAAAAACTCTCTATTATCACGACCGAATCTACGTTTCAATTTCAGATGATCAAAGTGTAAAAATTAGCAACTTTTTGTCAGAATAAACTTTTTTTTTTTAATTACGCCGTATACGAGGCTCTGCGGCCATTCGTTCACGCACAGCCCAATAAATATTTGCTTTCCTATACCAAATGGTTTCGTCGTCTCCAATCTGTTCTCTTATGTCTTGCAGTGCAGGACATGCGTCTAAATGCTGGGATGTCATATCTTCGATGTGGCAAAGTGTACAGATTGGACTGTCATAGACACCGATTCTGTTTAGATGCTTGGCCAGGAAATCATGCCCAGTCTGAATCCTGAAACAAGCCACACTTTGCCTTCTGGGCAGTGTTTTAGGTATGGGATTATTTAGTAGGGTGGCCCATTGCTTTCCAGCTGCTGCTCTCTCATGGCCTTCTCGAGCTATTAACTGTATCTTGGCATCGACCAGGCGGTTTGGCTGTGCTGTAAGGGAGAGGAGCATCTGGCTGCGGCAGGAGTGACCCTCTTTTGGACAACGCATCTGCTTTTTCATTTCCCTCTATTTGGCAATGTGAGGGAACCCACTGCAGCACCAGTTGGGAGCCCCTCATCAACAACTTCTCAATGGCAAGACGGCACTTGAGGACCAGGGCGACATCAGTTGAAACGTTGCTTGTGAGCGACTGAATGGCAGCTTGTGAGTCGACAAAAATCACGACTTGGCGATCGCCCCACACAAGCAGATGCTCCACAGCAAGCTTTACTGCACAGACCTCTCCCTCAAAGTTGCTGGAGAGCTTTCCTACAGGGTGTGAGGTTTCAAAGAGTGTGCAGTATACCCCGGCCCCTGCATTGGATCTTGCATCTCTGGCTGAGCCGTCTGTATAGACGTGCAGCCAATTCTCTTGTGGGTACCATAGATGCAGGGTCTCCAGGAACACAGCTCTAAGCATAGCTGTAGGCGTTCTCAGCCTGTCAACAGGTTCTGTCAAGGTCAATGATCCTCGAGCAAGCATTCGTGGAGCCAATTCTAAAATAGACTAGAATAAAATAGAATTCTAGAATAAACTTGATAGTTAACTTTGCGCATTAATGTGGTTGGTTGCCACTATTATGTTTTTACTGATCAAAGTTGCAATTGAAAGACAGCTAAGAAGTGAGCAGGGATTCACAGAGCTCAAGAGCTGTGCGGATTGGCAAAGCCCCCTGAACCTGGCATTTATTGATTTTGAAAAATCCTTTGTCTCTATCAATAGAGGCAATTCCTTCAAATCCTGGGAATTATTAAAGGACCGGAGAGAGGTGAGAAGGTTGGCACAGCACAAATATGAATGGAGGTTGTTTATGGATGCTCTAAGCTCCACGAGGGGTCCAAGGATTTAAATAAGTAAAGCATCGCTAAGTTTATCGATGGGTGATCTACACAGAATAATGAACTTAGAACATTTCAATGTAGTCTCTTCGAAGTTTTGACCATTTTAAAGGTTACTTCAAGTCTCATTACACGTCTACTATAAATTAAAGGTAATTGTTAACATGATCCTGGAGGACACATCAAAGAGCACAGTTGCTCCGATCTATGAACATTGTTATTTTTGGATCCACACCACTCTCCAAAAGCATGAGTCTGCTAGGGATACAATATACTGAATAACATACAATATTATTGGAATATTGCGATTTTTTGTAAATTACGTTATACTCCAACTCACAATCTCAGAGTCGAGATACTATGATTTGAGAATCCGTCATTGTGCCCCTGCCTATTTTCAAAACATCTACCGTCAAATACTTGCTTGAATTTATGTACAATAATACGATGGGGAGGCACCTATATCGATCACACAGCTAATGGACAGTATATGTCCAGAATAAAGCAAAAGTAGATCCAACGTTGACTTATCTTGTTCAAACTGGGCGTCGCCAGGTAGATTGATCTTCCGCTGAAGGTCATACCTGCAATCAATTTACATAATCAGCGAATTTAAGAAAACAATACTCGAAGCTTGATAGGAACCAATATATTTCTAAGCCAGGAACCTCTAGATTTGGAGTAGCTAACAGCATCATTCAAACAAGAAGTAGCAGCATAATGATGGTTTTGGTTATCTAGAATAAAGTCAGGTTTGATTTGACGATGGTACTTGATATTGGTGTAAAGACTACCATTACTAGAGCATTTTTGTACTTCCACTTCACTCATGCAAAAGTGTGTACTTGTATCACTTTTGTACTTGGAAAAGAGCACCTAGAGCGAGCACTCGCAAGTGCTAACCTTTCCACAGAACTTTTTCGTGAGAATCATGAGGTTTGTTCCAGCGCCTCTCAGTTCATGAACTTTCTTACACCCAACCTGCGCGCATGTTGAGTTCATGAACTGATGCGTTCCAGCGGCGCAAAGTTCGAGAACTTGCAAACATAAACCGCGTTCCAGTTCATGAACTTTCTGCACTCATCGAAGGCAGGGTTGTGAACTCGAACTGAAGGGGTAACCTGTGCCGTTCACGTGAAACCTACTAAAATGTTCATTTGTTGACCAGTTTTCACGCTAATCACTTGGTTCCATTCTTAAACTTTCTTTTCGTTTTGCTGAGCCCCTCTTTCTCGAAGAGCAAGTCGTCTCTAGGAATGAAGTGTTTTTCGAATGAAGTGTAAATTTTTGGAAATTACTTATGTTCTAACAGAAGCCATTTTCGATCGAATCTTTCTTTTTTCACAAATACACGGTTATTCCATTACCACTACAGTGAGCTTTGTCTATTTATTCAGAGAGTGTATCAAGGAAGTTCACATCATCCTCTCTTCTGCAAACTATTTACCGTAAAATGGGGTGATTGATTACTCATGTGACATGGGCAAAAGTTGATTTGTTGACTACAATATTGGGTTGCTGCGTTTGAATTGAAAGCTTTTTCGAGAAAATTGAAGCTTTTTACAGGAAAATTGAATGTTTTATGCAGAGTCCGGTCACCCGTTGATCTCAAGATGACTTCACGATTTTGGTATCATTTCTTCAGTTATTTTTCACGCTGAATTCAATGGCGATACTTCCGAATAATTCTGACTGCTAGAAAGTGAATTTTTGAAGAAATAATGGAAGCTGATCAATGAAATGAACCTCCGACCTCCAGGTATGAACTCCGCAATGTTTTTTCTACTAAAACAATGTTGTTTGAGTCCCATAAGAATGAATTTTAACGTAACATAAATAAGATGATGTTGTTATTGAGTAGAAAGATGTTACTTTATGCTCAGTACCGTATCTACGAAAAATGCGTATTTTTTGAACGAAAAATGAAGGATTTCATCGAAATAACCACTATCTTGCAGCCAAGAAGTATCACCATTGGATTCAGGATGAAATTACATGTAATTCCTATGCATAGGAAATTAATGATACCAAAAACTTGTCAATTCATCTTGAGATCGAGGGTGACCGTGATAAACCACGTATAACACTCGATTTTTTTTTTTTTAGTAAAACACGTTTTTTTGCACTAAAACTTGATTTAGGTACCTACTCTTCCAATATTAATTTTAAAAAGAAAAATTGATATACCATTGGAAAACTGACAATTTGAGCATGTTTTTTCGGAGCGCCCATCAAAATAGCCAGGGATTCAGAGTAAAAACTTTGAAGTTTGCTTCTTGACTTTATTGTTTTGAACATGTTTTATTGCTAAAAGATTTTGGATACCCACTTGTTAGCTTGGAAATTTATCGCTCTTTTTAACAATATCCTCAAATTTGAGTTTACTTGGTAAATATCAGGAGTTACAACAGTTTTCATGATGTAAGTCAGTATACACAAAAAATTTAAATTGAGAAAACGTGAAAAAACTAGGGGTTGAAACAAAATAGCTAGGAGAAATTGTTTGTTAAAAATCGTGAAGAATCGATCAATCTTAAACTGAAAAAATCCCGCTAAAGATTGAGATGAGAGGAGGTTATTCAAGGTTTGTTGAAAACCTTGTTCCGCGCTCCCTGCCGAATTTCATGTTAACTACTAAAAACGTTCCAGCGCAAAGGTTCCTGAACCTAAAAAGTTCATGAACTTTTCAACTTTTTCGGGTTCTCACACCCAGCGGGTTCATGAACTTGAGTTCATGAACTTTTTGCGCTGGAACAAACCTATGAAGAAGTGAACTCCTGTAGTGACGTTAACGTTACTTTTGTAAGTAGACAAGGTTAGTTTTGCAGGTTTTTGGTCCTTATGTCCCAATAAATTTTAAGTCTCTTTTCCTTTTTATACGTCTATTTTTTCATAATCATATACCAGATTTATGTATATTTAGTAATTTTTTGATGAGTAAGTAGATCTAGACTAAATGAAAAACAAAATCCCAACATTACCACTTTGGGCCAATCTACCCCAATAAAGACAAAATTTTCCAAAGGTTTTATCCAATTCAATTTTTATTAGGTTTGTTCCAGCACAAAACATTCATGAACCAGTTGAGTGTGAGAACTTGAGAAAGTTGAGAGTTCATGAATTTTTAGGTTGAGGAACCTCGGCACTGAGACATTTAAAGCCGTACACACCAGTACGAGAAAGTACTCTCTCATCGGCCTGAAGATGATGTCCTTACATCGAAAGCGCTTGGCTCCTGTACTCAACTTGCTGGTCATGACAGATTCTCCAATACGGTACGTAGATAATAGAGAGTTCCTAGTAGGGTCGATCCGGCATGTTTTCAACTGGATCGTCCGCCATGTTTTCAATACGCGCCGGATTGCATCCTAGTGACGTATTCGACCGTAACAATATGGCGCCGTATCGGATACAGCATGTTCTTATCACAATTTGGCACTGGATTGAGTGTGTGTGTTTGTAATACGTCACACCGTTTCAAAAACCACTAGGAACTCTCTAATAATTGAAGACCCTTATTGTTCTCTTAATTATTCTTCGATAAAATACTTAACACTGAATATTTAACTACATTATCAGAATAGATAGGTACCTGTTTGCTAGAGGATGTCCTTTGAAACTGGCACTCCCAATCTTCTCTTGGGGCCACAAGGAACTCGTGGGATATCTACTTGTAATTGTGGAAGATCTAACGTCTGCGTATCAGTAGACACTGATGGGATTTCTAACGTCACGGGAGTCAATTGCGATTCTGCAATTTTCTCAACATCTATGATGACAGGTGGCTTCCTCTTCGCCGATCGAGTAGATCCGTAGACCCTGCTCGGAGGAAGAAGTTTGGGCTCTTGAACTTGGACGACTACGTCATAATGAACGTTTTCTTTATTCTGAAGATAAATTGCACGATCGACTTTGTCACTCAATTCAAGCTTGCCACTAGAACTGAACCGAAGCCACTTACCATCCATGTAAGTGTAAATGTCCGTATCTAACATGCACGCAGAAACGTATATTTCTACCTCTGTTGGCCACATCCCTTCAGTCCACATTAACGACTTATTAAGGTAATTCCTACCGCCCAAACCCTCCACCATTTTTTCATTCTCCCTCATAAACTTCACCAGTTTCTGACGGAGTATTCTGTGACTCTTGTCTGTTCCAGTTATGAGGTATGAAAGACACCGGAAATAACAATTACCGTCCCCTTCAATTTCATAAATTTCCATGGGTGCAGTGGCTGGGACCGGATCCTCATACTTGAAGTCCAACTCTTTCTTCAGATTTAGCTGAAATTTGTCGCACTTGGAGCGTTGCCAGTTTTTATCAATCGGGTAAAACCATTTGATGGCATCAATACAACCAACAATCTCGAAGTCATCGTCGGAATCGTTTTGACTCATCACGCGGTTTTCTCGGCGGTCTGGTACTTTGAGAGCCGGAGGCTCTACGCGTCTGGCATTGTATTTCTTCAAAATTCGTTTACTCCTTTTCGCATCGATGGGAGCTTCGATGAGAGCATCTTCAAACGTTATTTGAGATTCCACCATCAGAGGTTAGTTGTAACCTGCGGAAAAACAACTCATTGAAACGACATAACGATGATTTGTAGTAAACACTGGGCAACTATTGACAAGAATGAAAGAAGGTGGTATAAAGAGGGTCTAGCCCCTAACAATCCTTGTTGGGTTTCAGCGCTACCTCCCGCCACTTCAACGAACTACCATTCCTGATTACCATAACTACCATACCTAAGATTGTTGTCTCGTAATCGTTTTCGTTCCTCTTTGTTTTCTCTCTGAACAGTTATGAATGTGAAAATGATGCCAAGTTTTATGTTGCGAAACGTGCCCAAAGTCATTAAATTTCAAAGCTGATCTCCAAAATAGTCACTGGTTCGTGTTATAGAAATATGAGAAACAAAAACGATTACGAGACAACAATCTTTAGAATGGTACTTGAGGTAATCAGGAATGGTAGTTAGTTGAAGTGGCGGGAGGTAGCGCTGAAACCCGACAAGGATAGATGGGGGCTAGACTCTCATGTACTCTACAGGGGTAGCCATGATATATTTATTTAAACAAACCCGAAACACTCATTTATGAATACTTATTAGAGAGTTTTCGCCACGTCTTTTGTGACGTCCGTCGGCGTGTAATATCCATGCAACTGTCTGAAAATGGTGACTGCGCATGCGTGACGACTCGGACGGCGAGCTCGGTCGTCTTGGATGCTGCCAAATGCCGGATTTTGGCGGCGGCGAGGACGACGGCTTTCTTGACGACTGTACCCTTCATAACCTCACTTTTATAACACACTTTTATAACCAGTTTCAATTTAGATCGGATGTACGAGCAGGATTTTGTGTTGTGTTCAACATTCGACTCCGGTGTTTTGGTTCTCGATTTTAGCTTACATTTGAAGAAAAGTTTTCTTTTTCCCAGGAATTATCAAGTTTTTCATCTCTCAAAACGAACTACTCGTCACCAGAATTCTGTTATCTTCGCATCAAGTGAATCTAACGTATACTACTGTTGACTCTGTGCGAATTTTACATTGTTTGAATGTCAATGAAATTTCTGAATAAATGCACCCTTGTTTTTCATTTAATGTTGCATATTATTTATTCATCTACCAACATACCTAACTACAGATCTACAATAAAAAGGCGACGGGAGTCAGTTCACGTAAGTAGGTACCATTTAAGATTTCAACTGATAGTTCCGTTTGCTGTGATCATCCTACTTGTAAGTTGCATGTCAAATTGGAAAAATACCTTCTTTTCACACAATAGTAGGTATTTGCTTAATTGTGGATGTCTGCATTTAGGTATTACGTCTATAAGTTCGTACATCTATCCTAGTATGATAGATTTATACTTCCGTTTATGTAATCGTCTGCACTTCCTGGTAGGTAGAAACGAAGTACCTACCTACTCTAAATTATCTATAGATATGTTACAGACGTGTTGTACGACAAACAAAGAATCAGTAGAAAGGCAGCTACTGCAAAATCGGTAGTAAGGTATTATAGACCCAAAAAAATGCAGTAAGAGCTCTGGAAAAGCTAGTGTTGTTCACTACTTTCTAAAGGTGAAAACGATCAAAATCATCAGTAGGTAGGTTTTTATATCACAATGTAGGGTCAAAAAGGGATGTAAATAGGTACCTATCCAAGTAGTAATAAATTTATTGCTTTTTCAATACGGCAAATATTCTAATTTTAGATCTGAAAAACTCATTTTGAGACCCCCCGGAGTCTGAATCAGCTGTTCGCTATCGGCCATTTTCTAGTGTTTAGTAGCTGTTTAGTGTCACTTCCAGAGTCCGCACCTTATTTTGTGACGACTCAAAATCCACCAAAAAAAGTTAGCATCTGCGTCTGCTGGCCCCATCTGTCTCTAGTCGTCACAATCTCAAGTCGTCGCGTCTGATGTGGCAAAAACTCTCTATTGCCAAGGAGGAAAGATTACAAACGGTAATTCGTAAAGGTAATTCAGAAAATTGAAAAAATCTAAAAAAAAAAAGAATCTAAAAATGCTCGTATTTTAATGAAATTTACAGAATACTTCACAAATATACCAAAATATTTCTTCACGTAGTCTCTGATGAGTTTGAGACATTTCGTAAGCCTGGGCATCAGCTTCTTTAGTCAGTGTTATAGAACTCCATCGCCACCTATTTAAACCACTTCTGAACAGCTTCGTAGACTGCTCGAACAAATCGTTTTCCACCCACCCTTCAACAGAAGGGTGGTTGATAACGTCCCATCCTAATGAAACAAAGTTCTTGGCTGACTCACGCAGAAGGCTTGATGGTTACATGAAGGACTTCCTTTGAATGGGACGTTACCAACCACCCTCCCTTCACACCATCTGACTTTTCCCATCTGTTCATTACATTTAACAGTTAAGAAATGGCCAATTCCTCATTTCAATTACCAATGCCATAGGAGGGGGAAGCCCTGGGCTACTGAAACACTGGCTTCAGTCGAAGTGTCAATTACAATGTGTGAATAATTTCTAAAAATTCAAGGTTTTAGGGACATTTTGAAATGAAGACGCATTGGAAATATCTCAAAACATTAATCTGTGAGTACCAATCAGTCCGGGGCACTGTATTTTAACTACACTCCAATCCGCATAATCTCTAAAAATTTAATCGAAATTGAAAGGAAACTGTAGAAGGGGCTGACAGAGTGCGATTATTTTCATAGGGGACCATCTGCAACCCAATTCGCTCAATTCCCGAATATTTAACCGAAATCTAAGAATAACTTCGAATAATATTGCCAGTTACAAAGCGTTCACAACAGACACAACAGAGACATCGATTCTTGGATAAAGTCAAGAACTAAAATTAGTAAGTAGTCGAACTGAAGAACATGAACATGAACATTTTTCTATCATCAAAACTTGTTGGTTTGCTCGAGAGGAACGAACCACTTCAAAGGCTTGTTTTCACAGTGTCGTTGACAATGAGGAATTTCACCATGTCGGAATTTCCTATTTTTGACCCCAAAATCGGATTCAGCACCTCGAAAAACCTCCTAAGGCAAACTTTCAGCCCGAACTTCCTAATTTACGAATAAACAAAACAGTGCAGAAAATACGAATGTTTAAAAAAAAACCGGGAAAATGACGTCATCCTGGAATAGTTCATTTATGGCCGCTTGAAGCGCTGAGATCGAGAAATCTATACCTAGTCCCCAGATGCAAAATTTCACGAAACAGTCAAGTTCGAAATCGAAGAACTGAAGAAAAAAATAGAAAAAGCAAGATGGGGAAAATTAGGTTTCCCCTGTTTTTGTTTGATAACTTTTCTCTTAGAAAACACAATTTCGTCGTCCCAATGGGCAACACTGGGAGGAGACGGCGATCCAAACAGCCCAATCAGCGAGCGTTCCCGCTTTACGTCCGATTTCCCGGTTAGTTTTGAAATCAAAAATATTGATTGTCTCCCAAAAATAACAGGAGACTTATTTTCCGAAATCAGCCCGATTTTCATCTATCCCACACCATTAACTATTCAGGAAAAATGCAAACAGAATTTGGTGAAATTCCTCATTATCTTTCCACCATAAATCCACAAACTTGGTCTCAACAAATGACGGAAGATTGAAGAGAATGGGCGAAGAATTACACGTATCGATCATAAAATAGGTACACAATTCTTCAGGGGATAGTTCCATCAATGAAGAACTCTATTTTCGGGTCACAGAACACCATTATAATGACGTATCCGTGCTACTTTCAGTTGTTTTCGATTTAACCCTTAAAATTGTAGAAAAAAGCAACCTTCACGATAAAATTTATTAGATTTGCGAGTAGAAAATCCAGAATTGTGTTGTACTGAGAGAAAAAATATGGCTGTCAAAAACCAAATTACAGAGAATCTACATGGCATCCTTTGAAGTTACCTTCCTACATCTTATGTGAAAATAAGCATTAGGTACAAGGATTCATTACAACGTCGGTCCCAGTTTAAGCCTGTGGGCACAATAACTCGAATAAAATGCTCTTTCAACACAGTTTCAGATGAAGTTGATTTGAAATCACAGAAACTCGAACCTGAAACTCGTAGCAGACTACTCACTCCGTTAATCAATAAATATTATTTGATAAGCCAATCATCTTATTCACTACCAAATAATTGTATCACTATTAAATTACCTGAGTGATGAATCGAAGGTAACCAATATTTGTGTTAGCGGACAGAGGGTGGCTCCAGGTCTCTCAACTTTTTATGAACGGCTTTCCGGAAAAGAAACATTCGGATCAAAAAGTCTTATTATCTAATCAAGTAAATAAGTCGACTTCTTAACTTGTCAAATGTTTAATGTCCACAGATTCCGGATTACTCTGGAAATTTGAATTTAAATAATTCCAGTAGGCAATACGCGAACGACGAACTCGAACTACAACATATCAACATTGGCAGCCATTTTGGACAACCAGCTGACTGGGACATTCTTCTTCTTCATCTTCTTTCTACGCCGAAGCGAAAATGTGGAGGTGAAGTTGTGAAGAATAAATTATGATCTTGAAAAGATGAAGACGTGTTGGATTGAATGATGCAGTTTATTATTTATGGGATGGGAATGACTGTGAGGTAATTTGATTTGAGGTATCATGATTAGAAGCTACCATAATGTTTCAAAGAGATCTTGAAAAAAAGGCGTTCTTTGAAGAAGAAATTTCTTCTTTAATTTCTCATTTTGTATAATTATTTTGGAGTCCTGTTTGTAGGTAAAACTACCATTTTCGATTCTGATTTGAATGGAAATCCCAGCATTGCGCGGGCCTCTGAATAAGTTGGAGCACTCCAAACAGAGGAGTAGAGTTTTTGGTTCCAAATCTTTGAGATACGCCTTCCGTTTAGCAGCACCATCCACCACATCATTTTCTATTATATTAACATGGTATAGGATTTAATGAATACGGCTTAAGGTGGTCTCAGTCGGTCACCGTTCGTCTCTCTTTCCGGGTCAGTATTTCACAATATTGAAGGCGCAAAAAATTAAACGTTGTACCTGTTGGTAGTTGTGAACTCTGTGGTGGCTAAAGTTTTTCTTTGTTGTGTTGGTAGACCTGCTTTATGTCCTCCCGCCATTTTGCCATTTTTCTCTTCCTTCTAAAAATGTAATGTGATGTGTCGTGATCTTCTCTTAATTCGAATATAAAGTTTCTAAAATAATTATCTCCTTCATGATTTGTCTTCCCACGGAACTCTGCAAGTTATTCTAACAGTACCTAAATTTGAAATGTTAAAGAATTCGATTTTGGTGATTCTAGCGGCAATATTTCAGTTGTTCAATTCCCTAGGGCCGTGCACTAATGAGTTTCTAAAATCCTTTAAAATTTCAAATTTAGGTATAACTTTTTAAGTTTTTGCCCCTTCAATTTCGCGAAATACTAAGAACGAACGGCGACTGAGACCTCCTAAAGAGTCGCCGTTTGTTCCAGGTCAGTTTTTCACGAAATTGGAGGGGCAACAACTTAAAAAATTGTACCTAAATTTGAAATTTTAAAATTTCTCTAGTGCATGGCCCTTTTTCATCAACTTAGGATAGTTTTCAATATTTTAGAATCGAATGTGACCACCCAGAGGTCTGGAGGACATAATCGTTCGCTTCTTATGAGGATAATAAATTAATTCCCTAAATCATGAATGTTCGAGGACGTTTTTCATCAACTTGGGATAGTGTTCAATATTTTAGAATCGAATGAGACCACCCAGAGGTCTGGAAGACATATTGTTCGCTTCTTGTGAGGATAATGAATTAATTCCCTAAATTATGAATGTTCGAGGTCGTTTTTCATCAACTTGGGATAGTGTTCAATATTTTAGAATCGAATGAGACCACCCAGAGGTCTGGAGGACATAATCGTTCGCTTCTTATGAGGATAATAAATTAATTCCCTAAATCATGAATGTTCGAGGACGTTTTTCATCAACTTGGGATAGTGTTCAATATTTTAGAATCGAATGAGACCACCCAGAGGTCTGGAGGACATAATCGTTCGCTTCTTATGAGGATAATAAATTAATTCCCTAAATTATGATGTTTGAGGACGTTTTTCATCAACTTGGGATAGTGTTCAATATTTTAGAATCGAATGAGACCACCCAGAGGTCTGGAGGACATAATCGTTCGCTTCTTATGAGGATAATAAATTAATTCCCTAAATTCATGAATGTTCGAGGACGTTTTTCATCAACTTGGGATAGTGTTCAATATTTTAGAATCGAATGAGACCACCCAGAGGTCTGGAGGACATAATCGTTCGCTTCTTATGAGGATAATAAATTAATTCCCTGAATTATGATGTTCGAGGACGTTTTTCATCAACTTGGGATAGTGTTCAATATTTTAGAATCGAATGAGACCACCCAGAGGTCTGGAAGACATAATTGTTCGCTTCTTGTGAGGATAATGAATTAATTCCCTAAATTATGAATGTTCGAGGACGTTTTTCATCAACTTGGGATAGTGTTCAATATTTTAGAATCGAATGAGACCACCCAGAGGTCTGGAGGACATAATCGTTCGCTTCTTATGAGGATAATAAATTAATTCCCTATATTATGAATATTCGAGGACGTTTTTCATCAACTTGGGATAGTGATCAATATTTTAGAATCGAATGAGACCACTCAGAGGTCTGGAGGACATAATCGTTCGCTTCTTATGAGGATAATAAATTAATTCCCTAAATTATGAATATTCGAGGACGTTTTTCATCAACTTGGGATAGTGATCAATATTTTAGAATCGAATGAGACCACTCAGAGGTCTGGAGGACATAATCGTTCGCTTCTTATGAGGATAATAAATTAATTCCCTAAATTATGATGTTCGAGGACGTTTTTCATCAACTTGGGATAGTGTTCAATATTTTAGAATCGAATGAGACTACCCAGAGGTCTGGAAGACATAATTGTTGGCTTCTTATGAGGATAATAAATTAATTCCCTAAATTATGAATGTTCGAGAACGTTTTTCATCAACTTGGGATAGTGTTCAATATTTTAGAATCGAATGAGACCACCCAGAGGTCTGGAGGACATAATCGTTCGCTTCTTATGAGGATAATAAATTAATTCCCTAAATTATGAATATTCGAGGACGTTTTTCATCAACTTGGGATAGTGATCAATATTTTAGAATCGAATGAGACCACCCTGAGGTCTGGAGGACATAATAGTTCGCTTCTTATGAGGATAATAAATTAATTCCCTAAATTCTGAATGTTCGAGGACGTGTTTCATCAACTTGGGATAGTGTTCAATATTTTAGAATCGAATGAGACCACCCAGAGGTCTGGAAGACATAATTGTTGGCTTATGAGGATAATAAATTAATTCCCTAAATTATGAATGTTCGAGGACGTTTTTCATCAACTTGGGATAGTGTTCAATATTTTAGAATCGAATGAGACCACCCAGAGGTCTGGAGGACATAATCGTTCGCTTCTTAAGAGGATAAAAAATGTACTATCTAAATAATATAGGTATTAATAATAATAATATATAATAATATATAATAATATATCTAAATAATACTTAAATTAAATTAATTACTTAAATAATGAATGTTCGAGGACGTTATATATTTTAGAAACGAATGAGTTGTGACGATATGAGTCCACCCAGAGCTCTATATGATCAGCCATCGAGAGTTGATTGTGAAATGCAACAGGGAGAAGGTTTAAGTAGATCTTTCGCAAGATCGCAGTACCTGTAACTGGGTCATTGGACGATGTTCAAAGGGTTATGTTGTAACTCTGAAATGATGAATCAGAAACACGAGTGTAAATCGCACACGAACGTTCACTGTCGGAAATGATCAAAATTGTAGCTGACGAAATGCGATAATATAAAATCGGTTTTTTCTCTCTCCTGAAGAGTTGTGAAAAACGAGCTCGGTGGTGTTGCTGATTCCACGACGAATATTTTTCTGTTTCCTCGAGTATAATTTCATGTCACTCACATGTGCTTCTCAACGAAGAACCAAATTTTGTTAAGAAGACACACACAACTTTAGGTAGGTAGGTAACGATGTTTTGGTTGTAGGTACTTTCTGTCAAAACAAACTCGGTATTTTACCCTTCGCGATTGTATGGTTGTAGGTACCATTAATGTTACAGCCGTGTTCTTCCAGACTGGTGTTCTTCATAGAAAAATAATTAACTGTTGAGTAATAATTTGCCGCGTTGTTTAGAATCCATTCTTGTGTAGTTCTTCTACCTGTTTGGAAAGATTAACTATTTATACTAATCTCTACCCAAAAACATACTGGTACGAAAAAACTACACAAGAATCGCCATTTTTCTACCCTGCCCGTCTGTCATTTTTTCCGTATCACCGATACGAGAGTGTTTGAATTGTTAAACCAACATGGTATCTACTTGGTGTTAGCGAAACATGACATAACGAGTCGTCGTTGGGATGGACCTAATCAATTATTAGACGTCGTAGTTTTCCACTGCTCCTCGGAATTATTCATCAGCAGTCTCTGACATTGTTTGATTTGTCAAGATGAAAGCGAAGAAAACGAATGTTTACCGCCAACCTGTTTTAGAACTCGGTAGGTAGTTAAATATTTCTGAACATCGCCGTGAGCGCGATCCTACTTGCAGGCAGATAGTTGCTGGTAAGGACGCTGCTATGGGCCTTCAGAGGTCGTCTTGTATCTCGGCGTATTCCTTCTTGATGGGCGCAATAGTATTGTCGACCGCTCAAGCAGACGTCTCGAAGGAATCTCTAACGATTACGGACGTTTTGGAGAACATCATTATCACAAAATATTTCGACAGTGATAAATGTATTGTTCACATCGTTGATGAGCCTGCACAGCAACTATCGACTATAAATAATCTTTCTCACCCCTCGATTATTCGAATATCATCGTTTGATGTTTGCGATGATCCAAGTTTGTCAGATAAAATAGTTTTCGCGATAGATTCTTGCTGCTTCAGGTAAGTTCCGCAAGTACCTTTTTCACTGGGTAAAAACTTGCTTTACAGCTAAGATTTGATTACATATTATTATGATCATATAAATGTATAGCCTTTACATTTATTGAATTGAATACCTACCTATTTTTACATTTCATTCATTTTACTTTTTTATTAAATTATTATTAATTTAATTAATTCAATTTTTATTATTTTGTATTATCAATTTTTTTATGGGTCATTTTCTCCGATTTTAACTCGGAGATTAGTAAAAGACGAGCATCTCCTGTGATTCTGATTGAATTTCATCGTAATCATAATATTTTATTCGGATATTAACTCATGAAGTATGCCTCACTAGTATCTACACGAGCTACAATAATATTAATGCGATTTCGATGTAGGTAATTCACAGGTATCTCATTTTAGACTAGTACTTTTCTTGGACTGAAATTTTCAAAACGCTCAAAAACGTTAAAAATAATATGTTTTCTCAATTTGGTCAAATTTTCACGTTACGACTTTCTGGGAGGCAGTATAATACAGGGTGGTCCTTAATGAACGTACCACCCTTTCAATTTCGTTGGTTGTGGAGAAATCAAAAAACTTGTCGAAGTAACTCCCCTTATTTTTTTGTAAAGAATTCAGGAAAAATACTTTTGCGCAAAAAAATTGCGCGCAATTGACACTAACTTTGTTTTTTCTAATACGAACCCCCATTTTTTATTGCAGATTCAGATTCTACGTCAAATTTCATGAGAAATTCATACCTGAATCGATTTTTGTTCATTGCATGCAACTGGTACTTTTCGCGCGCAAAGTGACCAGGGTGCTCGAAAGTGAGATTTTTTTAACCCCAAGTGTGGCACATTTTTTTTTTTCATTATTTTGACGCAGAATCACGTGGTGAGGTCCTTGCTTCGATTTCATCGTTATTTTTCCAAATTTAGAAGGAAAAATAATGTTTTTGGACTTTATTTTCCCTCACCCTTTCGCGACACGAGCTGGGGACCGGCTATGGCAGGATTAAAAATAAATTGCTCTCCTCTAAATAGGTAGGAACTACTTTACTACTTTAATGTAAAAAAAAAATCAAAAAGCTAAAAACCTTTAAAAAAAATTAAAAGTTACTTGTTACTTGTCTGCAGGCAAAAAGAGGTGATTTCGAGCAGTTGCTGTGATTTTGGTTTATTATTTCTAATAATAAGCCTATGTGATCGTATCGCAAAAAATTTTTATAACCCCCCCTCAAACTTTGTCACTTTACGTTTCAAGGTGCGTAGAATCCAAATTTGCCAAATTTGCCAAATGTCCGTCCGCCGTCCGGGCCATAAAAGGCCTTAGAATCGGTCTAAAAAACCCGATCTTTCGCACATAGACTCCATTTGGGGTCTAGTTGGTCCTAACGTCGAACTATTCCGATCGCTTAATTCGTATAGAAGTTATGGGCAAATAACCGGCCAAAAAAGAGGTTTTTGCTTAAATATGCGTGGGGTGACATTTTCCAAGTATTTTTCTTCATGTTGGATGGTTGGTGGCTTTATAGACGATTGTATAGAAAAATAATAAACCATTAAAAACCAATAAACCATAAAAATAATAAACGTACGATAAATCAGAAACACGAGTGTGAATCGCAAAAGAGGTCTAATCTCCGTGGCTTTATAGACGATTATATAGAAAAATAATAAACCATTAAAATAATAATAATAAATAATAAAATAATAAACCATAAAAATAATAATCGTGCGATAAATCAGAAACACGAGTGTGAATCGCAAAAGAGGCCTAATCTCCGTTCAAATTAAAGCTGACCGAAATGCCATCGATGTTTCTCTTCATGTTGGATGGTCGGTGGCTTTATAGACGATTATATAGAAAAATAATAAACCATTGTGTAATAATTTGCAGCGTTTTTAATTTGATTATTACTATCTTAGTTTTTTACTACTACTTTTTCGGAGATTTTGTAATTTTTAATTTTTTTTTGAAAATTTTGAGATGAGAAGCTTTTTTTTACATTAAAGTAGGTAAGTACCTATCTACTTTCCAATATTTTGTTTTCTAATTTAGAAGTGAGGCATTTATTTTTAATCCTGCCATAGCCGGTCCCCAGCACGTGTCGCGAAAGGGTGAGGGAAAATAAAGTCCAAAAACATTATTTTTCCTTCTAAATTTGGAAAAATAACGATGAAATCGAAGAAAGGACCTCACCACGTGATTCTGCGACAAAAATAATGGAAAAAAATGTGCCACACTTGGGGTTAAAAAAACTCACTTTTGCGCACCCTGGTCACTTTGCGCGCGAAAAGTACCAGTTGCACGCAATGAAAAAAATCGATTCAGGTATGAATTTCTCATGAAATTTGACGTAGAATCTGAATCTGCAATAAAAAATGGGGGTTCGTATTTGAAAAAACAAAGTTAGTATCAATTGCGCACAATTGCGCGCAATTTTTTGCGCAAAAGTATTTTTCCTGAATTTTTTACAAAAAAATAAGGGGAGTTACTTCAACAAGTTTTTTGATTTCTCCACAACCAACGAAATTGAAAGGGTGGTACGTTCATTAAGGACCACCCTGTATACTGCCGTGCTAAGCCAGAAAGTCGTAACGTAAAAATTTTACCAAATTGAGTTATTGGTACCCGGTGGTTTTGGGGGTCGATTTCTATCGATTTTCGGAGTTTTAGAGTCGTATCTCTATTAGAAATGCCTCAAACAAGCCTCCCAATTTTCGCTTCAAGGCGATTCTGCTAAGAAACTAGTCGTATCAGAGCGATTCAGAAGAAGAAAACTCGTATTGACACTGATTCGGGAATCGGCCTTAGTAGGTACCTATTTCGACGATATGACTTTTGACGTGATAACGTCTTATAAATTGGTTTACCGGGAGACACTTCAAGAAACTGCGTTACGCTCCGCTCACGGAGGGGGTGCAGCTCGGCGCTCCCTAAAGGCGGGCGGCCCCTCCCCTTCCCCGGCGCTCACAAAAGCGGGAGCGCCCCGCCCCCCTTCCCTGGCACTCACTCCCCCCCCCCACCCATGGGAAATACCTACTACCTACGGGAAATACCTACTCTGTGCAACTTGACAAAGAATTTTATTTTATCCTTCTTCCTGCTATACGAATGAATATTAACATTAAAATTATTTTACCACTCAAAGTCGTTGTCACGTAAAACTTTCGCCCGTATACCGACTTTACAGGCAACAACACAGGGTTTTTTTTATTTTTGCCTCTAAAAACTAGGAATTTAGTGGTGACTTTACTTTATTTTTATTGATTCAGCTGTTGTTTCTTAAACTCTAAACACAGATATGAAATACAATTGAGTTTGAGCCTAAAAGGATGACAAAATAATTAAGGTGAAATGGTTTCTTGATTTAAAGATAACCATAAAGTTTCAGGAATTAAAATGTGCTTAGCATTCCAAAGTCTCATGGTTGCGTATTCAGAAAAGAATAGTCGTCACTTCGGGTTTACGAGAGCGTAAACTCGTATCATCGTTTTTTGACAATTTACACTCAAAAATGTGTAATTTTGACTCCGGAAATCGATTCGGCTACTAATTCCATTTAAGAAAAACCTTCACTTGTGGTAAAAGAAGGAAAAATAATCCCGCAAAAGAGTTATTCCGCCACGAAACCTATTAGGTAGGTCGTTTTCCCGATAGTTGGGTGAAGTCAAGATACGACTTTCTGGCTTAGCACGGCAGTACAGGTATCGTTTTTTCATCAATTTAAAATAGTATCTAATCACCCAGACCACCCAGATCTTCGTAGGACCAACCGTTCGCTCCCCATGAGAACTTAAGGGTTGGACTTGTGATAAATCAGAAACACGAGTGTGAATCGCAAAAGAGGCCTAATCCTTGTTTAAATTTTATCTGGCCGAAATGCTACCGCTGTTCGTTGCCTCGAGTTGTATTCAGTTTTGCGTCCACAGAATGCTTTCGGATTTACGTTGAATTTGGTTTATTATTTTCAATAATGAACCTTTGCAATCTAACAAGAAAAAAATTTTAACCCTCCCTCAAATTTTGTTGGTTTACGTTTTAAGGTAAGTAGAATCCAAAAATCGAATTAAAATGCGGCATTTTCCTTAGTTACCATTGACCGATTTTGATGAAATTTGGTATATGGGCTCCATTTGAGGTCTAGTTGTGTCCCGAAGCTTTTGGCTGATGTAGGTCACTTCTAAAGGGCCCCTAAAATATCAAGCGGCTTGATCAAATGCTTGAACCTCCGATTGATGGGAGCTTCAAGCGTGCTTCAATCAACCCTTAAATTTTTTTTGATCAAAACCATCTCGTCTGTCGAAGCAGAGAAGTGGAACAGTCTGTGTTGCGATCGTGCTTTCGCTTTTTCGATTTACAATGGTTTGGGCTTCCTAATCGCAACATTGGTTGCCGTGAAGCGAAAAAAGAAGCAAAAGAAAAAACGACGGTGGTCTAATGAGTGGTACAAACTGAGAAACCGCTTCACTCATGAACATCTCCTAAACTTCCTGTGTGATTCGGAACCAGAGGACAGCAGGAACTTTTTGAGAATGGACCAAGAAAGTTTTGTTTATCTGCTGGATTTACATGGCTTCCACCGAGTGACTGACGCAATGCTTGACGGAAATTTCCCTAGACTATCTAGCCGCTTCCTCAACCGCTTGAGTCATTCAGAATTTCTATCAATCATTGTCAATATTCAATGTGTGTTCAATGTGTCAATGTTATCATTGTCATTGTCATTGTTCAAGCGTCAAACGGGCTTCTAAACTATCAATCACGCTTGATACAATCAATTTGGTCAAGCATTTGATCAAGCGGCTTGATAGTGTAGGGGCTCCTTTAGGGGTGAAAATTAAGGGTCGAAATTTTCAAGTGTCCAAGCTCGAAATAAAGGTATTGTTTTTTCACCAATTTTAAATAGTATTGAAATTTAAAAAAAATTTGAGACCACCCGAGCTCTGTAGGGCCAACCGTTCGCTCCCCATGAGAGGCTGGACTTACGATAAAACAGAATCACGAGTGTGAATCGCGTAACAGACCCGATCTCCGTTCAAATTTTAGCTAACCAAAATGCGATCGCTGTTCGTTTCTTCAAGTTGACATTTTGTCTTCACTTTAGCACATGGACGTAAAAAAAGTTACGAAAAAGCGTCACAGTTTTTCAATGATTTCCACTTACAACCAAGTCGTTGCTCCGGAACTTAATCTTCGTCATTCGTGATCGTAGAAAAATCGTTTACCATTAGTTGGAAAGCCCTACATTTTGGTTTATTATTTTCAATAATGAACCTTTGGAATCGACCAAGAAAAAAAATTTTTAACACCCCTCAAAATTTGATGGTTTGCTTTTCAAGGTACGTAGAATCCAAAAATCGAATAAAAATTTGGCCGTCCGTCCGCCGTACGCGGCACTTTCCCCACTTAGCATTGACCGATTTTGATGAAATTTGGTATGTAGGCTCCATTTGGGGTCTAGTTCTGCCTCGAAGATTTTGGTTGATGTAGGTCAGTTCTAAGGGTTCCAAAATGAATTTTGAAATTTCGAAAACGCCCTAACTCAAAAAATTTTGATATAAAGGTATTGTTTTTCCTTCAATTTAAGATTCTATAGAATTATTAGAATTTTTTGAGACCACTCGGAGCTCTGTAGGACAAACCGTTCGCTCACTACGAGAATTTAAGGGTTGGACGTACGATAAATCAGAAACACGAGTGTGAATCGCAAAAGAGGCCTGATCTCCGTTCAAATCAAAGCTGACCGAAATGCGATCGATGTTTTTCTTCATGTTGGATGGTTGGTGGCTTTGCAGACGAGTGATCTATATAGAAAAATAAAAAATAATAAACCATTGTGTAATAATTTGCAGTGTTTTGTGCTCAGTTTTGCGTGCTTGGCAACTATTAATCAAATTTCCTAATGAAAGCACCACACAACTCTTTATTTCTTCGAATTGAGTTTGAAGCAGCGCTTATTTCTCTCAAATATACTTGAATGTGAAGTGGGTATCTATAGTTGGCAGGTAGCGACAATGGCAAAGCTGTGTTCTTTGCAGGTGAGTGATCTACACAGAAAAATAATTAACCTTTGTGTAATAATTTTCAGCGTTTTTCACCATGTGTTCGTGTTTTGGGGAAATCTACTCTCCGCCGCTATTGTGATTATCGAACTGCGGAATTCGTGAATTGTAAAATTAATTTTACTCACTTTGTTATTGTGATGTGCCTTTTTCAGTTTCATATTGCGTGTGTCAAAACCGGTATGTGTGATCAAGGCTTGGGGGAAAGCTCAGCTCTCTTACGAAATCGACACATTTCAAAGGAAGAGCCCGAAAATGTTCGTTACCGTTTTCCCCGTTAATGACAGTATTGGGGATGTTGACGAGTTCTTGTCGTCTCCCGAGACCGAACTGTCAAGTAGCATAGTGGTTGCTGTACTTGGTGGCGGCGATCCAGGTATGTTTACTTTTGAGCAGTTGGGAGTAGGTAGAAATGGCCCTTTAAGAGGGGAGTACAATGTCCTTGGATGGGACATAATAGGTTAATAATAAATTAGTAGGATTTTGTACGCAATAGTATTTAGGTATTCTAGTAGTTGTTTGTAGTCAATAAATAATCACAGTTAAAAAAGTCTGCCAAGTGTATAGATGATCCGATGCATAGTAGTTAATCTCAAAACATCAATCTCTAAGTACCTTTCACTACCCTCATAGGGGACCATCTTCACGCTAACCTGAACAATCCTGAGAAATTTCGTCGAAATCGGATTGAAAACGTAGAAGTTATTGCTGTTATAAGGAATTCACGTTTGTGCATGCACAGCAACTACTATTAGTCTGGGGAAGATGATTTTCATAGGGGACCATCTACACGCCAATCTGAACAATCCTAGTAAATTTCATCAAATTCGGATGGAAAATGTAAGTGTTATGGCTGTTACAAGGATTTTACGTTTGCGCATGCGCAGAGGCTACTATACAGGGTGTCTACACTTTCGAGGGGCATAACTTCAGGGTTCGATTCTACAAGGTATTTCCAACAAAAAATGTCTCTTAGCAATTTTCTCTTAACCCACTCAAAATTCCTTTTTTCGCACTTTAAAGTTTTCCTTCGCGTTTTCGACCTCACGGCACAGATATGGCCATAACTCCCTTATTTCTCCTGAACATTCAAATCTGACTACACCGTTAGAAAGAGCGTTAAATTCCTAAGCTACCTAGTGCAAAATAAAAATCTTTCAGCAATAAAATAGTTTCAAAAAATCGAGTCAAAAAGCCAACTTTAAAAAATTTTCGAAACTTGAATTTCTTCGACCAAAGTTTTCCCTCTAAATCCCTGCCCATTTCGAAGGGCGCTCTTCGGAGAAAACATGCTCAAATTGTCAGCTTTCCAACGGTCTATCAATTTTTCTTTTTAACATTCAAATTGGAAGAGTAAATTAAGTTTGAATGCCAGAAAACGTGTGTTTTACAAGCAAATCCAGTGTTTCAAGCGGTTTATGGTCCCCCTCGACCTCAAGATGGCTTGACGATTTTGGTATCATTTCCTATGTAATTTTTTACGCTGAATCCAATAGTGATACTTCCGAATGATTCCGACTGCTAGAAAGTTGATTTTTCGAAGAAAACCTTCGTTTGTCGTACATAAAATACGCATTATTTGTAGATATAGTCGTGAGCATAAAGTAACACCTTTCTACTCAACAAAACACTTAATTTCTAGCTGATTGAAGTTTTTGTTGAGTTCAAAGGTGTTACTTCATGCTCACTACCACATTTACGAATAATGTGTATTTTATGTACGACAAACGAAGGTTTTCTTCAAAAAATCCACTTTCTAGCAGTCGGAATCATTCGGAAGTATCACTATTGGATTCAGCGTAAAAAATTACATAGGAAATGACCCCAATCGTCAAGTCATCTTGAGGTCGAGGGGGACCATAAACCGCTTAAAACACTGATTTGCTTGTAAAACACACGTTTTCTGGCATTCAAACTTCATTTACTCTTCCAATTTGAATGTTAAAAAGAAAAATTGATAGACCGTTGGAAAGCTGACAATTTGAGCATGTTTTCTCCGAAGAGCGCCCATCGAAATGGGCAGGGATTTAGAGGGAAAACTTTGGTCGAAGAAATTCAAGTTTCGAAAATTTTTTAAAGTTGGCTTTTTGACTCGATTTTTTGAAACTATTTTATTGCTGAAAGATTTGCACTAGGTAGCTTAGGAATTTAACGCTCTTTCTAACGGTGTAGTCAGATTTGAATTTTCAGGAGAAATAAGGGAGTTTTGACGATATCAGTGCCGTAAGGTCGAAAACGCGGAGGAAAACTTTAAAGTGCGAAAAAAGGAATTTTGAGTGGGTTAAGAGAAAATTGCTAGGAGACATTTTTTGTTGGAAATACCTTGTAGAATCGAACCCTGAAGTTATGCCCATCGAAAGTGTAGACACCCTGTAATTCCGGGGGTAATGATTTTCATAGGGGACCATCTACAACTTAATCCGCATAACCCCCAAAAATTTCAATGAAATCAGGTTGAAAAAAAAGTCTGCCAAGTGGGTGTGGCACATAGCTTCCTCGTATCCATAACCCGATTATATAGATGATCCGATGCATAGTAGTTAATCTCAAAACATCAATCTCTAAGTACCTTTCACTACCCTCATAGAGGACCATCTAAACACTAATCTGTAACATCCCTGAAAATTTCATTGAAATCGGATGGAAAATGTGGAAGTTACGGCCGTTACAAGAAAATTCACGTTTGCGCATGCGCAGTGACTACTATCAGTCCGAAGGTGATGATTTTCATAGGGAACCATCTAAATACTAATCTGTAACATCTCTGAAAATTTCATTGAAATCGGATGGAAAATGTAGAAGTTATGGCCGTTACAAGGAATTCACGTTTGCGCATGCGCAGTCGCTTCTATCAGTCCGGGGATCATGATTTTCATAGGGGACCGTCTACACACCAACCCGCACAATCCCTGAAAATTTCATCGAAATCGGACAATAACTTCGTATAGTTATGCGCGTTACAAGGAATTCGTGACAGACGGACAGACACACAGACAGACAGACAGACAGACACGGAACCAAAATTGTTCAGAAAGGTCTAAAACGCAAAACGCGAGTGAAAATTTTGATTTTGGAGAACTTTTTTTTTCGTCCTTGAAAAGTGAAAACAAAGCTTCCGCTACCTTGGTAGACTCGGAAGCAAAATGTGTGGAGCTTTTGTAAGGAATTGACGTTAGCGCATGCGCATCGGCTTCTATCAGTCCGGAGATGATGATTTTCTTAGGGGACCGTCTACACAACAACCCGCACAATCCCTGAAAATTTCATCTAAATCGGACAATAACTTCGTATAGTTAAGCCGGTTACAAGGATTTCATGACAGACACACAGACAGACAGACACGGAACCAAAATTGTTCAGAAAGGTCTGAAACGTAAAATGCGAGTGGAAATTTCGAATTTTTTTTTCAACCTTGAAAAGTGAAAACAAAGCTTCCGCTACCTTGGTAGACTCGAAAGCAATAATTGCAGTATCTAATTGCTTTCAGTGTTCCCCAAGAGGCTGTGAGCCGCTCTTTAGGATGACGCACAGAAAGAAGTCAGCTTCGTCGCTCCCACAGCTGATCTGATTTTCTGACTCACTTCCAATAACTTCCAGTGGTCTTTGCAGGTCAAATGTTCATATTTCAAAGCCAACAGTCTACTAATTGGAAAAACTATACCCTTTCGTACCTACTCAGGATTCGGCCGGTTCTTTCCAACTTCGGCCCCTAATAATTATAACATGGAACATGTTATTGCCCTAGGGTAACTACCCGAAAAACGTTACGCGGAAGGGGGACGAGGGACAGTCACGCAGCTTTTCGACACTCCGGATTTCGTATAGTTTTTCTTAATGCATTTTAGATATGTTGCTAGGGATAATATAATATTATAGGGATAGCACAAAGGGGCTAGGTCCAAAAACGGAGGTTTAAGAAAGACGCAAAAGAGGTTTTATCAGTGCACAATTCCTAAAATAATAGATTTATTTATTTCTGATTTATGGCTTATTTTTGCTTCCGAGTCTACCAAGGTTGCGGAAGATTTGTTTTCACTTTTCAAGGTTGAAAATAAAAAGTTCTCCAAAATCGAAATTTTCACTCGCGTTTTACGTTTTAGACCTTTCTGAAAAATTTTGGTTCCGTGTCTGTCTGTCTGTCATGAAATCCATGTAACCGGCATGACTATACAAAGTTATTGTCCGATTTCGATGAAATTCTCAGGGATTGTGCGGGTTGGCGTTTAGACGGTCCCCTATGAAAATCATCACCCCCGGACTGATAGTAGCCGCTGCGCATGCGCAAACGTGAATTCCTTGTAACGGCCATAACTTCTACATTTTCCATCCGATTTCAATGAAATTCTCAGGGATGTTACAGATTAGTATTTAGATGGTCCCCTATGAAAATTACCACCTTTGGACTGATAGTAGCCACTGCGCATGCGCAAACGTTTTGTAATTGCTTCCGAGTCTACCAAGGTTGCAGAAGCTTTGTTTTCACTTTTCAAGGTTGAAAATAAAAAGTTCTCCAAAATCGAAATTTCCATTCGCGTTTTACGTTTTAGACCTTTCTGAAAAATTTTGGTTCCGTGTCTGTCTGTCTGTCATGAAATACATGTAACCGGCATAACTATACGAATTTATTGTCCGATTTCGATGAAATTTTCAGGGATTGTGTGGGTTGGCGTGTAGATGGTCCCCAATAAAAATCAAGGCCTTAAAATTTACAGTAGCCTCAACGCGCAAACGTAAAATCCTTGTAACAGCCATATCACTAACATATTTCATCCGAATTTGAAGAAATTTTCTAGGATTGTCCAGATTAGCGTGTAGATGGACCCCTATGAGGATAGTGAAAGGTACTTAGAGATTGGTGTTTTGAGGTTATCGGATCATCTATATAATCGGGTTATGGATACGAGGAAGCTATGTGCCACACCCACTTATTTTCCCATGTTTCTGTTCCTTAACGCTAGGAACATCGTTTGCAATTAAAAGGGCACGCGAATGACGTCTCTAACATGATAGAAATTGCCCTTGAAAATTCTGGTTTCTTTTATAAGGGCCTAAGTCCGGACTTACTTGGTAGCGGAAACTTTAATTGTTTTCACATTTCAAGGTTAAAAAAAAATTCTCCAAAATCAAAATTTTTACTCAAGTTTTACGTGTTGGACAATTTTGGTTTTGTGATTTTTGTGTCTGTCTGTGTGATAGGCTGCCTGTAATAAAATCTTTGAAAACTCCAATTTTGATGAAATTTTCATTGAATGTGGAGGTTTGCGGGTAGATGGTCTCCTATGAAAATGATTGCTCCTGAATCGATACTGAAACCGTTGTAACAGCCATACCATCAACCTTTTTCGATCGAATTCGATTACATTTTCTGGGTTTATGCTGATTGGGGTGTTGAAGGTCCCCTATGAGGGTAGTGCAGGGTAGTTAGAGATTAATGTTTCGAGATTAGCTACTATGTATCGGATCATCAACCTATAAATCGGGGTTATGAATACGAGGAAGCTTTGTGCCACCTTTGGCATGCGTTTGTTTTTTTCCATTTCTATAGCAACTGTGTTCCATTATTTTACGACTTTCCGGGTTGCCAATGATAAATGGAGTAATTTATCATGGTTTCAGAAAGCCTGCAATTCATAAAAAGTGAGATTGTGCACGATTTTTTTAAGGGTTTAAGTTCATGGGATAGATTAGCTCATTTGGAGCCCCTAGGTGGGGGATAAAAAATGTTTCCTCTCACAATTTTATCAATAGCCGATACAGGAAGTTTTTCTTGATTTCCCGAAAGTTTGGTTGGAAGGGCTTACGCCTCTTTAAATGATACCGATTCAAATAGTTAGGACATCAAAACCTTGGACAAGCATAAATCCCAACACTAGAATAAATTATGAAAATTAGAACTCGTAATTTTAAATGATTAACCCATTTCGAGCCAAGGGTAGAAATATCAGAGTAGTGAGAGGAGGAGGATGTTTTACAGGATGGCGGCCGAAATAAGGCATAATTTGGTCACCAATTGAGAGCGAAAATACTACAAATTGTATGAATTTTACATTTTAATGGGATTTAAGAGGCCTCAGTCTTCCAAATCGATGTGATTTATCCAATTCATTGATGTTGGTAAAATGTAAAAATCTATCTTATGGACCGGAATCCGTTTCGACTCGTCGCCCAGTACGCTCAATCGCCCAGGATCGAATTTGAGCACCATAATCAAGCTTTCGGCCAAAAGGCTTCCTTTTCAACAAAAAATTTCCAAAATCGCATCGAGCTCCCGAACTTCGAAGAATTTTTTGACGAGTTTAGGAACAGCATGAACGAGAAATAATTCTTCTACGAAGATTTTCCAGTAGGTATTTTCATTAAGTATTTAAAAAAAAAGAAAAAAATTCGATGTGAAAACGCATCAGTGGCCGGAAACGGGTTAATCATCTTAAGGTATAAGGAAAAACCAACCACAAAATTTGATTTTTTTCAGATTGGCCAGTAACTCTGTACACCAATAACTTTTATGAACCAGTGAGCTCTGCTGGGCGTCAACCCGCGATTTTCCTGGATCGATGGAATCAAGAGAAAGGTTTCCAATTAGGAACCGACCTGTACGCTGACAAGATTCTTGATTTGCAAGGGAAAGGTAGGTGGATGTGGTCGGATATCAGGCAGAAATCAGAGGGTACGCTGAAGTGAACCTGCAGGAAAACGGGAGGTTCCCGAAATGTCTTCAATGCATAATGCATGGAATAAGGAATGGAATCGTTAAAGAACCTTATTATGTCCGCTACTATCTACTACCTCTCGGCGGTACAACCAACGGAGGGTCTGGTCTGAGCTAATTATTACACAATTATCTCAGCTTACAAAGTGTACTTTTCATGAACACTTTACTACTACTATTGTTGGCATAGGAAGCCAGCAACATTATAGCGGACAAATATTTCGTAAGGGGAATTTATCACAGATAATGCTCAATATTAGCCAATTTTAATTCAATCATTGATACCGTATGTCCATGTAAGAAAGCTATAGGTACCTACAGCCCACCTAACATGGAAGACTTTTGAAATTTTTTTCAAGTCGATCAATACGGATTGTACACTTGTGTTTATTACAAATATTTGTTATGATATTGATTACATTAATAATTTGTGAATAGTAAGTATCTAAATACTTAACAATTGGGTTTTGTCTTCATAGTTGGTTTTCTCTTACAGAAATAAAAGTAGCTGTGGTTGATTCATTGCCATACTCCCAATTGAGACCCTTTATTGGGCAGGAGGCCAGTATGATGACAGAGTTCTGCTTATCACGAAATTGCACCATCAAAGGCATCAATGACGAGTGGTTTTGGGGAGAAATATTCGAGAACGGGACTGGAAACGGTATTAACACTTGAATATGGAGACGATGAAGTATAAGTATGAAGTATTATTAAGTACTAGCTGAAAAGCCTAGGTACTAAAAACAGGCAAAAACGATTCCTCCGACTCCTCCCGCCTCTCCGAAACCTCCTGTCTCCGATTCCGCCGACTCTCCCCACACCCACGACCCCTCCGTGCATATGTACGTACAGTTGGCGTTTTATGTATATAGATAAGTAATAAGTATAGTATGAAGAATAAGTAATGACAATAAATTATATATCTTTATGATAAGTCAGACTCCGATCAATGATTATACAGGGTGTCTACTCTTAAGATGGGCATAACTTCAGGGATCGATTCTTCAACTAATTTTCAACAAAAAATGTCTCCTAGCAATTTTTTCTTAATCCACTCAAAATGCCTTTTTTCTCACTTCAAAGTTTTTTTTCGCGTTTTCGACCTTACGTCATAAAAGCTGTCATAACTGCTGTTATTTACCAAGTAAATTCAAATTCGAGAATATCGTTGGAAAGAGCGTTAAATGTCCAAGCTACCCAGTGTAAAACCAAGATCATTTAGCGATAAACCATTTCTAAAAAATCAAGTCGAATAGCAAACTTCAAATGTTTTTGAAATATGACTCTTTTTACATCGAAGTTTTCACTCTGAATCCCTGGTTATTTTGACGGATGCTCTCCGGGAAAAACATGCTCAGATTGTCAGATTACCAACGGTATATTGATTTTTCTTTTTAAATTCCATATTGGAGAAGTAAATCCAGTTTGAATGCAAGAAAGCGTGTGTTTTACAAGAAAATCCAGTGTTTTACGCGGTGTTTGATCTCGACGAGTTTGGTATCATTTCCTACGTATTTTTTACGCTGAATCCAATAGTGATATTTCCGAATAATTCTGACTGCTAGAAAGTGGATTTTTCGAGGAAAACCATTTATATTTTGACAATAACAAACGCATTATTCATAAATATGGAATTGAGCATAAAGTAACATTTTTACTCAATAAAAACATCACATTTCAAGCTGATTGATGTTTTTATTGAGTAGAAAGGTGTGTACTTTATGCTCACTACCATATCTAGAAATGATGCGTATTTCATGTACGAAAATCGAAGATTTCCTTCGACAAATCCACTTTTTAGCTGTCACAATCATTCGAAAATATCACCATTGGATTCAGCGTGAAAAATTACATAGGAAATGATACCAAACTCGTCAAGCCGTCTTGAGATCGAGGGTTACCATTAACCGCTCAAAACACTGGATTTTCTTGTAAAACACAGGTTTTTTGGCATTCAAACTTGATTTACTCTTCCAATTTGAATTTTAAAAAGAAAAACGCTGCAAATTATTACACAACGGTTTATTATTTTTATATTGATCACTCGTCTACAAAATCACCAACCATCCAATATGAAGAGAAAAACGCTGCAAATCATTGCTCAAAGGTTTATTATTTTCTGTATAGATCACCCTTCTGTATAGATCACTGGTTCTCCATCAATAGCACCTACCACCATCTGTATTCTCCCTTGACCTTCCCTCTATTTTTCGAATTGTATGTACCTTGAAACGCGAAACATAAAATTTTTGGTTTGCTTTGAGCAATGGCTTCGGAGCTCACTCAGCTGATCAGTGATCTGAAGAGTGAAGAAGATCATCTCGAATGCTGGAGACGCCTGGAAGAGCACTTCCATTCAATAGGAGTAAAAATGGCTTTGGAGCTCACTCAGCTGATCAGTGATCTGAGGAGTGAAGAAGCCTTTGAGCAATGATTTGCAGCGTTTTTTACCCACCAACATTTTTTTTACCTACCAACTTTTTTTTACCTACCAGCTAGGTACTACCTACCACACCATACTGGCTTCACACCTTCACAATCAAGTTTATTAGAAAGAACTAAACGCTTCACACTCGATTGGAAAAATAGAAAGCTTCATATAGAAATTTGATTACTGGTTACGCAGAAGGCAAAACTGTATACAAATCGAAGAAATGAACAGCGATCGCATTTTAGTCCGATAAAATTTGGATGGAGATTAGACCTCTTTTGCGATTCACACTCATGGTTCTGTTTTATCGAAGGAAAACCTTCAAGTACTCGTAGGGACCGAACGGTTTGTCCTACAGATCTCCGGGTGGTCTCAAAAATTTTTAAAAATTCAATACTATTTAAAATTGGTGAAAAAACGATACCTTTATTTCGAGAGTTTTCGAGCTAGGGCACTCTTGAAAATTTCAACCCTTAATTTTCACCCCTTAGAAGTGACTGACATCAACCAAAAGCTTCGCGGCACAACTAGACCCCAAATGGAGCCCATATACCAAATTTGAACCAAATCGGTCCAGTGTTGCTAAGAAAAGTGCCGCGTACGGCGGACGGACGGAAATTTTTTTATTCGATTTTCGTATTCTACGTACCTTGAAACGTAAAACATCAAATTTTGAGGGGGGGGGGGTTAATTTTTTTTTCTTCTCGATTCCAAAGGCTTATTATTGAAAATAATAAACCAAAAGTCAAGAGACAAAAAACTCGGCGCTTTGCGCCTCGGCACCCCCCGGTTTATTTCTTTTTCCATACTCTGTATGAAATCATAGGAACACAGAATGTGTTTTTGCGATGCTAGTTATCCGTTAAATAAAAAACAACAATAATAAATGTGGAGTCTTTGGCAATAATAAAATAAATAATTGTTAGGCATTTAATTTGGTCTAAAACCCTATAAATGTTATATAAATAAATATGTAACTACAAGAAAAATACTATATAAATTGAGAGCTTTCCAACGAATGGTGAACAATTTCTGTGCAATGAACACTGCGGGAGTTCTATTTCCTTACCAACGGCTTGGTTGCACGTGAAAATCATTATAAAAGGCGCGTAACGGTTTTTTCTGTCGCTTTTTCGTGACGATTTTTTTTCGGTAGGTCATCGCAAAAACACATTCTGTGTTAAAAGTCGTAAATTAGTTGTAGAATAACATCCTGTATACCAACATAGTTGCTAGTTGTAAATTAGAAAAGATTTGAGGACCGTTCGAGAAAATGCCTTACAACCTGGTTATGCGGTACTTAACCTTATAACGACCTTATAAAGCCGGCTTTACCGCAATTCATTGAACTTGGTATGTACCTACGCTTAAACAGTATGTCATTGGAAGGGAATATGCTATTTTACTGTGCTCAAGTTTGAAATTGTGGATCAATTTTGCCAAATTCACAAACTGTCAGAGACAAAGTTAAATATCAGCGTACCATAATGACGAAATCACCAAAATATGTTTAAATAATAAATTGAAACTTGGTGCGATAAATAAGTTTCAAGGACTAATTTTACTCAAAGTTTGACTGATTGATTTGATGGGGATTACAAATTGTTTTATCGTGATTAATATTGAAAAAAATTAACCTGTTGCAGGTCTTGTGGGGATGGTGTTCGACGGAAGAGCGGATTTTGGCATCGCCGGGGTGTATTTATGGGCGTCAGTTTTCAAGCACGTTGGCTTCTCAGAGACTTACCTTCAAAGCGGAGTGACTCTACTTGTCCCAAAACCCGAGAAAGTCGGAGGCTGGCTGATTCCCTTTTTGCCGTTTAGTCCGCAAATGTGGATCTCGTACTTACTTTCAGTGATCGCTACTGGAATCAGTATGCACTTAATAACCAAGGCTACGATCAAATACACCAGTGAGTGTTTATTTAACACGGGTTTTCAACTTTCAAGTCTGAAAAGTCAAGTCAAATTAAGAAGTGGTCATAAATTGTGTCAGTTTTTTGTTAATCAATGAGATGGACAGATCAAGAAAATTAAGCTAATTTCCACCTAGTTCAAGAGTAAATGGGGTGTGCGCCTGATTTTTTAAATTTTTTTAATCAATTATCCTCAATCAACCTCATCCTGAGAATTTTGACTCCAGCCGTTCTCTTTTTAGATCTTTTTCCATGATTTTTCAGTTTCGAATGTTTATGACGTCACGCGCCTCTCCCGCCTGGGCGGGACTCCCCAGCCAACTGTGACGTCATAAACAAATTTTTGAAAAATGTAAATCAAACAACCTTTTACATTGGTATAGGTACATAGATGATGTAATAATTCTATGGACAGAAAAAGTTCAAAGACAACTAAATTCTTTTCATGAAAAAATCAATACACTGGATCCTAGTGTCAGTCATTTGTGAATGCTGATGTCAGCAACCAGGACGAAGACCTTAGATTTCTTCAGCCTTACTTAAATAATGGATATTATCGTCTATAATTAAAGGTATAACAACTACATGAACTAAACAGAAACAATATTTACCAACAAATTCAAAACATACTATACTAGTCATGTTTTTTTTACTCAAGGGTTTGCGGAAGCTGTAGAAAAAAGGGGTATGTTTCTTACTGAAGTTGACACAACTTTTAGAGCATTGGGCTTGTCAGTTCTTCAACAACCGTCGACTCCGTTGGTGCCCCACACACCTATTCGTCATCTGTTCACTTCGTTTGAGATCCTCTATTTAGTCTTCTGCACGGTGTACGCCGCTGAATTAGCCTCAGTTCTAACAGCACCAATGTAAGTGAATTTGAGGTTTAGAACCTCAAACATAGCTAGTACAAGATCATTCATGTCTGAGAACCTCTTAAACATCAATTCTACGACCAATTTCTGAAAAATAGAATTTCCAATAAGAGTTTTCAAAACTTTGAACACTATAGAAAAAACGCTGCAAATTGTTACGATGGCGTGTGTAAGCCACCTGTAAGCTACTGGTGGCTCCCTGTGGCTTCTAGCTGTCCCCCAAACTCAAATATCCGATGGAAGGACAGCGATTTCAAACGTTAGAAGAGATAAAACAAAAAATTTTAGTAGTAGCTTAACAGCATCCAGAAGATGAGTTTTCCAGATGCACCCAATAGAAACACCGCTGGAAAAAGTGAGCCCATAGGGGTCTTTTGAAAGGGATACATTCAAATGCTTAATTTATTTTAAAAAGTTGAAAAAAATGGTTTTGAAAAAATTTCTGGAATTTATTATGTATTTAGTGGTAAAGATTGAATACATAATAAATTGGCGACGCGGTGAATTTTCAAGACATTTCCAATATTGTCCAATATTTGTCCAATATTGAAGTGCCACGTAACATTTTACAAGTGTCAGTCGCGTAAGTAATCGTTGTTTGTGTTCAATCTCGATGTCTTTTTTGTCACGATCGTCCGGCTAACCTCAACCTGTCACACTCGTTATCTGTCTCGTTTTCACTGAATTTAATTTCAATTTACGCTCATAACGAATGATATGCAGTTCAATCAATTCCTCAACTCTGTCACAGCAGCCCTCACGGCGATTCAAGCCCATTTTGAGAAGGAACTGTTGTTTCATACGTCAGCTGTCACTTCGACGAATGTCGCGCCTTTTGAGAACTTCGATGCAAAATAAGGAGAAGCTCACCAGCCATTTGGAGCGTTTTGACAACTATTTGAGCTTGAAAAACGTGAATGACGCAGTCAAGAAGGCTCAGTAGTTGTGTGCATCGATTGGTCCCGTCCATTACAATAATTTGTCCGCATATTTGGGTCCTGGGAACCGGCGATTCATCCCCGACCTCCAAAAGAATAGCGATTCCTACCGGCCAAACTGATTGCCCTTCCTACCGGTTACTCAATTCCTCCCCCTGTGCAATCCTCCCCACCCAGGTATAGGACAGTCTCAAAGAAAACCACTATGTACTAACAACTAATTCGTTTATTCTATGTACAATAGGGTGTCCCTTATTCTATGACTTTTGTTATTTGGAGTTTTTACCCCCTCATTTTGTTCCATTGGGTACCAAAGTACCCCACACAAAAATTGGCCACCCTCGGACAACGCCAACACATGCCGCATCTCCACCTTAGTTGATAATATTAAAACCACAAAAAAGCCAGCTTATTACGAAAACGCCAACATTTTTTCTGCGTCGCGTTTTAAATCCAACTTTTTACTCGTTGTTTGAGAAGGTCTGCTGAAGCATCCAATCCTTCGGCCCGCTTTCCTCATCCAATTGAGTTCAAATTTTTACCAGAGCTTCAGCAGACCTTCTCAAACAACGTGTAAAAAGTTGGAATGTAGATTTCAGTTTGAAAAACAATCGCTTGAAAAGCAATCGCGCATCGGAAGGAATTGACGAACCTCGGCTCAATCAACTGTTTCCCATCGGGAGGAATCGCCATCTCCCTCAGACCGTTATGTCCAACTTTCAGTTTTACGGGGAGGAATCGCCTGTTGCCCTTGGGTCCCCATAAACCACTGAAAGACCTTTCAAACGATGATCTCAGAAAAGCTTCCATCCAGATGCTTTCACTTCCGAAAAATGTCGTTGTCTCCCAACATTATTTCTTATCATCTTATCAGGAAGATTCACAAACCAATCCTGAGTATGTTGCCACTTTACAACGCAATCTCTCTGATTGTGACTTTTTCGTCAATTGTGCATGTCAACAAATCCCAATTGAACCTGCCAGGTCTGAGGTAATTCAAGGCGCAGTTCATCAAAATGAAGTTTCAGACCCACCCTCAATAGAAGAGGTAAGCCGTGCTATAACCCGCCTCAAAAACAACAAGGCGATTTTAGTGATTAGTGATGCGATTTCCGCTGAAATGGTAAAGGCAGGTGGCGCGGAGCTTACATCTCGGTTGCACTCACTGATCACAAAACTCTGGAGTAAAGAAGAAATTCCCCAGGAATGGAACGAGGGTGTTATCTGTGTGATCCACAAAAAAGGAGACCCCTTGGAGTGTAGTAATCACAGAGGAATAACTTTGATTAACCTCGCTTACAAGATATTGTCCAACATACTGTTTGCTCGCCTCCAGCCACATGCTATCAACATAGTTGGAAGCTATCAACTGGGATTCATGCCTGGAAGTTCGACAATAAACCAGATTTCCTCCCTGAGGCAAGTACTGGAGAAGAGCGTCGAATTTCAGGTTACAATTCACCATCTCTTCATAGATTTTAAATCTGCATACGAGTGCGAATCCGGGGGACACTGTCTGAGCTGTTTGAAACAAAGGTTGGACTGAGACAAGGTGTGTAACAATATAGGTTGAATTTCCATTTGTACATCAAATGAGAAATACACCTAATTGCTCATATTTGAGACAGAGGAGGGTGACGACCCTACCCCTTCAAACCAGTGATTAGATTAATCAGCCGGCCTGAAGAGAATATCGATTCATATCTCTATGAATCAAATATCCCCCTAGGCGTAGCTCCAACAAATCGGGAACAAACCAAATCGGTTTGTCCCTTCTGTAAAAGTAGGATCGTCACACTCCCCTCCCTAAAAAATACTTCTGGGTTTCAAACAGAGGTATGTTTGAAAACAAGTCAAAGGGACTGAAAATAGCATGAAGCCCAGGAAAGGACGTCTGGAAGCTTCAAGGGAATTCCTCCATTGTAATGGTACTATTGCAAAAGAAGAAGAAGAAGAAGAAGAAGAATGCCACAAATGGGTCATTTATGCCACGAATGGGCCATTTATACATAAAAGAATAAATCAATGGAACTGAGGAGAAAGCAAACTAAATAAATAATACGAACGACGAATAATGAAGTGTAATGATTGAAAAGGCAAATGCAGAAAAGGCTTATATAAAAGAAAAACGTAATTGAAATTAATAAAATGCCAGATTGGCCAAGCCTAACAAGAGACTGAATTTAATTGCCGGATTGGCGAAATCCAATAAGGGAATGAATTTAATATAGAGATTCCTTCTGGAAATCTCTTTGAGAAATTCCTTCTGGAATACCCAAGAAAAAGTGGAGGGGAAATGATGAAGTAAATTCAGTGCATTTCCACCAAACCAAGCTCTGCTACCATGTAACAATATAGGTTGAATTTCCATTTGTACATCAAATGAGAAATACACCTAATTGCTCATATTTGAGACAGAGGAGGGTGACGACCCTACCCCTTCAAACCAGTGATTAGATTAATCAGCTGGCCTGAAGAGATTTTCGATTCATATCTCTATGAATCAAATATCCCCCTAGGCGTAGCTCCAACAAATTGGGAACAAACCAAATCGGTTTGTCCCTTCTGTAAAAGTAGGATCGTCACAGGTGATGCTCTTGCTTGCCTGCTCTTCAGCATGGCTCTTGAAAAAGTAGTGAGAGACGCACATTTGCCAAGTAATGATAATATATTCCATGGTCCCGTACAGCTTCTGGCTTATGCAGATGACATCAATCTCATGGCTAGGACTGTGAGGGATCTGGAGCGTGCTCTCTCATCGCTAATGTTGGCGGCGGCAAGTGTGAGGCTAACCATTAATCAAAGCAAAACAAAGTACATGGTCTCCAGTAAAAACTACAATGAAATAAGAACGCCAGACATTCTCCTGGGCCCGTACTGCTTCGAAAGGGTTGATGTTTTTAAATATCTTGGTTCCTCTGTCCATGAAAATAATGATTGTACGATCGAAATAAAATCAAGAACACTAGATGCTAGTCGATGCTATTTTGGACTATTGCCACTCCTGAAATCCCGAGTACTCTCCAGGAGGGTTAAACCCACCTTGTACAAGGCGCTGCTTCGCCCCATCCTGACATACGCTTCAGAAACGTGGGTCTTGACGAAGCAATCTGAGAATGCCCTTAGAATTTGTGAGAGAAAAATCCTTCGGAGAATACTGTGCCCTGTGTTCGACCATGGACAATGGAGGCGGCGCAACAATGAAGAGCTCTACCAGCTGTACGATGATGATGATTTAGACGTTGTCAAATTCGTGAAGTTGGGGAGGTTAAGGTGGGCCGGCCATGTTCTCCGAATGGATGATAACGATCCAGCTAAGCAGCTCCTGTTAACTCGCCCGAATGGTACAAGGAAGAGAGGAAGACCACGATTAAGATGGAGTGACAATTTAGAAGAAGACACAGCACGGCTCGGGTGCTACGACTGGATGAGAACGGCACAAGATCGTTTAAGCTGGAAAGATGTCCTAGAGGAGGCCAAGGCCCACCCTGGGCTGTAGCGCCATTTAGTTAGTTAGTTAGTTAGTGCATGTAAACAGAAGGTCTCAGTCTCTGATTTATTTTCACGCGCACAATTCATCAGGGGCATCAAGGATTATTGGATTAGGGAAAAGCTTTTACAATCTGATGACACAAAATTTGAAGACATCGTGGCCAAATCTATTGCTTTAGAAGCATCTCGTGTTCAATGTCACGAACTGATGAACCAATCCAGTTTTGGCTCACATGTACAGCCTGTCTCAACTAATTAAGTATCTCAGTCTCGTCAATCTCGTTACTCCAACAAACAAACGAAGGATACAGGTTTTGCTTCAAATCCTCGTCGCCAATTTATTATGTATTTAGTGGCAAAGATTGAATAGCTCGCTTGATAAGAACTGGTTATTTATTCGAAGTAGTTAGTTAGTCACAGCAAAAATAGGAAGCAGCACATGAGCGACAGCTTGAATAGCGCTCTGTTGGTATAAAATGTAACATAAGTGCACAACAGAACTTTTTGATCAAACCTCGTGTGTCGATCTAGAATGAGAGAGAACAACCACTTTATTAAAATAAAATTGGCGAGCTGCCCATACATTGGGTTGCCATAAGACTCAGCATAACGATCGACGGTTACAGTCTAGGTCACAACAAAAAACGTTATAATAAGGTAATTCATAATAAAGCTCTTGTTAGAATAGAATAATTTCAATATTTTTGGTCTAATTAACTCGATGTGACGTTTTTCAGATATTCCAAGCCGATTGATAGTCTTGAAATGTTTGCAGGCAGTGGTATGACCTGGTTGGGTGAACACAACGGGTGGGTCTACTCACTTTTGACGGTAGAGACACCCATAATTAAAACAATCGTAAATAACTTCAAGGTAAGCTAAATCCACGATGAAGGAAGAGGTAAAAAATTGTGTTTACTCATTTTCGCAATCGGCATTGAAGTAAAAAATAATTTAATAAGGATTGTTTTGTTCACTGTTAGCTCGTAACTTTCGAAGAAATGGACGAGCTCGCAATCACGGGAAAATATGGACTCATAATTGAAAAACTTGCAGGGGGTAAGGAATATTGTTGAATAACTATAAGTACTAAATCATATCTGAAAAAAAAAGTCTGGATTATGTCAATATTTATAAGAGTGAATTCCCGTCAAAATTACTTTTTTAGGGAACTACGCTGAACGTCAGTATTTAACCGAGAAGATTGTATCTCAGTCGCATGTCATGGCTGAGTACCTCTACGATTCTCATGTGACTACAATCATGAGCAAAGGTAAAAGTCGACCCTCCTGGGTCTTGTTACTTCCAGGCACCAATCCGCCAAGTAGTTAGAAGAATAAAAAGTCCATTCATGCAGCATGAATTAATGAGCGAATTTTCAAAGAAATCTTTCAGTTGAAGGTATGGTTAAGAAAAGGAACAATGGTGTTGCAATTTCTTTTAGAAAGTTCTTTTCGACGAATCTTGGTTTTTTGGATATTTAGTATACCATACCAACATACTGTATGCACTGGGTATGCTTTGAAGATGTTAGAAGTCCATATTCACATTTTACTCGTCTCCACGAACTCATAGAGTACCCACACGGCTATTGTTGGTTTTTTCGACTTTCAGCATACCATACCAACATACTGTATGCACTGGGTATGCTTTGAAGATCTTAGAAGTCCATATTCATTTTCTACTCGTCTCCACAAACTCATAGAGTACCCACACGGCTATTGTTTGTTTTTTTCGATTTTCAGTATACCATACCAACATACTGTATGCACTGGGTATGCATTGAAGATGTTAGGAGTCCATATTCACATTTTACTCGTCTCCACAAGCTCATAGAGTACCCACACGGCTATTGTTGGTTTTTTTCGATTTTCAGTATACCATACCAACATACTGTATGCACTGGGTATGCATTGAAGATGTTAGGAGTCCATATTCACATTTTACTCGTCTCCACAAACTCATAGAGTACCCACACGGCTATTGTTGGTTTTTTTCGATTTTCAGTATACCATACCAACATACTGTATGCACTGGGTATGCATTGAAGATGTTAGGAGTCCATATTCACATTTTACTCGTCTCCACAAACTCATAGAGTACCCACACGGCTATTGTTGGTTTTTTTCGATTTTCAGTAAGTTTCTTATACCATACCAACATACTGTATGCAATGGGTATGCTTCAGTAAGTTTCGATTTTCAGTAAGTTTCTTATACCATACCAACATACTGTATGCAATGGGTATGCTTTGAAGATCTTAGAAGTCCATATTCATTTTCTACTCGTCTCCACAAACTCATAGAGTACCCACACGGCTACTGCATTTCTGGGTACAACAAATATACGCACATTTTCATTATATATATAAATATATACATACTTTCTTAATTTTTGGACGATTCTTATTTTGAAAAACGCATTGATATCAGAAATTTTGGGCTGAATCCGAATATACCATATATTATCATGATTGTGAAGGTAATAACCACAAAAAACGGAAAAAAATCGTTGGAAAAAAATTTGGACCGCTTTGGATAGTCAAAAATTTCTGGCTATCGAACTTGACCTATTGTTTTTTTTTACGAACATTTTGGTGAAAACTAAAAAAAAATTTTTAATTAATTACTCAAGTTATCGTGCGGAATGACACATTTATATATATACACACATATGATTTTTAGAAAAACTTCAGGGATCGTTTCAGAATGTTCCAAACCGGATTTCAGTGAAATTTTTTTTCGAAAAAGTCAATTCTAAAAATTTTGAGGCCATTGCAATAGCTTAATTTTTCTTGAAAATTCGCTAAAAGAACTCAAATTGGAGATCGTCTAACTTGGACTGTATTTTCACGAACAATTTAACAACGAAGTAATTTATCAACGATTTATTATTGTGGCAAGCAATTTCTTAACGAAGTAGTTTTGGTTTATTGCTTTCAATAATGAACCTTTGGAATCGACCAAGGATATTTTTTTAACCTCCCCCCCCCCCTCAACATTTGTTGATTTGCGTTTCAAGGTACGTAGAATCCGAAAATCGAATAAAAATTTTTCGGTTTTAAGGGTTTTCTTACCGATTTTAATGGAATTTGGTATGTGGGCTCCATTTGGAGTGTAGTTGTTGCCCGAAGCTTTTGGTTGATGTCAATTATTTCTTAGGGTTGAAAAAAAGCGCTGCAAATTATTACACAAAGGTTTATTATTTTTCTATATAGATCACTCGTCTGCAAAGAACACGGCTTTGCCATTGTTAACACCAACCAACATGGAGAAAAACATCGATCGCATTTCGGTCAGCTAAAATTTGAACGGGGATTAGGCCTCTTTTGCGATTCACACTCGTGTTTCTGATGTATCGTACGAGGCTTGTCCCAAAAGTAAAGTCTCCACATGTTAAATAATCGAAAAAAAATTGTTGTAACAATTTTTTTGCATGGTTATATTCAGTATATATACATTATTTTTGGCGTAGTCGCCGTTCACTTCGGTCCACTTTTTGAGTTGCTCTGGCAGCTAACCCATCTTGCACTCAATTTTCGGTATCCCAATTCATTCAGGATTCTGTTAATGGAGGATTTGGGTATGCCAAGCTTTTTTTCAAGTTCTCGAACAGTCGATCGTCGATCTTCACGAATTTCAGACTCGACATGCTCCTTGAGATCGTCAGAAAAAGATGGCCTTCCGCTTCTGGGTTCATCATGAACATTCTTCCTCCCTTCTGAAAATTCTCTGCACCACTTTCTTACATTACCACTTTCTTACATTTTTAATAGACATAGTGGTTGATCCATAGCAGTCACATAATTGTCGATGGATGGCGGATGGGGTCTCACCACGCGAATGAAGAAAACGGATCACTGCTCGGACCTCGCACGGAGCGTGATCTGAGAGGGTGGCGGACGGAGACGGCCTCACACGTTCATTCATTGTAATCGCTTGTCAAAACTGTACTAACGGTCCGATCCGGTTGATTTTTTTGCCTCCTGAAAAGGGGAGGAACTAAGCTTTACGGCACTCCTGCCAACTTTTGAAAAAAAAAAATTCCCTTGTCCGCTACGAGCTTGGAGACCTTACTTTTGGGACAAGCCTCGTAAGTCCAACCCTTAAATTCTCGTAGGGAGCGAACGGTTTGTCCTACAGAGCTCCGCGTGGTCTCTAAAAATTCAATACTACGAGTATCTTAAATTGATGGTAAAACAATACCTTTAGATTAACTTTTTATTTGGTTTAGGGCGTTTTCAAATTTCAACCCTTAGAAGTGACCGACATCAACCAAAAGCTTCGGGGCACAACTAGACCCTAATTGGAGCCCATATACCAAATTTCATCAAAATTGGTCCATGGGAACTAAGGAAAGTGCCGGGTACACCCGACGGACGGCCAAATTTTTATTCGATTTTTGGATTCTACGTACCTTGAAACGTAAACCAACAAATTTTGAGGGGGGTTAAAATTTTATTTTCTTGGTCGATTCCAAAAGTTTATTATTGAAAATAATAAACCAATAAGGGCTGAAATTATCAAAACGCCCTAGCTCAAAGAATTGTGATATAAAGGTATGTATGTATTTCCATAATTTCGAAATAGTATGGAATTTTTAGAAAAGAAAGATACAGCCCAGAGCTCTGTGGGACCAAACGTTCGCTCCCTACGAGAACTTAAGGGTTGGACTTACGATAAATCAGAAACACGTGAGTGAATCGCAAAAGAGGCCTAATCTCCGTTCAAATTTTAGCTTAACAAAATTCTATCGTTGTTCGTTTCTTCGAGTTGTACTCAGTTTCGCGTCCTTAGCAACCAATAATCAAATTTCCTAATGAAGGGCACCCACAACTCTTTACTTATTTTTTCGAATTGATTTTTGAAGCAATATTTCTTCTAAATTAACTTGATTGTGAAGTAGGTAGGTAGTGGCAATGGCAAAGCTGCGTTCTTTGCTGACGAGTGATCTATAGCTCTTCCAAGACAAATTCAACCTTTTCCAAGTCAAATTCAACCTTTTAAAAGTCAAATTCAACCTTTTCCAAAACAACTTCAACTTTTCCCAAAACAAATCCAACCTTTTCCAAGTCATATTCAGCCTTTTCGTCATTATTAGGGAAATGACTAAAAATACGCACAAGCCCTAAATGTAGTACCAAATGCTTGTCTGTTGGGTTTCATTTTTTGTTAAATCAACAAAAAATTAATTTAATTTCTTTGAAAGAAAAACTTGGATTACTTCTTTACATAATTAATATTTTAAAAGTCTTAAAATTAAAAATCATACTTGTAGAAAGCCTATCTCCGATTTTTTCACTTGAACAACAAAATGGGGAAAGGGTCTTTTAAAAATTTGAATCAATAGATTAAATTTTTCTTTTAAACTGCTTCTAGGAAAAAGTTAAATTTGACTTGAAAATGCTATAAATTATATTTTTTGTTGATTTATTTTTTAACAAAACATGATTTTGTTTTATGTATAGGTACCTACCTACTGCGTTTGGAGTATTGTTTTCAGCCCACTCCCTAATCACAGACAAGCATTAAATGCTACCAAATTTTGGTACCTACTACATTTAGGGCTTGTGCGTATTTTTGGTCATTTCCCTAATAATGGCAAAAAGGTTGAATTTGACTAGAAAAAAGTTGGATTTGTTTTGGAAAAAGTTGAATTTGACTTGGAAAAGGTTGAATTTGACTTGTCAAAGGTTGAATTTGACTTGGAAAAGGTTGGACTTGACTTGGAAAAGGTTGAATTTGACTTGTATAAGGTTGGACTTGACTTGGAAAAGGTTGAATTCGACTTAGAAAAGCTTGAATTTGACTTGAAAAAGGTTGAATTTGACTTGGAGAAAGTTGAATTTGACTTGGAAAAGGTTTAATTTGACTAGGAAAAGGTTGGACTTGACTTGGAAAAGGTTGAATTTGACTTGGAAAAGGTTGAATTTGACGTAAAAGATTGAATTTGACTTGGAAAAGGTTGGACTTGACTTTGAAAAGGTTGAATTTGACTTGGAAAAGGTTAAATTTGACTTGGAAAAGGTTGGACTTGACTTGGAAAAGGTTGGACTTGACTTGGAAAAGGTTGAATTTGACTTGGAAAAGGTTGGACTTGACTTGGAAAAGGTTGAATTTGACTTAGAAAAGGTTGGACTTGACTTGGAAAAGGTTGAATTTGACTCAAAAAGCTTGAATTTGACAGGAAAAAGGTTGAATTTGACTTGTAAAAGGTTGAATTTGACTTGTATAAGGTTGAATTTGACTTGGAAAAGGTTGGACTTGACTTGGAAAAGGTTGGACTTGACTAGGAAAAGGTTGAATTTGACTTGGAAAAGGTTGGACTTGACTTGGAAAAGGTTGAATTTGACTTGGAAAAACTTGAATTTGACAAGAAAAGGGTTGAATTTGACTTGTAAAAGGTTGAATTTGACTTGGAAAAGGTTGGACTTGACTTGGAAAAGGTTTGACTTGACTTGGAAAAGGTTGAATTTGACAGGGAAAAGGTTGAATTTGACTTGTAAAAGGTTGAATTTGACTTGTAAAAGATTTGACTTGACTTGGAAAAGGTTGAATTTGACTTGTAAAAGGTTGAATTTGACTTGGAAAAGGTTGGACTTGACTTGGAAAAGGTTGAATTTGATTTGTAAAAGGTTGGACTTGACTTGGAAATGGTTGAATTTGACTTGTAAAAGGTTGAATTTGACTTGGAAAAGGTTGAATTTGACTTGGAAAAGGTTGGACTTGACTTGGACAAGGTTGAATTTGACTTGGAAAAGGTTGGACTTGACTTGGAAAAGGTTGAATTTGACTTGGAAATGCTACATATAGAAACATAATCAACCTTAGTGTAATAATTTGCAGCGTTTCGACATTGGTTACATACATAGCAATATAAAACATCCACACCAGACCCATTCTAAACAATGTGTTGAAATGATCTCCAACACTACTGGTTCGTGATTTAGTTAATTATTTACATTTAATAATTAATTATTTATTTACAAATTAAAGACACTCCAGCCTTCATACTGGTCGAACATCAATTTGTGCTCAGAAAACACTACTCAGCAATAATTAAACAGGTATCATATTTTGTTACGCGAATCAGACTGCACTATTATCGGAAATTTTAATATTTTTGAGTGACCTCACCAATCCCCACAGCAGGCGATCAAAATACATTTACTTTATTGATTGTTGAAGCTTCGCCTTACTTTGAACATTTCAATCAACTCATCAGAAGGCTGCTGGAAAACGGACTTCTTCTGCGTTGGGAAGAAGAGGCTTCAAGGCTTTACATGTCATACAGGTAAAAATGTTATTATTATTATTGGGTAAGAGCATGAAGACTTAAGAGTCCCAAATGAGTAAAGACAGCTATTTGCAGCAAATTCTGCCTAAACTTAAATTCAAGCTCCAAAATGCTACTTGCTTAACCCATTCAACCCCGAGCCTGATAAGTGCTCCCACCCCATGGCCCATGCTGCTCCTTCCGCAACATTCGATATAGGGGGCGTATTTTCTTCTTGAAAGGCTGGTAAAGGCGCAAAACATCTGATTTCCACAATCCATCGTGTTATCTAGGTCGAGCAAAGGGTGCTAACCGGAAAACTGCCAGGCCAAGGTTATACAACCTTCCCAGGCCTCAGCCAACATTTTTGAAGAGATAGAGGTAACCTGTGAGCCATGGCATCATATGCTGTTACCGGGCCGACCGAAATTCCGCCCTGACATCATATGATGTCATCGGGGTTGAATGGGTTAACTCTTAACGGACAGATACCTTTAGTGTCACACCAAGGACAAATTTGAGAGTCCGCATTCTCCGCTGCTATGTGTTCTCTGTCTTGCTGCATGGCGTGGAGACATGCACGCTTACGGGTGTGTTATAGAAGGATTTTGAAGGTTCCATGGGTTGATCGAGAGACCAATGCAGCAATCCTCCAGAGAATGAATAAAGAGTGTGAGGTTATGAATTGCGTAAAGCGACGAGAAATCCAGTATTTTGGCCACCTAATTAGAAATGAGAAATACCTCTTGCTGCAGAATATATTGCAGGGACGCATAAATGGGAGACGCCAGCCTGGTTGCAGAAGGGTTTCATGGCTGAATAACCTTCGCCAGTGGTTTGGGGAGACCACCACATTTTTATTTAGAAAGGCCGCAGATAAAATAAAGATTGCGTTGATGATCGCCAACGTTCGTCACGGACAGGGCACCTAAAGAAGAAGGACAGATTGCCGTACTCAGTGCCGCATGCCTTTTTCGCGATTCCCACAATTCTTTTCGAACTTTAATTCATTTCCAGTACCTGTTTACTCTTTTCAAGGATGCAAAGATACTTCAATTACTGAAGTAAAAAAGTAAGTAAAATAAACAACTATTTCAGGTTTGATTTTCGTCCGACTGCCATTCTTGGCATCGCGGACGTCATCAGCTGTCTTCCTAAGGGAAGATCAGAATTTGTTCTGATGATTTCGCTCATGGCTTCCCATTGGCCTCACCGCCCTGGGTTGGGACGAGGGGGAACTGCGACCGGCTTACCCGAAAATAGGCTCCCGAGGCGAGCCTCGAACTCACGGCCCCGCAACCGGTCCAAGTCTCGTCTCCAGGGACACATGCCAGAACTCGCTCTGCCACACCTGTACCCCTACTTTAATTACTACAAGAACTCCATTTCTTCGTAGTAAACTCCAAAACTTAAAATTATCTCAATATTTAAACTTTTTTCTAGATTAGAAATCGGAAATCCTTTTCTACTGGTTAGTTATTACTCATATTGTGGTTTTACTCACTCATTATGGCATTTTCCACTACCTTCCTATCTAGGTATTCAAATTCGTGACAAATCGAAAGAAATTGATCTAAGTAGGTACTAGTTTTCAATATGGGTGTCGGGAAATATTTGAAAATTGTCTCACACAATTGTGATGAATATGTATGATTTCAAAACATTTCGACCCATTTGAACGACCATTTATTATGATAATGTTCCCAAACCAACCCATCAACGGGCAGGAGATGGCAGACAGATTGGCACCTAGAGTGCTGCCTAGACCATTTTTTTTGCACTTAATGGGACCCATTCACTCGTAGGCCTGGCGGGCACGCCGCGCAGCCGCCAGCCCTCAGAGGGGAAAACTACCGGTGAATGGTTAGCATTGTGAGGTCTGGCGGACGTCCGCCGCGCGGCAGGCCATCGAACATGCTCGAAAATTGCGGTCAGAACTACCCTCGGAAGACATGTGAATGGTTGAGGTGAGGCCGACGCCTGGCTGCACCTCCTCCCACAACGTAGTCCTCCCGTGTTTTTGAAGCATTTTTGAGAAGGATCGGTCTTTCTCACAGAGATAATTTCTAAACTCTTCCGGATTGATTTTTTGAAGTATTTTCTCCAAACACGTCAGCCTTGATTATGTGTTAGATACCAACCTCTTGAGAGTGCAATTTTTTGAGTATTAGGCCCCAACTTACTGTTCATTACAGGACAGTGGTTAATCATTAAACTACTAGAAATGAAGAAAATGTCCAAAATCCTAATGTACCAAAATCGTTACTTCAATTTTACTTGTTCAGACCGACTAGGTTGTTTTTTGTTTTGATAGAATGTTCGAAGGACAATTTATTTATTTATTTTTCTTCGAATCGTCATTGAGGACGGGGCTATTGAATAAGTAAAGAATTTAAACTATCAGATTTCTTTCTGTCCTACAGCTTTTTCGTCGCTAAAATTTCGGGCTTAAATATTCAAAAGACATGTATAGAAAAATCTCAGACCGATATCAGCTGCGGCCTTCGGTGTTAGAGCTGAAAGATTGGGAAAACGATGATATCGTCTGGCTCTCACTCACGATTTATATTAGAATCGGGTGCTGAAGCCAAAATGCTCCTCGCAGCATCAGCATCAGAAGTTGATATTCATAGACAGTCAAGAGGGGATTACTCCTATGACTCAATGGATGTCATGCCCTTGATGTCATGGAGGTTGAGTAGGTGAATGGAGATTAGGTTTACCAGATTTTAAAATAGAATGATTGTCCATAGAAATTGATCTAAAAAGCATTTTAAAAATGTTTAACTTTGATAAAATTTGATTGACTTATCAATACCTCTATTGTGGTTATGAGAATGGTAAATTTGAGGAATTTCAGGTTTCTCCAATAATTAAAAAATTATTCAGTTTTGAAAGCTTTTTGACGATTCTGGGCCACTGCGGCGGCAGGTACGCCAGGCTGAGGGGGCAGGTAGTTTTGGCAGCCAAGGGAATGGACTCTTGCGGTGACGCCGGGATACCTAGATCTACCTACCGGGATACGTAGACCTCGCCTCACCTCCTTCAAAACGGACAGTGAATGGGCTACCGTCACGAGCCGTACAATAAGAAAGTAGTCTCAAGGGTTGTGTGAGGTCATGGGTCTGGATGGGAGGATTGGGTTAGATTAGGTTAGGGTTAGAGGATTAGGTTAGGGTCATGGGTCTGGATTAGGTTAGAAGGGGTGTAGGGGGTCTACGAAGCACATCTCTCAAGATCATTGCTCTTTTTCCTATTTTACGGCACTGAGTGCCGCCTATCTGTCCGTTTAGGGTTAATGAGAGCATAAATTATCTTAATTAAAACTAATTCTGAAATAATCCTTTTTCTTTTACTTTTTAAGGGTTTTTGAGCTCTTCAAACTATGTTGACAATTACCAAGGCAAACCTGAATTGTTTTTGACTGTTGCAGGCTGCAGTCAGCATTACATAGTGCCCGCAAAATCAACACGGAAGATGAAGTTAGACCACTAACATTCAGTGATTGTCTAGGCATGTTGTTACTGTACTTGGCTGGAATCTTCATCTCAACAGCTGTATTCATTGGCGAAGTATGGACAAATAAAAAGAAACGTGAACGAGAAGCTAGGTTCAATTAAATTAGAATAATTCTGACTAATTATTAGTCACCATGATAATGCAATAATTTGCTGGGTAGTCTCTACGTACTTGTTCTTTATAATAATGTCAGTACCTATTAGAATGTGCAAAATTCTCTTAAAATTGCAAATATATTCAATTCTACTGCAGAGAATTGCTTTTTACCTCAAGATTTATAGGTAAGTACACTTGAATGGGAACCTCAGAATGCGGTAAAGCAGCAAAATTGAAGGCTTTTGAAGTCGTCAATGAGACCTCCAATGCAGGCAGGGAAGGAATGATGGATGTTCCATGACAGACCCACCCTAACATCAACTTTCAGAACAAAACCTTTCCTAAACTATAAAACGTCTGCCAAGTGGGTGTGGCACATAGCTTCCTCGTATCCATAACCCGATTGTATAGATGATCCGCTGCATAGTAGTTAACCTCAAAACACCAATCTCTAAGTACCTTGCACTACCCTCATAGGGGACCATCTACACCCCGATCGTTTGTGCATGCGCAGTGGGTACTATCAGTCTGGGAGAAATGATTTTCGTAGGGAACCATCTACACGTCAATAGAAAATCCTACAAAATTTAATCAAATTTGGATGGTAAATGTGAAAGACATGGCTATTACAAGGAATTCACGTTTGTGCATGCGCAGCACCTACTATTGTCGAGAATTCAAATTTTCGGAATCAGCAGTCGTACAAATTCAGAAATTAAAAATTATTTTTATGCATGTGTGAGCTCTTCCTCAATGGTTCTACTGAACATTTATAATTATCTCACACAAGAATACACAGAAAGATGAAAGATTAAGTTAATATTTCGGCAATTTGCCTTTTTCAAAATATTAGAAGAAATGAAAGAGTGGTTACAACAGGTTGTTGTGGGGTTGGTTGCTTGATGTTGAAGACGCTTTTTTATAACCAACCAGTACAGCATCAACAATTTTGATTTGGGAGGTATCCGTTTTTTCTTTTCTTGTCTCGTTTTACTTGTTTTACGTCTTGGTTTAGTCGTTTAGGTTCAGTCCAGGCGGTCTATTTGCACCTAGAATTCTTATATGTGCCCTTTCAGACTGCTGAAGGATCCGATCATTCCCCTTTGGCATTGTGCGCAGAACCTTCACTCCGTAACACTCGTCAAACGTGGCTTGGTGGCTCTGGGCATGGATGGCTACAGGGAGCTGCCGGGTCTGGCTTACAGAGGCCCTGTGATTGTTTATGCGGAGGTTGAGAGGCGCCATGGCTTTGCCAACATAAAAAGCTTCTGGATCTGAACATTTCTTGCATACGAGCTGGTAGACACACATCCGAGACTGGCACTCTGCTGAACCCCGGCACTTATAAGAATGATTGGAGTTCTTGGAGGAAGAGGTGGGACTTTCAATCATTATGTATATAATATATACATCATATTATGATGAAAACCTACCACTCACTGGGCTAGGCTTGTGGATCTTCTGCAATGGGATGAGTTCCTCCTGGAATTCGTCTGCAGGTTTGAATGTTGGGAGATGGGGTTGGTTTACCAATTCCAACTGGGTTTGCTTTGAAGCAGATTAGAAGCAACGTTATAGGGATGGGCGGCAAAAGTCCGGGGAGTGGAGGGTTTCTGACTATCCAGAACTTGCAGACTGGCGGGAAAGGTAGAAGGCTCTTGCTGTCCACGGTGGGCCACTTCAACTCACTGATCACCACGCGCTTCGAATTTCTCAGTCCGACCATTCTCGTTAAGGTTGAAGGCTGTCTCGCACAAGAACAGGAATAGGAATGGCGTTTTGGGGTGAGGACGACCCTTTTATAGTCGTCTGCCATCTTGATGTATTCCAGTGCTGCCACAGTGGAAATGGCGATTGGTGGCGCTCAGGTGGAGGGATGGTCAGTCATTGATGTGGCCCAGTATGGAAGTTGTATTTTAGCTAATTACACTCAATGAGTTCGGGCGACAAAGGGAGTATTTTATTGTTGAGTTTTTCGAAGTCAAAAATGGAAACATAAAAAATTCGTTTGTCCACTCATCATGCTGCACAAAAGGATTTTCAGTGGTTCCGTCCGTTTTTTAAAAAGGTTTTTAAACAATTATAATTTTCTAATTAGGTATTTATTTGTGGTTTATTTTTTTTTTTTTTTTTTTTTTTTTTCTGAGAGAGAGAAAAAACACTTTATTGAATATTGTAGAGGGAATGAAGGTGGACAAGGACTCCAGTAGTTGTCGAAACGTAATGGATTTACCGAAAGTTCAAAATGAGAATTTGTGGTTTATTATTTTCAATAATAAGCCTTTGGAATCGAGCAAGAAAAAAATTTAACCAATAATCAAAAATAATAACCAAAAATGTAACCAATAATCAAATTTCGGTTATAGATGTTGTAGTAGAACTATTCTAGTATTGTTGTGAGTCGAGCGTTATCAGATGAGTCATGTGTCTACTCGCAGAATCCCCTCCAAGTTGGCAGAATACATGTGGAGATCTGATGTGACTGCTAGCGGCGGCGACGCTTTCAACTCCATCGTGACCGACATTGCTGCGTTCTGGGTTGCACAACGTCAGAACCAGGCGTCGGATTAATTCTAAAATTCACCTGTAAATCTATTAAAGTGTGTTCTTTCCAATTATGTAGTTATTTTTGGTATCCGGTACGAAATATTTCTATAGGTTAGGTGGCCTCCGTTTAATACTCAAGTAACCCAAATTTCCATATGAAGCTTTCTATTTTTCGAATCGAGTGTGAAGCGTTTAGTTCTTTCTAATAAACTTGATTGTGAAGGTGTGAAGCAGTATGGTGTGGTAGGTAGTACCTACCAATAGTTGGTAGGTAAAAAAAAGTTGATAGGTAAAAAAAATGTTGGTAGGTAAAAAACGCTGCAAATCATTGATCACTGATCAGCTGAGTGAGCTCCGAAGCCATTTTCAATCCTATTGAATGGAAGTGCTCTTCCAGGTGTCTCCAGCATTCGAGGAAATCTTCTTCACTCCTCAGATCACTGATCAGCTGAGTGAGCTCCGAAGCCATTTTCAATCCTATTGAACGCAGGAGCTGAAATTTGAGAGGGAAGGTCAAGGGAGAATACAGATGGTAGTAGGTGCTATTGATGGAGAACCAGTGATCTATACAGAAGGGTGATCTATACAGAAAATAATAAACCTTTGAGCAATGATTTGCAGCGTTTTTTATACTTTTTCTAGACGATTAGGTAGTGGCTGCTCCATGAGACCCTAGGAGCATGCAATCAAAGAGTTACTAAGGATATAACAGCGGGACACAATAACAACAGAAAACATGATTCAATTTATTATTTATTTTCAATTTCAAGTTGTAAGTTTTGTACTCGCATAATGGAAACCACCGATAGTGAAACCACCTCCTATCCCAGTCCCTTGACTGTAGAAGGCGAGAGTGTGGAAAGGGGCACTTCACCGAATTGCGATTCCCAGATGACGGATTCAGGGTTGGAATCGATCGCAGAAAACGATTGCCCCGTTCTTGGAGGGAACGAGGTCACTCAAGAGTTCGTCTTCGCCATGATCGACATGTTTCGGGAGGGAAAGAACAGAATGCTGTCAGAGTCCGACGTCGTATCCATACTAAACCGGGGTTTGACGATTTTCAAAAACGAACCGACTCTGGTGAATGTGGAACTGGGCGAGACTGAGAAATTGACCATCTGCGGGGACATCCACGGCCAGTTTTTCGATTTGTTGAACATCTTCGAGATGAATAATTACCCGAAGGCGCACAACCCGTACCTGTTCAACGGGGACATTGTGGATCGGGGGGCCTTCTCCGTCGAGTGTGTTCTAACTTTGCTGTGTTTCAAAATCCTTCATCCGGACAAGTTTTTCATTGCGAGGGGGAATCACGAGTGTGACGAGGTCAACGAACTCTATGGGTTAGATTGTGCAGTTAAGAATACCATAAAGGAAAAATGGACAAAATACGAGTATATATCCTACTTCTCCAAAGTTTCGCTCGTAGTACCAAGTTATTTAAACCTGAAACTTGCGTCTGGGAAACTACAATTTATTGTTGATAACCTGAGAAAATAGCATTAGGAGTTAAGTACAATACCTTCATCCAATTTATCCTCAAGAATTACGTATATTCATTCTTCTTTCATCCTTTTAACTCCTTTGAAGCTTAGAGCAGATATAAGGGTTTTCCAAAGATCGGCTGGCTGCCACTCTCTTCGCTTCATTACAAGATTTGCCTACCCGACGGAATTCCTTATTGGCAGATCTCCTCCAGGTTTCCCTAGGCCATCCTCTTCTTCTCCCGTAATAGTATCCTCAAAGTATGGCCGATCCATTTCCTCTTCCAAATTTCTTGTTCAATTGAGAGTTGATCAGTAATCATCCATTGTTCATAGAGCAGATATAAGGGTTTTCCAAAGATCGGCTGGCTGCCACTCTCTTCGCTTCATTACAAGATTTGCCTACCTGAAGGAATTCCTTATCGGCAGATCTCCTCCAGGTTTCCCAAGGCCGGGGTTATGGCGTTAGACTACCGGGCCCTGAAAATTTGGGCGTTAAGCTGCCCGTCCACTAGGTCGACAGCGTGGAGCGGCGCGGCGCGACACGAAATTCTTGAGCTCCGTCCATTGGAGCGGATAAAATTTTTCGAAACAAAAATTTGCCGTTTTGCCAGTTCCGCGTCAACCATCATCGAGTGAAGGTGCCTTCTCAGGAAAATGTCGGGCATAGATTTTATGTTTTCATCGGACGACGAAGAAATGTTCGTTTGAGGGGCAGCTTTGGAAACAGAACAAGAGGACCAAATCGGTGGAAAAAGGAGAAGATTTTGGGTCCATCCAATGAACGCTAAGAGGATGGACCTGGGGGAGCACAATCACCTGTTCCAAGATTTGCTAAGAGACAAGCAAACATTTATAAAGTATTTTAGAATGTCGAGGGGGAAGTTTTTTGAGCTTCACACATTGATTAAGCCTCGTATACAAAAGCAGAACACTTCATTTTGTCAACAATTTTTCGCTTTGCCCTCCATCCACTGGGTCCGTGGGGTGGCTTGGCAGGGCGCGTAGCCGCGCTCCAGAAGTCTGGAGAGTGGCAGATTGCGGAAAATTTTCGACCCGCGCCGCACCGCTGCCATTCTTTTCCCATTATATTTATAGATTTTTTTTGGCGCCGCGCCGCGCTGTTGACCTAGTGGACGGGCACCTTTAGATTCACCAAGTGGTCGTGGGCATTGGCTCCCCGCGGACTGGCAATGACGTTAGACCCCCGTCCAAATACAAAACATCCTAGTTTTGTGAGCTATTCGAGCAACCCAGGGGAGACCACGAAGAGGTTGCTCACGTTGGCCCCCATATCAGTGACAAGAGCCACAATGTCAAAAATAACGGTAATAGGTAGTCAGTAGTAAACAATTCTTATTCGAAATGTGAGTTCCGCAGATACTTTTTTTAAATTCGCAGAGAGTTATCTCTCCCTCTCTTCCCTCATGATCAGCCTCCTAATCTACCGTTGGCCTCTTATCCGTTTACTCGCTGGTGTGGCCTAATCCAAGTGAATCCAGTTTGGCGTAAATTTCCGCCAGCACCTCGATCAGTTCCTCCAGGAATACTTATATGTTGGGGGTGCTGCGAGTTAGTCTTTGTTGAAAAAACAATGGAAGGACTCACAGGCGTCCACTTCTTCTACCTTCTCCCGGGGTAGTATCCTCAGAGTATGGCCGATCCATTTCCTTTCCAAAATTTCTTGCTCAATTAAAAGTTGATCAGTAATCATCCATTGTTCTTAGAGCAGATACAAGAGTTTTCCATTAAGATCGGCTGGCTGCCACTCTCTTCGCTTCACTCCAGGATTAGCCTACCCGCCGGAGTTCCTTATCAGCAGATCTCCTCCAGGTCTCCATAGGGCGTCCTTTTCTTCCCCCTCATCTCGGGGTAGTATCCTCAAAGTATGACCGATCCATTTCCTCTACCAAAGATCTTCAATGAGGAATTTCACCATGTCGGAATTTCCTATTTTTGACCCCAAAATCGGATTCAGCACCTCGAAAAACCTCCTAAGGCGAACTTTCAGCCCGAACTTCCTAATTTACGGATAAACAAAACAGTGTAGAAAATACGAATGTTTAAAAAACCCGGGAAAATGACGTCATCCTGGAATAGTTCATTTATGGCCGCTTGAAGCGCTGAGATCGAGAAATCTATAGTCCCCAGATGCAAAATTTCACGAAACAGTAAAGTTCGAAATCGAAAAACTGAAGAAAAAAATAGAAAAAGCAAGATGGGGAAAATTAGGTTTCCCCTGTTTTTGTTTGATAACTTTTCTCTCAGACAACACGATTTCGTCGTCCCAATGGGCAACACTGAGAGGAGACGGCGATCCGAACAGCCCAATCAGCGAGCATTCCCGCTTCACATCCATTTTCCCGGTTAGTTTTGAAATAAAAAATTTTGATTGTCTCCCAAAAATAACAGGAGACTTATTTTCCGAAATCAGCCTGATTTACATCTATCCCACACGATTAACTATTCAGGAAAAATGCAAACAGAATTCGGTGAAATTCCTCATTGAAAGTTGATCGGTATCATCCATAGCTCAAAGTTGGAGATTGTACTGGGCCACCAAATCCCCAGGATTCTTTGCAAGCTGCGATTGGTGACTGCAGTTTACGGGGTGGTCTGGGTTACCTCCACGTCTTTGTTGTTGACGAGTCTCTGAAACGTTGTTGTTTTTCCACATAGAATACATCTGAACAATCGCCCCTTTCGCCTTGCGTATTCTACTCTTCACTTCGTAATCTGTACCACATCCAGCGAGACAAGACTCCCAAGGTACAAGGCAAAAGGAAATACTCCCTGAGAACACGAGGGTGTCGTCCACTTTCGTTCTTTGCCATTTGATTTGACGCTTATCCAGAGAGTCGGTGTATCACTGAGAGAGGAGACAGAAGTCGTCCATTCCACGTATTCATTCTAACATGACTTATACAGTTGGAAATATTGGTTTTTGATTTCTGGGGATTTAGGGCGTTAAGTTGATAGCCGTTATGTTTCGCAGCTCAGCTATAACCAGAAATGGACCCACACTAAATAACGTGAAAAATAAAATTAAAATTCACCAAAAACATCCAAATTCCATTAATTTGATTTTTGCAATACCGAAAAATAAGAAGGAGTTGTGTACTTATCAAATTCACAAGTTCTCTCATTCTAAGCAGGACCAAAATTGTTACGAGATAAAAGTCGAGTGAATTTGTTCCTAACAGGTTTTCTGAAGAACTGAGAAATAAATACCCTGATAGTCCACTGCTTATCAAGAAGTTTTCGAATCTCTTCAACTGGTTGCCGTTGGCGCATCTCATCAACGGGAAAATTCTTGTGGTTCACGGAGGACTGACGGGTAAAAAAGGGCTGACTCTTGAGCGAATAAGAAAAATCCGAAGGGGCAGGTGGGTTTCACTAAACAAACATGTGCTCATAGGTACCCTTTACCTTCAATTTTCATACCTACAAAAAAATAGTGAATGTATACTGTGGTCGAGATATGGAGGCTACTCGGATTGGACCATTTTCAAATCTAATAACAAAATAACTTAAACCAATAACAATACTTTATACCAGTTTCCCCATCTTGTTTTTGTACGAGATGAGGAAACCAGATCAATCTGAGTAGCTGTTATTTGTGGACCAGTTTCTCAAACTTGAGTATGAGTATTTGGCCAAACTGCTGAAGACCAAACGTCTTCATGGGCGAATTGAATCCATCCGAGCAGATGTTATCTTGGTCCAGGTCACCTGCTCCATAAAATTCACTTAGGTATTGTTTTCATGTGTGAAGACCTCCTCCAGCGATGGGAGAGATGACGGATCTGCTATGGTCGGACCCCAAACCAGACGCAGGAGTCTCCCCGAGCCCTCGTGGCTCCGGAGTCCTCTTTGGCCCAGACGTCACTGAAGACTTCTGTCGTAGGAATGGCATCGAACTCATCATCCGGAGCCACGAGCTTCAGATGGACGGCTTCAGCAAGACGCACAACGGGCGAATCCTCACCGTGTTCTCAGCACCCAATTACTGTGACATGCACGGGAATGCAGGAGCCTATGTAACCTTGAATGGCAGCAACCTCAAGCCCCGGCCCCACGTGTTTTATGAAGTCGACCATCCTGAAGCAACACCTTACATCTCTTGACTTCAGGAAGATTCGATTTTCTAAAGCGGATAGAAAATTATAATCGCACCTACGAAATTTGTATTATTTTTTCTTGACACTAAAGCCCTGAGTGGGTGCTGGTCTTGATCAATCCGTCCTTCCATTTTTCTCTGTCCTCAGCAGCACTCTTCCAATTCCGGGATTTTCCTGATATTGTCACTCAATCTCTGCTTTGAGAATGCTATCCCCCTTCCCCATCAATGTGATTACTTCTACGTCAATATAGCGAGAGAGCTGGTATATCTTCCCTCTTCTGCAGAACCCAGTATTCTACGTAGAATATTCCTCTAGCACGCTTTCAGTGCTAGCGCACTGATGAATTTTCCTCCAGCGCAGAGTCCTGCTTGCAGCGCTCTAGGATGATCGCCTGCAGCAAACCTGACCCTTCAGGTTGGCCACTCAACAACCCAGCAGAAAAAACTGCTAGTTATGCAACCATAAAATTTATATATTTATGAATATTTAAATTATTTATTTATTTGAATTCCCAACCCCTATATTTTCGAAAGGGACAATAACGACCTGGCAATGTGCCGAGTATGCGGTCGGTATTGGTGAGATTGCTGTAGAAGTTTTCGTGAGAACTGTCAAAGTTCTGGAACCCTCTCAAAAAATTGGGTTTCAAATAATAATTTAAAGCTTCAATAAAGAAAGTCTGCCAAGTTGGGAGGGCACTAGAGCTTCCCCACAAGAATATCATAGTTATTTTCATCTATCAAGAGTCAAAACAATACTTTTGCTCATCCTGAAAATTTACTTTTTTGCGATGGAATAAACTAAATGATAAATGAAATTACAATATTGACGTAGAGTAACTCAAATCTTATTAGGTGCGACAAGTTGAGTGTAACACTGAACGTGTTAACGCTTCTAAATTTCTAGGGTTTCAGCTTTTAAGGTACTCAATGTTACAAGAACTCCTCATACTCATGCCTATGATGAGGAGTACCCAATGATTTGACTAACTAACTCCCAGGCGCTACAGGACAATGTGCCCCTTGGCCTCCCTAACCTTACTCCACTCATCTCGATCACAGGCTTTACTCTTCCAGTTTCGTACTTTCATCTTTAGCAGATCCCTCTCCATGTCATCCATCCATCGTGTTCTTGGTCCCCCCTGCCGCCTTCTTTTTTCAAGCCTTGATTCCAAATCATCTTGGGGGTCTTTCATTAGGCATTCTCTCCAGATGTCCAAGCCACTGAATCCGACTGGCTTTAATGAAACGTACTGTATCTTTGGTATTAAATGAATGGGGTTAGTTCCGCTAGTTATAAAATACAATTATTATCTATGTACCGTATTGGAGAATCCGTTGTAACCATGTGAACAGCTTGGTATTGGCGTAGAATGCCCGGTTTCCCAGAATAATCAGAAAGGTACTGGTAATACTCGATCCAAGATACGTGAAAGTATTCACTTCCTTGAATCTGAGCTCCCCTATGTCCAAATAACCAAGTCGATTATGATTGTGGCCGGGATCTGCGCTCATGAAAAGATACTTGGGTCTTTCTTGATTTATGTTCAAAACCAATTTTTCGACCCTCAGCGTTTAGAATTTCCACCACTTCTCTCAACTCTTGACCCAATAATTTAACACCGATTTATCTTCAAACTTCACAGTCGCGTTTCAACCTGCGTAGTGTGAACATCTACTCCGTGCCTCGATGGCAAGTGAACTTTGTTTCTAAACACCAATAGGTAAGACCTCTTCTGAATACTATCTAGAGGAGCTAATACTAACAGCTATGACTACCAAAGACAGGAAGCCGCCCCCCAAACCTCCAGACCCCCCTATTACTTCACATCTAAAGGAATCACAACACGAACTCTTCTCCAGAGTACAAAAAAATGGATTTGCAAAAAATCTATTTTAAATTTAAATAATTTACACAATTTTTTCTCCAGAGTACGAAAAAATAGACTCTAGCCTATAAAATGACAGACTATTCATCAGTATATACTACAGAAATGTTCGCTATTCTCGTAGCAGTAAACTACACAGTAACCCTCCCAAGTAACGACTTCGCTATCTTCTCTGACAGTAAAAGTGCCCTAACTTGACTCCACAATATCTATAATTGTAAGGCAGACTTCCTAACTGCACAAATACTATCAGCAGCTAACCAGCTTAGGGAAAAATCATCTACTCTTCACCTAGTATGGATTAAAGGTCATTGCGGAATTCCTCACCACGACGAAGTAGACAAAAAAGCAAAAGAAGCTGCGATAACAGGCATGCAGGCCAAAAACTGTAGCCTAGAAGACCTGCGGAATAGGTAAAAAAAAGAAATGTATGAAAGATGGGAAAAGGAATATAGATTTATGGAAGATGGGAAGGGTAGGTTCTATGCGAGCATACAACCAGAAATACCGCGATTACCATGGTTCTCCCAAGGAGATCTAGACCGCAGCTTCATAAAAATTATAAGTCGGTTACGATTTGACCACCACAAACTACAAAGCCACTTGAAAAAATATATCTCATCGATAACGGAAACTGTGACTGTGAGACAGAAGAGGAAGCGAACGCTAATCACATTATTCTCAAATGCAGCAAGTTCAACATCAACCGAAGAGAATTACTGAACAATCTTCTGAAGGAAAATATACCTCTACCCACCAGCACAGCACTCCTACTACAGGACCAAAACTGCTACAAATATATAGTCAATTTCATCAGAGCAACAAATATTGAACTATAAAAATAGTGAAGTGAAATATTACTTCCTATGTATTTTCGTTTCTTTTTTCTTTTTTCATTCATTATTCTAATTGTTAAAGTGAAGCAGTGAGCTTATGTTTATACTTCCAAAAATTTAATGGCTAAATACATTAATATGTGAGGCCAAATAAAATTTAAAAAAAAATCGTCAAACTACAAGAAAACATCAGTAATATGGAAGTTAAACCTTCCTGTTTTCAACAACACATTCAAGTATTCTGTCGAGGGATGTTGAGAGATTTTACATAATCATTCTAAACCCCTCATAGCAACAAGTTTTCTCTACGCTACATAAACTTCTTTCAAAGTTATCAAATCAATAACCTCCTTCATTTAATCAGTACCCATTGATATTCGAACATAGGCACCAACCAGCATCTACACACAGTTAGAATGTCTCTCCAAAGAATATCGCATGGACGAGTCAAGTCAGGAGCAGGTTCTCTCGCTGCAATTTTGAACCGATACATGAAAGACCGCTCCACCGCAGCTTTAATGGTGAATCGCATAAATTCTGCAATACGGCTTATTCAAACTGACAACAGCGCAACCGCCATGTCCATCAAACCTTACATTTCAGTGATAATGCGCATATTCGTCCGGAATCGTTTTGCTCCTCTGACCAGGTGGGATCTTCAAAGTAAGGTTAAAAGAGATCTAATCACTCCTTACGACGAGACCATCTTGAGACACGCGCTGTTCATAGGTTTGATAGTCGGTTTGATCCGATCTCTTCCTCCAACGAGATTTGCACTGAATGCTAACTACTTCATGGTTCGGCAGAAGCCTCGAGGTCCTGGAAAAACAGTGGGGTAGGTTCTGATGTAAATAAACCAATGATTTCGGTCACATCAAACTGTTCAAAACCTCCGTGTTCCAACGAGGGCGAGAGATTATTTTCCACGATATAAGTTTGTGTATCAAAATCAGCTTTCAGTCGGGGAAAGGTTTCGAAGACGACATTTCTGACGTTCTTCTTGATACGAGTAAGTTCTAAAACAGGTGTGAGCTCAATGGGGAATTTGCCTCAATTTTAGATTCTGGAATTTCGAATCAAATCCTATAATAGGGCCCTAGAATAACGTTTAACACTAGGAATAACCAAGGGGAAAAAATTGCCGTAGGAGAAAATGCCTAATCAAGTGAAGCCTCTGTTACAAAACACCGCAAAAATCGAGGAATATTGTTGACGTCATACGAAAAAAAACGACGCGAAAACAACTCCGACAACAGACAGAGTTCTAGCACCGCCACACAAAACGATCCAGTGAAATGGCTACTCGAATAATGTGATTCAAATCTTGAAACTAAATAAGAGAAGATGAAGACTAATAATGCTTGATAAACTAGTAGATAGATTCGTATTGTAAAAAAGTGAGTAATATTGTTTCTTTTGGTCACTTTTGTGTTTGGGTTCTTCCTGCCAGTTCGTGGCGCACTCTTGTGCGCACTACTCGGAAGGTAAAAGTTCGTGTATGTTCCGCTTCTGTGGTAAGCGCCACAGAACCTCCTTTGAAGTCAGATTGGTAGAATATCCGTTACGTTTCAAACATGGCTGCCTCTTACACATTGCCACCACATTTAAAATTTCCATCTTCCTTAAATTCTCTAAATTTTTTGGATGCGTTTTCGAGCAGCTCACTATGGTTTTATTCCATAAAAATAAACCCTCATTCGAAAAAAAAAAATGTGAGGCAAATTCCCCATTGCTCTCTTCCAGACGAGGGCTGGTGCGAATTTTAAGACTCCCCTTCATCTGACATTGTTACTATCACACATTGTTATCCAAATATGAAATAAGTGCTCAGTTCCTTCATTAAGGCTTCCTTTATGCTGGCAAAGAATCACACTGTCAGGACCAAAATCTAGATCTGCAACTAGGTAGTTGAGAAATTGGGAAAGTAATTTGAAAAGAAATTTTAAATCTTACTTTAATAACAGTCAGGGATTTTTTATACACATTACAAATCTCAATATCAAAGATACCACTATCCAAATGAAACTGGGTAACTTATTTAGTCTGCAATAAGTACCTTCAAGGAATTAGAAGACACCTTCTTATTTATATCACGACTGTGAGATATGCGAGTAGAGGTGAACATATAAATAGACAGACGAATTCAACACTACGAGTAAAACTACGGAGATCAAATGAAGATGACACAAATAATGCAAGTTAGCGAAGAAATAAGTACTCGTGGAGGTACATAGGATGAAAATGATAGGATATCACTTAAGAATAATAAACACTTTTGAGATGAATGTTTATGCAATACTGCACCCAGTTGAAGTAATAATTCTTGTTCGTATCAACCAGAATAAGACAGGAATCGGATAGGAATGTTTATCAAACAGCCCAATGTCGAACAGTTCATCCAATAACAACAAGTACTTGTACTTACTTACATAAGTTCCTCGTTCTTTATCAGGGGGGTACGAGTACAATTCCAAAACATTAGGTCAACACACTCGTACAATCACATAATTTCCTAACTAAACTGAGAGTAGGTACACAAACACATTACTAACAACTTAAATTTGATCTTATTATGTTCACCTTTCGGGTAGGTACCAAAAATAATTGCATAACTTGAGTGAATCTGAAAATGTGGACCCGACATCAATAACAATTCAGAACTGTGAAGATGATTTACAATTCACGGTGTTCATCCTACAGCATGTAGAGATGTGTACTACTGTGCTTGGACTGTGGAACTGAGTATCAACTAGTAACAGTTCCATGCAGTGACAGAAACTCAGCCCTTACCTGTCCAGTTCCCTTGCTGGTACAGCTCCCTGAAGTGGGAAGCATGTATGGATATTTTACACCGGGAAGCGCCCTTGCCCATTCAGTTCCATGGACTAAGGCCCACTTTCACCAAACTTTCGAAACGAGTTTAAACCAAAAGAGGCGAGAGATAATCGACGTTTAGTAATAATCGTCTATCACCAGAGCGATTTACGAGTTTAAACTCCATCTCGGGGGGTTCGAGTTTAAACGGTCGAAAGTCGGTCGAATTAACTAGCTTACTTCGTTCAACACGTCAGACGCGGATCACGTCTATGTCACGCAAATCCCGGGGTCCCTGTGGCTGGCTGCGTCTATGTCACGCAAACACCTTTTGCGAAAGGTTCAAGAATATCTGCTCCTGTTCTTTCATTCTTGGTTACCACTCTTTTCTAGTTGTTTTTCGTGATATATGAACTAATTATGAGACGAACGGTTCAATCCGGAGATGAATCAGTCAATGTTGAAGGTCATGAGCAGTTATCAAAGTGACAACTTATCTTTGCGCGCTTCACAAAATAAATTCTCCGCTACAGTGGACTGACGCGTTTTTTTCCCACAGTCGACGTGTTAACTACCAATTCAATATGGCTGCACATTGATTTGTGATTGTTTTCGTAATGAAATTGCGAATTATTTTTGCATTTCGAATTATTTTTGACTCGTCTGACGATGATGACGACGTCTGAGTCGAATCCTGGATCGGATTCCACATTCTGAGATTATGTACGTTACTGAGTTTCCGCCTTTCTGAGCCCCCAGTCGTCCAAGTGCTCGACTAGATTGACACTCGCCTCGAGTTCCCGTCGGACAACTAAGTTCAAAACGTTAATTTAAAATGAAGAATGGTTTTTTCAATAACATAATAGTGCAACCTACATTCCTTGGTTGTTTCTATTCAGACGAATTATACAAATTGGCTATTATACAAAAAAACCAGTTCGACCAAAATAAATTTCTATTGAGGTGAAATTGGGGGCCCTCATCTTCGAGTTTACATCCATCGGTAATCATTCAAATTATCGAAGTACATTTCTCCCGTTCAGAACAAGGCGGTGGCCACTGTGTTTCACTAGGATACATCAAGGAAGGTACTTGAGTCTGGAGAAATACTGGAGTTATTGCGCTCGTTTCGGCTCAAAGTGATGATGTGTAATAACTCAATAGGTAGATGATGAAAATAATCAGCAAAATAAAACGAAGGAAACCGGAAAACTCAAAACAAACCACAGGAATCAGGAAAAAAAAACAAAAAAAAAACAAGGAATTCGAAAAACTGACACATAACGATACATAAGGCAGGAATCTACTGATAGCAAGCGCGGGAGTGGTTGTTATTCAACGTTTCTCTGGCCCCAATACGTCATAATGTCCAACTTTCATTCGTTCTGCTCGACATTTCAAGTTTAGACAAACTCGATTATTATTATTATTGATTAAACAACGTTTAACGATGATTTGGGTTGGTGAAAGACGCTTGTCATCTTGCCGGGTTTATTCCTCCAGATTAACTATAAAGGCGTTTAGTTAAACGCGATTTGAACAACTTTTGGTGAAAGTGGGCCTGAGAAGATATCAAATCATGGAATGGCTTTGAATCGGGAAGGGATTATGAGAGTGGGATTAGACAGCATTGGTAAGCAGTACCTGTAAATACCTGGACTGACACACCCCTACAAGCACAACACCTGAGTATGGGACACTCATTAGACATAAGACAGAGCGAGAGTTTGGCAACACTGAGCGTGACTGGAGTGAAAAATGCCTTCGTGAATTCAACCAGAGTCTGCTACCAGTTCCAGCTGGTCTCATTTCACGTGGTAAGTGATCAGGAACTTATCGAGTTTGGCATACTCACTGGTGTCGCCCAGGTGGGGAAGAAAGGAGGGTTGAAGATTAAGGTGACAATGAGAAGTAATAGAATAGAGAGTGTTTGCACGCCACTAACGTGTCTGTGGAGCCTTTTCACAGAGTGGGTATTCCCGATATCCTAAGGGCGCAAGGATACAGATAAGTGATAAGTGTGATTACAGAGCCTCTCAGTTAGGGCATTCGAAGAGTCACATGACACACACCGGGATGAAACCCCATGCCTGTGATAAGTGTGATCACAGAGCCTCTCAGCTAGGGCATTTGAAGAAACTTTCTGGGGACGTTTTTCATTCCTTGAGGAACACATCAGTATAAATTTCAAATCGAAAGGCCAATCTGCCGGAAACCTACAGCAGCATTCCGTAGGTCGTGTTTACTTCACGCACTCACAGGGGTGCAAGATGATGATGACGATTTGTGTAATTCTACTTACACTGAATGTTGTCCTTGTTCCTCGCTTTGATCTGCCTTACAATCGGGAACGTGAGGTGAGGTGAGGCTTTGTTTTGAAATTGATGTTGGTGGTTGCAAAACTGTTACTGGCATGTCAGGTTCACTCTGCTCTAACAGCAGCCCGTTAGTCACATGGACGTTAGCAAGATGGCCGTAAGTTAGCGGCCAGAACGTTTGCCGTTATTTGCTCGGACGTTATTTGATCGCCGTAATTTTCTGCGCATGCGCAGAAGGTGATCTGCGGACGCCGTTAGCTTTGCCGTTATGCCAAAATCATCTTTAGGAACTCTCTAATATGGATGTCTGCATTTAGTATTTGGGTCATTCGTACATCTATCTCAGCAGGATAGATCTGTACTTCTGTTTTTGTGATATTCTGCACTTCCTGGCAGGTACAAACGAAGTACCTACTCTAAATTATCTTGAGGTATTTTACGGTCGTGTTGTTAGACAAACAAGGAACCGGTAGATAGTCAATAGGTATTTGAGACCCAAAAAAATGCAGTAAGAATTCTGGAAATCGTAGGTTTGTGGTGATCAGTACATTCCCTTAATCTAACTAAAGGTGAATACGATCAAAATCATAAGTAGGTAGGTTCTTATATCGCAATGTAAGGTCAGAAAGGGATGTAAATAGGTATCTAAGTAGTAATGCATTCATTTTTTCAATACCGCGAATATTCCAATTTTCTTTCCGAGTTGGAAAGAGCTGTTCGCTGTCCGCCATTTTCGAGTAAATTCACAGGAAAGTAGCTCTTTACTGCCAATTCTAGAGTCCGCACCTTATTTTGTGACAACTTGAAATCCACCAAAAAAGTTAGCATCCGCTTCTGCAGGCCCCATCCGTCTCTAGTCGTCACAATGTCGAGTGGTCGCGCCTGATGTAGCGAAAACTCTCTATTACGGTTCAACTAGGCCTAATCACGATTGAAACCTCCTCGATTCAAATCACCTTTCCATGGATGAAAATCTTTTGTGAAACGGTCAGAATCCTGATCCACAGATTTAACTTCAATCATGGCTCCGAGGTTCATTCAAATTGGCCTTTAGTTTATAACAATGTCAATTTCTGTGGGCTACTCAACAGCAGGCATGTCACTAAAGTAGCCCAAATTTTACAATGTTTTTTTTAAATAAACAATTAATTAATCATAAGTTAAAATCATATCATCATCAATTAATAATGAAAAACATTTAAAAATTAGTAATAAGGTAAAATCATATCATCATTAATTAATAATAAAAACATTCAAAAAAATTATCATAAGGAAAAAATTTAAATAAATTCGGCCACATAAGTGAGGCTGCCGAATTATTGAAAGAAGACAGTTCTTAACGTTAAAAGAGCGACTGATTGAGAAACCTAGTCACTGTAGTGCTTGAAGAGAACACAATAGCTAAAATCGTACTAATGTTTGTTTGCTTTAGAATGAAACGTTTCCCATTACTATTCGTTAGACTTACAATTAAACCATAACGCCCATTACTTATGATGTCTCAATATGTTTTTAATCAGTAGTTTGACTTTGGAGGTCGTAGAACAACATCATCTAGTCAACGTGGCACGAATGGGACAACGCATTTTCATTGATATTTCTCCACCTTTCCAATAAATTTGAACCAAAACGAGAAGGAATACAATAAAATGAACGATGGGATCGGATTAAGTGGAGATAGTACCTACCCATCTAATTTAATTACCTGCCTACAATTATTACGATTTAGTTTCAAAATATAATGTTATCATGTACCTACGTAACTCGGGTTCAGTAGAGGCCAACCAAATGGAAGTCAGTCATGAGGACGTCGAGGTCTGATGATGATGGTCACTGCTGCGGTTTGAGGTTCAGATCGGAGAAGTAGCTGTGCGCCATGGCATCCTCAGCTTCCAGACGTTGAGCCGGGTTACACACGAGGAGGCGCTGAAGAAGGTCTCTACCTTTAGAGTTCAATTTCGGCACCACCTGGAATCAAGTATCGGGAGATCAGAAAATCGGAGTTAGTCCTTCACAGCACCTAGGTTACCCAGCCATCAACGGACTAGCTGAACGGCACATAGTTCTGGATAGAAACTACCAACCTAGTTGTTAGGGATTTATAAACCAGAAAATTAGAATGTGCATGTGTGGAACCTGAAATACTTTTCCAACAGTTAATGAATATTGGGATACCAGATCAATTCATAGCAGCATGCATTAATCCGTTAATAGGTCGAACAATCTGGATAAAATTTCAGGGCAAAATAGTTAGAGAACGAAGGACTAGTAGAGGACTAGTGCAAGGAGCCGTTTTATCGCCAATATGCTTCGCCATATACACTCGCACCTTCAGCTCTATCTGTGAACCCAGAGTCCACTCCAATACGCTGACGATTTAACTCTATATGCTGCCGCAGAATCAGATCAGGAAACCGTCAGTCTTCTGGAAGGAACTATACACCAACTTAAATCATGGCTGCTGAACTTAGGCCTAAATCTTTCGTCCAATAAGAGTAATACAATGGGGTATTTCAGTCAATTTTGAAATTTTTTTTTTCCAAAGAGTATGGCTCAGGAATAACGGTAATCGGGCCTGTTCGTCGAGAAAATGTTTTAAAAAATCAGAGAAGCTAAGGAAAGTTGAAGATTTGAACGGTGTAACGTAGCTAGCCAACTGTCTTAGAAAAAAGTATCCATGCACAGAGAAGCGATGAAACCCTTGGAGGACCTCTTGGATACTACAAAATACTACTCACACACGCGCGCGGCATAAGTGTGTGTGCGGGTTAAGGGAGGCCCGCCTTTTTTTCAAACGTGTGATCTCTTTAATTAATTTTTCTACCACATGTTATAGTATCATTGGGCTTAAAATTGGAGTATATGGGTTTTCAAGGGTGCTGAATCCAAATTGGAGGTCAAAGACCTGAATTTCCGACCCACCGAAATACCCCATTGCATTCACTCGTCGAAAGAAAGCAATAAGAACAAATGGAATAGTGTTTGATGGAATCGAAATACCTAATGTAAGAGTTTGTTTGCCGGCTTTTAGGGTTGTATCTGGATACAGTTATGACGTGGAAGGCACACATTCAACATCTAGAAGGATCTTGTGAAAAGGGAATAAATTTATTGAGATCAGTCGTCCACACTAACTTTGGAGCAGACCCTAAAATTGCATTACTGCTATAAACTCATCTAATACGATCAAAAAAGGACTACGGTTGCTTTTTGTTGGCTGATGCTGCACATACTAACTTGAAAAAACTTGATAAAATCCAGAATAAAGCCATACGGGCCAGCATAGGTGCTATGAACTCCTCTCCAATAAATGCACTTGAAGCAGAATCGAGAATATCTCCGCTGGCCTTCAGAAGAAGATTCCTCGCAGACACATTTCTAATACCGAGAATTCAGTTGGAGAAGTCACCTACGATAACATCAGTGTTGAATCTCAACAACAGCAGCAAGGGCGATGGTACATGGTATCCCAGTGCATTGCCACACAAATCTGGACTTGAAAAAAAGAAGCAAAACAAACAGGTACAAGAAATGGAACACAAAGTATTCAGAGAACGCGGAGAAGAAGGGAGAGTTCTATCTCACGGTACAACCAACTATACCGAGACAACCCTGGGTCTACGATAGAGAATTTTACAGAAACTTAATAAAAACAATATCAAGATTGCGAATCAATCATCACAGGCTGCCCGCGCATCTCTACAAAATAGGCTTGCTGGAAAATCCCAAATGCCCATGTAACGGAGTGGACGGGGGGACACAAACCATATAATTTTGCAGTGCTCCAAGTACGATCGACAACGCGTACGATCGAGCGACAACTGTTCAGTGACCTAATTAAAGAGAACATCGAATTCCCTACAAACTCCTGCTGCTTGATAGAACACAAAACAACATATAGTGCAACAGTTAAATTTATAAAATCCTGAGAAATAGAACTGTAAAAATAATTGCAATAAGAAAAATTTCTAGACATTAAGAACCATTGTTTTTCATGGTTGAATACATGAACGTAAGTGTGAGGCCAATAAATGAAAAAAAAAAAGAATGTACATTTTGTACCAAAAAGTTTGTCTTTTGAACGCTAATCTCTCTAACCCCAAGGTTGAAGCACACTCGATTTTCACAATAAGGTTACGAAACTATCAAGTTTGATTTTTTTTTTTTTGAACTGGGCGATACTCAAACAATCACTTTTACCTGTGCGAAGCTCATGCTAGGATGATAGATGGGGAATGGCTTGTAGTCCGGAAGATGAGTGAATTTTGGCCACGTCTCCTCAGTGGGTGTTCCGAGGAGCTTGAAAATTCTCTTTAACTGGTCTTCAACATCCGACCCGGGGAAAAGAGGCCTTCCTGCATTGGCCATCTCTGCAAGTAAATCAATCAAGTTGTAATTCCCGTATACACACAAACAATAATATACACTTGGGAATAATATTGTAGGCGGCACAAAGAAACAAGGACATATCTGCAGATTGTAATTTTGAGTACCTTCACATTAATGATAGAATACAAAGTACTGTTTGCAGATGGAAAGAATGCGGATGGTTTGGTGAGGTGTCCTTGTGTATTACAGTCCCAAAAACATCCTCCTTCTTCTACCTGCCACTCAAGCCAGGGAAAATGAGACCGAGGGTTGTTGACTACCGACCAATGATGAAGTACTGTCCACCGATGAAAATAATGAACGCGAGGACCCTGCGGAATCCTAAACTGAAAACATCCGTTCAACCTCCTCCGAGCTTGTCACTCGTCCAGGGAAATCCCATTTTCAGTCACTTCCGCTCGTATCCTTTACCTGACTTATCGCTAGGTAGGCTTGGGTGAAAATGAAGAATGATATTCATAAAGGGAAGGAATACGGGTGGTGATTTATCACTTGAACGCCTTCAGGAATTTACAATGGAAGCTGTGGAATATGCCTGGAAATCCTAAGTGGGCCACATTAACAAGATTGAGAATGATTATTGGTGGAGTGCCACGCACGGTACATGGACGGCAAAATCAATAAAAGTGGCAATAAGTCTAAAAAATCACCAAAAATCGAAATATAAATTTGAAGAACTTTGTCTGTCAAACCTACATGTGAACTTTACTCGTTTTGGTTTATTATTTTCAATAATGAACCTTTGGAATCGACCAAGAAATTTTTTTTTTAACACCCTCTCAAAATTTGATGGTTTACGTTTCAAGGTACGTAGAATCCAAAAATCGAATAAAAATTTGGTCGTCCGTCCGCTGAACGCGGCACTTTCCCCACTTAGCATTGACCGATTTTGATGAAATTTTGTATGTAGGCTCCATTTGGGGTCTAGTTGTGCCCCGAAGATTTCGGTTGATGAAGGTCACTTCTAATGGTTCAAAAATGAAATTTAGAAAACGCCCTAACTCAAAAATTTTCGATATAAAGGTATAGTTTTTCCTTCAATTTCAGATTCTATAGAATTTTAAAAATTTGTTGAGACCACGCGGAGCTCTGTAGGACAAATCGTTCGCTCACTATGAGAATTTAAGATTTGGACGTACGATAAATCAGAAACATGAGTGTGAATCGCTAAAGAGGCCAAATCTCCGTTCAACATAAAGCTGACCGAAATGCGATCGATGTTTTTCTTCATGTTGGATGGTTGGTGGCTTTGCAGACGAGTGATCAATATAGAAAAATAATAAACCATTGTGTAATAATTTGCAACGTTTTGTTACGAAAATGAATCGACGAGAAAAAATATTGTAATGAAAATTCAAAGTCGTGCAGCACGACCGCATGAGCGAAATTTTTTTAAGCGTTATTAAAAAACAACTTTTGAATTTTTAGCCATTTTCCGACGTTTGTAGTAGGTTTAGAGCCCTTTTATGATATGTGAGAACACATTAAATGTTGCGCATGCGTCTTAAATTTTGCGCATGAAAATGTGAAACAATCCTGTTTACAGCCCACGAACTTATCCACTCAGGTCTTATAAGTGGCAAGAAGTCTTTAAAATTCTCCAAAAATGTAATTTGAAGCAACCTACTGTGACGTTCCACTACAACCCAGTGAGTATTCTCACGAAATACCTATATTATCGACTCGAAATGAGGAATGCGGCACCAGTAGGTACCTACTAGAGATGGGTCGCTCATTAAAGATCCGGCTCTTTGAGCTGGGTCTTTCAGAAGAGCGAATGAACCACGGGTCAGTAAAAATGAACCGCGGCTCTTCGGATCTTTTGAGCTCAGTGCTGGTAGTGTTCGGTGAAGATCGGTTCTTCAAAAGAGCGAGTGAACTGCGGATCAGTAAAAATGACAAATGAATCGCGGTTCTTCGATCTTTGGATCTCTTGAGATCCAGTTAAATAAATGAACGGCGGCTCTTCGATCTTCGGTTCTTTTGAGATCGGCAGTGTTCGGGAACATTAGGACCTCCTTTTCGTCAGCTGACTGTTGCCAATCCGTACGATAATTCCGAGGGAAAATACGTTACCTATAAGTCGATAAAACAATACAATTTTTGCTGAACTGTATCGTACCACCACATGCATTATTGTATTTTTGGTCGTAAACTTTACCGTATTTTTCCAGTGTTTTCTGTGACCCGCTTTCTGATTCTTTCCGTTGTTTTTTCTCCCTGTTTGATTTTTACATCATGATTTTTTGTGAGGAGCTTTCTGATACAAGTTCAAAATGGCAAGCAAAAGCACATCCTTATCTTACCATTATTATCAATGTTGATGCTTACGTACTTATTCGTTCGTTTATTCTCTTTCAAATTGGTTACCTTAATTTTCTTTGTTGAATAACATGATATAACATCAAAACGTTATATTATGAAAATTTTATACCTACTAAGAATTTTTTTTTAAATTGTGGTTTGTCATTAGTGGCATAAAAAAATGCAGATTTCATAAAAATAAATATTTTACCAAAAAACTGTATTTTTAAGTCTTACTTATTCATTGTATTAATCGTGTTCATTTATTGTTTTTCGTTGATTTTTTGAAGGATTTGTTGAGCATCTTTATTGAACAACAGCGCTTTTTGGGTTATTATTTTCAATAATGAACCATTGGAATCGAGCAACAGAGAAATTATTCCCTCTCGCCCTCAAAATTTCATGGTTTAGGATTCAAGGTAGTGTAGAATCCAATAATCGAATAAACATTTCCGGGCAGAACTAAAATAAACCGTTGTGTAACAATTTGTAGCGTTTTTCGTCGTATTTTCATCTCTACAATAAATACGAGCTCAAAAGAGCCAAAAAGAGCCACTGATCCGTCGAAAAGATCCGGATCTTTTGAATGAGCGGAGCGCTCAGAGCCGTTCTTCTTGGTGAACCGTTTTGCCCATCTCTAGTATTTTTTTTTTTTTTTTTTTTTTTTAAATAATCTCCCCTCAAAGACAAAATGTCTTTTTTGACGGAGGGGGCACGCCATAAAAATAAAATAAATAAATAAATAAAATAATGGGGAGGACGCCCAGGACTCACCCGACGCCGGCCCTAGGGATGAGGGCAGATGAGGAAGGTGGGGGTGGGAGAGAAGGATGAAGGGAAGTGCCTCTATAAAACGACCACCAGTTCAAATATGAGCCGAGCAGGACACGGGTGGTGATACCACGGAGTACGCCTACTGAGATGCCCAACTCGCGCAACTCCGTGGCACTTTTCCCGCACCACACACCGCGCCACGACAAGGTTGCAGCCATCACCCTGATGTTGTTGGGTGCCACTCCTTTTAGCTCCGACACTGCTTGCCGTAAATCATTTCTGTCATATTTCCTTATCTTGGCCCGCCAAGTCTGCTCCATGTCCAAGCTGCCATTGACAACTTGGACATCCAGGATAATGCAAGACTGGTCGGGCTTGACAGCAACAATGTCGGGCTTCTTACCCTGGTCACTTGGCATGTGATACAATCTCTCTCTCTCAACATCCCAGCCGCTAGATGACAATGCACCTGCTATCTGCTTGGCGACCGCATCATGACGTAGGATGAGGCCCCCATGAGTTCGTGGACACTGCTGCACCACATGATACAGGTGTTCATTTCCACTCCGACAGGCACGGCAAAGGGGTAGCGTTGTCCCGCGACTACCTCTCGAACACCGCACCGCAGTTGGCAAAGATGCCACGCGGATGGCGTGAAAGTGTCGGTAGTCGCGGGCCCCAATGCCCTCCGAAGCCCAATCTACCCATTGGGATGAGACAAGGCTTTCGGAGCACTGTCGGAGTTCTTTACCATCCACCGATTCATGCAGCGCAGCAGCGAACTCAGCAGACGAACTGGGTTTTGGAGCAGATGGTGTTGCTCGGTCGCACCATGCTAACTGCTGCCTGACAAAATCAAGATCAGCAGCCGCACGGGCGACCTCCCAGCTCGACCCCTGAAGGGCTAGCAGGCGCCGGCGGCGCAGTGAAGGGATACATGCCGAGAGAGACACAATGCCAAGCCCACCGGATTTGACCGGTGCGTGAAAATAGGCACTTGGGACACCAGGAGGGAACTTCAGCCAAGAGCGCACAGCAGAGCGAACTTCTCGATCTAATTGTTGCAGCCTCCCCGCCGTAAGCCTGCCAAAGACTAACCCATAGGTTAGCTTTGGCAGTAAGTACGTGCGGAGGAGGCGCAGCTTCTGCTGTGGCTTCAATGGAGCCTTGGCAACGCGAGCTAGCGCTCTACCAAGGTCCACACGGCTGGTAGTAATGGTGGCCACCCCCATGAAGTCGACTCCAAGGTACCGCCAAACCTCCAGCACGGATTGAGATGGAATGGGGGATTGTCCTACGACAAAACCCCCATCCACAACTTTCACCTTATGCTGGCGACCCGACGGGACCAAGCTCCAGCTGACCAATACCAGCTCAAATGTCCGAGCGGCCTCACCACTCCATCGGTGATAAAGAAACAAGTGACGAGCGGGTGACTACGGATGTGGAAAAAAAGTTGAGATTGGTTCATTCTACGGTAATCCTGAATTGACGATTTTCTAACCAGTTTTCCTTCTCAAGATTTTCTCATTCCTCGCTACTCAGTGTCTCCAGTGAAGAGAGCATCGTAAAGACTAGAAGTCAAGGATCTCTCGAACATCACCAGCACGGACAACGCCAGAACGGACAGCACCTGAACGGACATCACCATAACAAGACTGAGTATTCGACAATCTACCTACCTACTGCATTTTCAAAGACATTTACGCCATTCCTGTTTCACTAGAATATAATTTTTCATCGCTCAAGATCTTCTCATTTCTATCGTAATATTTGTATCGAGTGGGAACCTCACTCGTAGTTAGACGTGTCAAGTCTAGGACCGTCTCATTTGGCATCCCTTGTTATTAGAACTCATAATTTAATTTATCTTTTTTTTTTCAATAATTCAATATTCTTGCAGCATGCAACGGCCAGCAACCCGACGGTATACACGACTGCAGCAAATGACGGTACCGCCTCCGGCAGCTGTTACGCAGCTTAGCACTTCGCCGGTGGTGTCACCCATCCTGTTTTCACAACCCCCTGCTACTGCGCATGCTCCACCAGAAAGTAACATATCATTTTCTTCTGTTTATTCTGGTATACTAGGACAAAATCAGACCTCAGTTGATATCAATACTGCCATACCAATTCCTACAGTTGAAAATAAGGATTACGTTCAGTACATGTTTCAATCCATTTGTGAGAGAATTGATAACCTCGAGCAGAAATTTGACAGTTTATATCACCATTCTTTTCAAAGTAACGATTCCATCAAAAAGTGCACCCAAATTTGCATAAATAAGCTTTCGGAAGTTGATGCAAAAATTGAAAATTTAAATTTAGAGGGCGAACGTTTGAGAGAAATTATTGACCAAAAATTTTCTGAGCTACATTCAACAGTTCAGTACCTTTGTAAACCATCTAGCGCTGCCCATGATGATAGGGACGCTCACAAATGTAACCATCAGCAATCAAATGATGAATACAAAATTCATGATAAAGACCTCATCTCATTTATTAAGGAAAATTTGAAGTTCACAAATTCTGAATTCGATATTGCTCCAGCTTTTTTGGAGAATCTGGAATCCTCAATCGTTGATATTGAGCGTCGCCCAGACTTCAAACGGTGGCTAGGTTGTTGTTTTGAGGGCGAAACCAAAGATTGGTGGAATATAGTGAAAATTGAATGTGATGATTTTTATACATTCAAACAAAGATTTCTAAACCGATTTTGGGGAAAATCGAAAAGAAAGCAATTGCTAAATAAGCTACAAAATGGTTACTATTCTAGGGCCGTAGGGTCAAAAGAAAAGTATTTTGGATATCTTTTTACATTAGGTCAACATCTAGGCTCTTATGAGGATGAGTTTGCTTTAATTTCCGAAATAAGTAGGCATTTCCATGACAGGATCCTCGATGCGGTAATCTCGCGGAAAATTGATAACGCTGACGATTTCATAAATCTACTTATAGAATATGACAATCCTAGGTGTAATTACAACATTACCAATGCCTCTAATAAAATAACGGGTGACAGTTCACCAAAATCATTCAATAAAGATCCCAAACTACGAGATAGTAAACCTTCAAATACCTTTTATAATAGGAATTCGACCAAACCTCAAAGTAATGCCAAGCATGTAAGAGAAATCCAATTCGTAAATGAAGATAATCAAATACCCTCTGAAAATGAATGTACCAATTCTATCGTTGAAGAAAATGAAAATGTTGCAAAAAACGGGCGGATGGGATCATCAATGAACTATTCAGTATAAGATCAATGTTTGAAAATAATCCCATATTTGATGATCCCGAAACAGTAAATAATATTTTGATTGCTACCCAAATTTGTCCAATAATACCGATTACTATAGGTAATTCTGAGGAGAGTGCTCTCGTTGATACAGGGAGCGAAATTTCGTGCATTTCGAATGAATACGTGGAGTCAAATCCTAATATATTTACAGACATGATGCGTTTACCATTAGTTAAAGTTTCCATTCGCGTTGCTATAAGTAAATCGCTATTTCAGCCCAAACAGCAAATATTTCTTCCCATAAAAATAAACAATTTTCTATTCGAATATCCATTTATTGTAATACCAAACCTAGCTAATAAAATTATAATTGGGGCTGATTTTGCAAAACAATTTTGGGCAACCATAGATTTTAAAAATAATATTGTGAGTTTCATTGACAATCATATGAACAAGGGAGTATCGGTCCAGTTTAGTCGATTGGATAAACAAGTAAATGTTCAATGCCTAGAAATCAAAACAAATGGAGTGAACCGACTCGGTGAGAAAAAACCAAATCCCAGTATAGCAAGTCAGGTTGATCTAAGTGAATGCATGCTCGAAACAAATGAAAAAGAGATATTCTTGAAGACATTGTCAGAATTTGCAGACGTATTCTCAGAAAGTCCTGGCCTTACTAAGGTATATATACATCCTCTCCATTTGACTGATACCCAACCATTTTTCCATCGTTCTTATCCAATTCCAAAACATATGGAACCAGCAGTGGATGCAGAAATTGATAGAATGCTTTCCCTTGGGGTAATTGAACGTAGTGACTCACGTTATATCATCCCAATGGTAGTAGTGAAGAAACGAGATGGGACTGTACGGCTTTGTCTAGATGCTAAATTTTTGAACACCCGTTTACTTCCCGATCATGAAAGACCTCTAACTATGGAACAAATTTTTCAGAAATTCAAAGCTACAAAAATAATGTCCACAATTGACCTTATAGCCGCCTTTTGGCACGTACCTTTGGTCCCAGAACACAAGCAATATACAGGATTTATGCATAAAGGTGAGATTTACAACTTTGTAGTTGTCCCTTTTGGCTTGAAAACCTCATTGAGTGCCCTCGTCAGAATGTTGAATTCAATAAATCCACAAGGATTAAAGGATCATTTAATTAATTATGTCGACGATTTGTTTCTCCATAGTGAATCATTTATTGAACATATACAAATTCTACGGCATCTTTTTTCCACATTTAGACAACATAACATCAAAATTAATTTTAAAAAATCTAAGTTTTTTCGAAAATCTTTGGAATTTTTAGGTTATAGGTTCACTCCTTTTGGTGTTGAAACTAGCAAAGATAAAATAGAAGCAATCAGTAGATACCCAGTTCCCAAAAATGTCAAGGAAATACGTAGGTTCTTGGGATTCATAAATTATTATGCTCGCTTTACTAGCGGAATATCAGAGTACGCAGCCATCCTAAATGAACTTGTTAGGAAGGGAGTAAAGTTTAAATGGTCAGAAAAGTATAAATCAGCATTTGAGAAAATAAAAGAACTATTTATTAGAAAGATAAAATTATCTCATCCCGACTTTAAGAAACCATTTTACCTGCACACCGATGCGAGTGGGTTTGCTGTTGGGGCAGAGCTTTATCAAAAAGATGAGAGTGGATGTGTTAAGGTGATTTCGTTTGCCAGTAGAGTGTTGAAGCCAATAGAGATTACATATTCAGTTACCGAACGCGAAATGCTTGCAATAATATTTGGAGTAAAGAAATTTTTCACATATCTAGCGGGTTCGAAGTTTTTCAAAATGTCAGATCACAAAGCATTGTCATTTCTACAACGATCCAAGCCTACCAACGCTCGTATCACACGTTGGCAACTTTATTTACAATCATTCGACTACGAAATTTTGTACTGCAAAGGTTCCGAAAATATTGTGGCTGATGCATTTTCCCGCACAGTAAATGATGGTGCATGTGCGGTGAATGAGAATATACTTTACCATGTAAGAACAATAGATTTGGCAAAAGTAAGCAAAAAATTTCATTTGATGAAAAACCTCCCAACGTTACAACTACAAGACCAAGATTTAAAGATAATATTTGACAATATCAATGATCCTAAGTTCAGCAACGAATTTCGAATTATTGGCAATGTTCTATTCAAAATTACTATGCATGGCCCCAGAATCATGATCCCCAACGAATATATTGACACAATTATATCTCTCGTCCATGTATATTATGCACACATAGGAGTAAATAAGTCTCACCATTTAATTTCTCAGCAATTTTACTTTAGGAAAATGAGGAAAAAAATTAAATATTTGCTAGAATCTTGCCACAGTTGCCAGGTAAATAAAATTTCAAACAAACGCAATCTTGTACCCTTGAGATCCATTCACACTGAAGCCCCATGTGAACTAGTTTCGATGGATTTTTATGGTCCGTTACCAGCCAGTAGAAGTAACTTCAAACACATATTGGTGTTAATTGACAATCACTCAAAGTTTGTAAAATTATACCCCATTGTAAACAATACCACTGCTGCAGCAATCAAATGCATGAATCAATATTTAAAAATAACGCATCCAAAACGAGTCTTGTGTGACAACGGTTCACAATTCACCTCAGTAAAATGGAAAGAGTATTAAATACTCTTTTTATAAATGTTGGTCTAAATTTTAGACCAACATAACATAAAATTAACATTAATTCCAATTAGACACCCTCAGCAAAATATTTCAGAAAGGGTAAATCGTGACCTCGGAAATTACTTTCGTGCTCTTGTTTCAGACGGGCACAACAAATGGGCGAATTTTTTAGAGCACATTGAGCATATAATAAACAGTACAATACATTCAACGACTGGGGTAGAACCAAACATAGCACATTTTGGTCTACAGGTACCACGAGTTTGGGATGTACATCTCCCGCATGTTGGTACATCTCAGGTATTGAATATGGAGTTGGCTAGAAAGATTGGTGATAGAATACTGAAAACAAGATTAAAAAAGAATGAATTTGCAAACAAAAAACGTAATCAATTGGATTTCACAGTAGGAGAATTGGTCTTGGTGGTGAATTTGAGGATTAGTAATAAATCCGAAAAGATCACAGCGAAAATGTTACCACTGAAAGAAGGTCCCTATGAAGTCATCGAGATTTTTGGTAACAGCACATATTCTTTGTGTCACATTGGTCAGCCCTGTAGGAAGAGAGGCACCTTTCATGCAAATTTGCTAACCAAATACATACATCCCCGACACGTTATACTGCAGTATTCTGCATTTCTGACTCTGGTTTATTAACCAGAGTTCTGATTGTTAATGTGATGAACGCGCAGTAGTGGTGGGTTGTGGAACATACCTTTGTTGGCCTTTGCATGTTGTGACAATGTTGGATGCACAAAAAAATATATCTTGCTTACGGTCTTCAACCTTCGAAATATATATTTTTTTTCTTCAACGGGGAGCCTAATGTGACGTTCCACTACTACCCAGTGAGTATTCTCACGAAATACCTATATTATCGACTCGAAATGAGGAATGCGGCACCAGTAGGTACCTACCAGCTCAAATGTCTGAGCGGCCTCACCACTCCATCGGTGATAAAGAAACAAGTGACGAGCGGGTGACTACGGATGTGGAAAAAAAGAGAGGCGTCTGGAGATCGAGCGGCTCGTCCTCGACCCAAGCGCTCCCAGCGGCCTTCCCGCTAACTCTCTTATCTCTTCTTTTCTCAATTTTTCCTCCACTCCACTTCCACCCGGTTTGTTGTCATTTCTCTGTGCGCTGTCGTATTGCTGTTCCTAGTTTTCTAGCTGTTTTCGATCGTTTCTAGTTCTGTTTAAGTAGAGTTAAAGTTTGTAGTCCTGTGTTGTGAGTTCTAATTTTGTGATTTTTTTTATTTTCCACGTCGCAACACTCGTGAGTGCACATCGCATTAAGTGGTGATGGAAGGATCATTTCACTGCCGTGAGTGCCCAAACAAGAAATCCTTTCAAAATCGTCGTCGGTACATCCAGCATGTGAGGGAAAAACCACCGAAATGCCCCACTCTCCTGCTATCACTGTGGTTACCAGACAAAATTTAAAGTGACTTTGCGTCGCCACATTGAACGAAATCACACGTCCAACTACAAGAAACACTCCAAAAAGAAATGTATAGTTCATTCCCATAAATGTCCGCTGTGCATTTTTAAGTGTAGTTCTCGTCAGAACATGATGGAGCATTATACAAATAATCATCACATTTCGATGGATGAACGAAAATTGGAGTTTGATGACCATACAAGTTTCTTGAAGTGGAAAGAAAGCTTCGAAAAGAGCCAAGTATGTCAATTTTCTTGTCATACAGGACCAAAAGAACGCCGGAACGTTCGAATCCGCTACTACCGTTGTTTCCGGGATGGCCATTTTTACGCTAAAGGGAAAGGATTGAGGCACTTGAAGATGAAAGGCTCGGTGAAGATCGACAGCGTTTGCCCTGCTATGATAAAAGCTGAAGAAGACAAGGCCACAGGTCAGAGATAGGCGTAATCATAATTACGATTACGATTATAATCACAAGCAAAAAACGCTGCAAATTATTACACAATGGTTTATTATTTTTTATTTTTCTATATAGATCACACGTCTGCAAAGCCACCAACCATCCAACATGAAGAAAAACATCGATCGCATTTCGGTCAGCTTTAATTTGAACGGAGATTAGGCCTCTTTTGCGATTAACACTCGTGTTTCTGATTTATCGTACGTTCCAACTTCAAATTCTCGTAGTGAGCGAATGGTTTGTCCTACAGAGCTTCGGGTGGTCTCAAAAAATTCTAAAAATTCTATAGAATCTTAAATTTAAGGAAAAACAATACCTATATAAAAAATTTTTGAGTTAGGGCGTTTTCAAAATTTCAAAATTGATTTTGGAACCCTTAGAAGTGACCTACATCAACCAAAAATCTTCGGGGCACAACTAGACACCAAATGGAGCCTACATACCAAATTTCATCAAAATCGGTCAATGCTAAGTGGCAAAAGTGCCGCGGACGGCGGACGGACGGCCAAATTTTTATTCGATTTTTGGATTCTACGTACCTTAAAACGTAAACCATCAAATTTTGGGGGGGTGTTAAATTTTTTTTTTCTTGGTCGATTCCAAAGGTTCATTATTGAAAATAATAAACCAAAAGCTGTAATTACTATTATAATTACAATGATAATCACAGGTGTGATTACGATTACAATCGTAATCATACGAAAACAGTATGATAACACTGTAATCATACAAAAAGTGTATGATTACTACTGTAATCATACGAAAATAGTATGATTGCACTGTAAACATGCAAAAAGTGTATGACTTTAATCATACGAAAATCGTATGTTTACAGTCGTATTTTCAGGATCTTTAAAGGCCCTCACTCAGGACGTCAAAACCGTCCTTTGTCCATCACCTATTGCGCTTCCAATTTTGTCGTGTTTTGCGCAAGTTTTATGATGTGATAGCCATAATTTCTACATTTTCCAACAATATTCAGAGATTATGCGGATGGGGGTGTAGATGGTCACCTAAGAGGGTAGTGCAAGGGACCATTCCAAATCATATCTGTTTGATTAACATAATTTATATTTGATAGCTTTTTAATTTATTATAGAAACGTTCAACGGCCAGGCTTTTACTTCTGCTTTTGGTTTGTCTGTTTGCACCGCGAACAGGAGGTAAATTTGGATCAATCGACATGAAATTGGGAACTTATTCCTTAGACATACATTATTTTCCTTATATTTTTCTCGAGCACTGAAGTTTTAAATAACGGCTCTGCGTTCCTTTATCTATACAGGGTGTCTACCATTTGGATGGACCAAACTTCAAGGATCGATTCTACAACTAATTTGCAACAAAAAAATGTCTCTTGGCAATTTTTTCTTAACCCACTCAAAATTCTTTTTTTTCACTTTAAAGTTTTTATTCGTATTTTCGACCTTGCAGTACTAAAATGGTCATAACTCCCTTAAATTCTCATGCTACTTCGATTCTGAGTAGACCGTTGGACGTTAAGCGTTAAATTTCCTATTTGTTTAGGGGAAACCCAGTTTCTTAAAGCCATTTGTAAAAGTAAAAAAAAAAAAAAAAATCAAAGTCAACATTTTTAGTTTTTTTTTTTTTTGAAAATCGCCATTTTTCAGGCTAACGATTTCCCCGTAAAAAATACCGCTATCGTGGTGCACTCAACGGGAAAAACTACCCCAAGATCTCACCTTTCCAACGGTATGTCAGTTTCAAGATTTAAGAGAAAAGTTTTTTGAAAAAATTGAGTTTTCTCAAAAAAAAAAAAAAACGTGCTCCTTTAGGCATATTCTGCTAGAGAGTCGACCCAGTATTATTGCCTTCACTTTTCAAGGATTGCAATAAAAAGTACACCAAATTACATTTCCACTCGTATTTTACGTTTTGGACCTTCCTGAACAATTTTGGTACCGTGTCTGTCCATCTGACAGTCGGTCTGTCTGTCTGAAAGTCCTTTTAGATGGCAAAAGCAATATGAAACGACTGTCAGATTTTGATGTAATTTAGTTTTTCCCGTCAAGTGCACCACGATAGCGGTATTTTTTACGGGGGAATCGTTAGCCTGAAAAATGGCGATTTTCGAAAAAAAAATTATAATTGTTGACTTTGATTTATTTTTTTACCTTCACAAATGGCTTTAAGAAACTGGATTTCCCCTAAACGGATAGGAAATTTAACGCTCTGTCCAACGGTCTACTCAGAATCGAAGTAGCATGAGGATTTAAGGGAGTTATGACCATTTTAGTGCTGCAAGGTCGAAAATATGAATAAAAACTTTAAAGTGGGAAAAAAGAATTTTGAGCGGGTTAAGAAAAAATTGCCAAGAGACATTTTTTGTTGCAAATTAGTTGTAGAATCGATCCTTGAAGTTTGGTCCATCCAAATGGTAGACACCCTGTATACCTACATAAAACGCCAACAGTACGTATGTACATATGCCCACCGCTGATCGGGAGGGGTCGTGGGAGTGGGGAGAGTCGGCGGAATCGGAGGCGGGAGGAGTTGGGGGCGGGAGGAGTCGGATGACCTGGGGGCGGGAGGAGTCAGAGGGTGTGGGCGGAGGAGAGAGTCGGAGGAATCGTTTTTGCTTGCTTTTAGTAGGCTTTTCAGATAGTAGTACATAAAACGCCAACCGTATGTAGGTACCTATGCACGTCGCCGATCAGGAGGGGTTGGAGGGGTCGTGGGGGTGGGAAGAGTCGGCGGAATCCGTGACGGGAGGAGTTGGGGCGGAACGAGTTGGGGGCGGGAGGAGTTGGTTCGCGAGAAGTTGGGGTCGGGAGGAGTTGAGGGCGGGAGAAGTCGGAGGAGTTGAGGGCGGGAGAAGTCGGAGAAGTTGGGGGCGGGAGGAGTCAGAAGAAGTGGGCGGAGGAGAGAGTCGGAGGAATCGTTTTTGCCTACGTTTAGTAGGCTTTTCAGCTAGAAAAAACACAAAATTTAACTTTCTGGCTGCGGGCGATCATATTTCTTGCCCAGCAGCAGATTGTTTTCAAACAAGAGAGCACTTTGGGTAAATGACTGGACATTATTATGTACCTACTTTGGAACAACATGATTCGATGGTACTATTAAAGTAATAAAGAAGTATATATTTTAACGAACACTGAATAGCAATAAAAGAGAAATGAAAACAGAATTGATGGGGTTTTTAAACATTGATTATTGAATTTTCAAGGGAACGTGATCGATAGAAGTACCGGTGAAAATCAGTTCCCTCGTAAAACATGCGCAAAACACGACAAAATTGGGGTAGGTGATGGAGGAAGGACAGTTTTGACGTCCTGAGGGCCTTCAAAGACCCTGAAAATACGACTGTAATCATACGATTTGCGTATGATAACAGTCGTTATCATACTATTTTCGTATGATTACAGTCGTTATCATACACTTTTTGTATGGATACAATGTAATCATACTATTTTCGTATGATTACAGCATAATCGCAATCACCGGTGGTTACGATTGTAATCGTAATCATACCTGTGATTATCATTGTAATCATAATCGTAATTGCACCTTTTATGCTTGTGATTATAATCGTAATTATGATTATGATTACGCCCATTTCTGCCACAGGTGTCATTCGAGTCAGCTACATTCATACACATGTCGGCCACTTGCAAGAATTGGGTCGCTTGAACCTTTCAAAGAGCGAGAGAGCAGAAATAGCTCAAAAGGTAGCCATGGGAATACCTTATGGTACTATTTTGGACACCATCCGTGAATCCGTAAAGAATCAAGACGTTGGTAGACTTCACCTAACAACTCGTAAAGACATTTGGAACGTTCAAAGTAGTTTTGGCCTCATGGGAACTGAGAAAGGTTTCATCCATGGGAGCGACCGCACGAGCGTCGAGGTTTGGGTTGCCCAGATGCAAAAACAATCTGAAATCGTACGCTTCTATAAACCTCAAGGAGCATGCATGCCAGAAGAACCCGACCTTCACGAAAACGACATGGTTCTCATCATCGCTACTGATGCACAGATTGAAATGCTCCTTAAGTATGGACCAAACATTGTTTGCTTTGATGGGACACACGGTTTAAACTCATACGATTTTGAGCTGACAACCATCTTCGTAGTCACTGACATCCGACAGGGATTCCCTTGCGCATACATGGTCAGCAACAGAAGCGACTCCACAATCATGACGTTATTCGCCCGTGTTTTGAAAAGTTGTATGCACGCACCCATTGAAGCACGAGTCCTCATGTCAGACATGAGTGAGGTGTATGCCAACGGCTGGTCAAACGTCATGCCACCGCCGAAGCGAATCCTTTGGTGCGCTTGGCACGTTGATCATGCTTGGAGGAAAAACTTGAATAAAATCAGTGATATTTCCAAGAGGTCTGAGATTTATAAAGTTATTAAAACCTTAATGGTAGAAACAGACGAAGTCGCATTCCTTCAAATGTTCGATAATGCTGTCCAAGCAATGGAAAACGACCCTGTTACCAAAAATTTTGGTGTGTATTTCCGTAATACCTATAGCCACAACGTGATGTCGTGGGCATACTGCTACAGAAAAGAGTGTGGCATCAACACCAACATGTTGCTTGAAAACTTTCACAGGGTTTTGAAATATCTTTACTTGGGTGGAAAAAAGGTAAAACGATTGGACCGAACATTATCTGCCCTATTGCGTCTGACTAGAGATAAATTATTTGATCTATTGGTCATTAATGAACGCGGAAAATTGACCAAACACACAGCCGCTAATCGAGCTCGACACCTAACAGCTATCCGCATGGAGAACTCAGCTGTCGTACCATTCGGGGGTGGTTGGCTGGTGGCATCACAATCTGCCGAAAATATGTACGTGGTCCAGAGGTGTGATGTTGAACAATGTCCTTGCCTACTCAAATGTGACGACTGCGGAATTTGTGTACATATTTTCAAATGTGATTGCATTGACTCTGTGATCAAGTCGAATATATGTAAACATATTCATCGCGTCTGTCTCTTCATGAAAAGTAGCGAAGTGTCTGTCAAGTGTGAAGTGGAATGCCAAGAAATGTGTGAGGATGCTAACGAGCTTACTGTGATTTGTGATCGTCAAGAAAATAGTCTTGAAGAGGTAATCGTGCGGGAAATTTCTAAAAATAATCCTTCCTTCTGTGATAAAGACCTCAATGAGAAAAAAGCACGAATACGAAGTCAATGTGAGTCGTTATTGGAAAAAATTCAGTGTGATGATCACGCGGAAATTTTTTGGAAAGCTCTTCTTCCAATCGAAACCGCTTTTGAAGCAAATTCCTCGCTATCCTTCACTTCCACTTGTGGTACTTCCAAGAAGATTAATACAAATGAGAAGATATCTCCTCAAAAATCGTTTTTCTCAACGAAATCCAGAAAGAAAAAGTCGTCTGAAGGAGGAATAAGAAATCCAACCACTCAAGAGAGATCATCACTTGCTGCCAAGTTGTTATTCAGCCAGGAGAAATTTTCTTTTTGATTCCATCTTGTTTGCGGATTTTGCCGAACGTGATACATACCTGTCTTCGAAAAATGATAATTAATTATTCAACAATGAAACATTTAAAAAAATCTATCCATTTAAAAAAATCATTTTTGTAGATCGGTGCAATTGATATTTACGATAGTTATTACCCACTTGCTTTGTCTCTCAAAATCTCTATTATTCTAATCACGTTCCTTCTTATTCATGTTCGAGACATTAAATTTTATGTGAAATCCCTATGTGGCACTTGGTACTTATTTGATATCTACAGATTTTTTAGTTAGGTACTTACCTATTATTCTAGGTAGGAAACTGAAGCGTTCCTGTTTATGGTTACCAGATTTTCAAAATTATTTTTGTATTTTGGGGGAAGATATTAATAAGGTTTCAAAACTAGAGCGTTTCTGTTTATGGTTACCAGATTTTCAAATTATTTTTGTATTTTGGGGGAAGATATTAATAAGGTTTCAAAACTAAACCGTTCCTGTTTATGGTTACCAGATTTTCAAAATTATTTTTGTATTTTGGGGGAAGATATTAATAAGGTTTCAAAACTAAACCGTTCCTGTTTATGGTTACCAGATTTTCAAAATTATTTTTGTATTTTGGGGGAAGATATTAATAAGGTTTCAAAACTAAACCGTTCCTGTTTATGGTTACCAGATTTTCAAAATTATTTTTGTATTTTGGGGGAAGATATTAATAAGGTTTCAAAACTAGAGCGTTTCTGTTTATGGTTACCAGATTTTCAAAATTATTTTTGTATTTTGGGGGAAGATATTAATAAGGTTTCAAAACTAAACCGTTCCTGTTTATGGTTACCAGATTTTCAAAATTATTTTTGTATTTTGGGGGAAGATATTAATAAGGTTTCAAAACTAGAGCGTTTCTGTTTATGGTTACCAGATTTTCAAAATTATTTTTGTATTTTGGGGGAAGATGTTAATAAGGTTTCAAAACTAAACCGTTCCTGTTTATGGTTACCAGATTTTCAAAATTATTTTTGTATTTTGGGGGAAGATATTAATAAGGTTTCAAAACTAGAGCGTTTCTGTTTATGGTTACCAGATTTTCAAAATTATTTTTGTATTTTGGGGGAAGATGTTAATAAGGTTTCAAAACTAAACCGTTCCTGTTTATGGTTACCAGATTTTCAAAATTATTTTTGTATTTTGGGGGAAGATATTAATAAGGTTTCAGCAATGTGGGACTAAATTTTTGCAGTGTCCATCTCTTATGCTTATACAGTTACAAGGATCCTGTTATAAGTATCGTCATCCTTAACTCTTGGTAATAGTTCTAACTGTATGTTAACTTCGTTATTTGTTCAAAGAATGATATTCGACGTCTAAGCTAGAAACAGTTTCTGTCTGTTCCATGATCTTATACTTGGGTCAAAGTTACACCTGGTATTTTCCAGTTTCTATTTTTCTGTCCAAGACTGAAGACATTTAGACATGGGCTGTGAACGAAAAAGTCTGAAAAATAAAATAGCTTACCTATAACAAAATATTTTGCCAATAAAAATCATACTTATAGCTTGCGTTTTCATCCTACCATCCCTTGCCACTCCTTATTTTTTATTGTAAGGTTGTGCCTGCTTATTTTGTTCATAAGGGGCTGTCATTTTGCTGTCAAAAAACTGTCATTCTGTACATTTTCAGAGTTTTGAAATGCAACTTTGGACTATTTATTTTGTACCTATTTGGCTGGCAGATGAACTAGCCAAGGGTTTAGTAAGAACAATTTTCGAACCCAATTTTAAATAAACAAAAAGAACGTTAAAATCTAGGATTGAATCTAAATACCTATGAAATGGAGATATGACTTTACCTTTCGAAAGGTATTATTGCACGGAACAATGCTACGTACAAGAAAGAAAATGGAATATTTAAGAAACTAAGTCAATCTTGTTTGACAACATAGAAATTGAGCCATATTACGGAATAGGGCAATTCATGATCATTTTAGCTCAACCTTAAAACGGATTTCCATTTTTTTTTTCAAAAATTATTTTTTTAGACGACTGCAATAGCTTCATTTTTTTTGGAAAATTCTCTACAAGTGCCTTCGGTTACCGAAGTATGAAGCTTGTCTTGTAAAAACGATTACCTATTTATTTAGGTAGGTACTTAGGAAGGAAAAAGGTTTTTGTATTGACCTGGACGGACTACCTACTCCAACCATTGATGAGACCCTCACCGAAGTTCAACATGCACCTATTATTATTATAAAGTACCTACCTACCTATTATCATCATCACGGTTGAGAAAACGCTGCAAATTAGGGTTGAATGGGTTTATGATTCAACAGTTTAGTGGGATAAATCAACGAAAACAAACCTGGAGCAGTGGATTGTTCAGCAGATTAAGGTTTTTGAACGCCAAGTGCCGTTTCCCCCACTAAAGTACCTACAGCTAGCCAGGTGATGATCCGGGAGTGTTTACAATGGTTTCAGCAAAAAAAAAAAACATGGAAAGTGATAATCCACTCGCTAAGTTTCCCGAGTATGCCTGATTTTCCCTCATCAGCAATATTTTATGCTCAACCATAGCTTCACACTCAACCTCCAAGGGCACACTCCCATTTAGCGCGAGAACGAGATAAGAGAGTTAGCAGGAAGGCCGCTGGGAGCGCTTGGGTCGAGGACGAGCCGCTCGATCTCCAGACGCCTCTGAAAAAAAGTTGAGATTGGTTCATTCTACGGTAATCCTGAATTGACGATTTTCTAACCAGTTTTCCTTCTCAAGATTTTCTCATTCCTCGCTACTCAGTGTCTCCAGTGAAGAGAGCATCGTAAAGACTAGAAGTCAAGGATCTCTCGAACATCACCAGCACGGACAACGCCAGAACGGACAGCACCTGAACGGACATCACCATAACAAGACTGAGTATTCGACAATCTACCTACCTACTGCATTTTCAAAGACATTTACGCCATTCCTGTTTCACTAGAATATAATTTTTCATCGTTCAAGATCTTCTCATTTCTATCGTAATATTTGTATCGAGTGGGAACCTCACTCGTAGTTAGACGTGTCAAGTCTAGGACCGTCTCACTACATCTGAAATTTGGTATATGGGCACCATTTGTGGTCTAGTTGTGATCCGAAGCTTTTTTTGATGTCAGTCAACAAACGGTTGAAAAATAATCGCTGACATTTTCGAAGCGCCTAAAAACACGTTGTTATTTTCATACCAAGAGCTCTGAAGTTCGCTCCCTACGAGCGATCAATAAATGATAGAAATAAATCAGTATCGTGAGTGTGAATCACCAAAGAGTGTGATTCTCCGTTGAAATTTGCAACTTGATTGTGAAGCGAATAAAGATTTTTGGGTAGTGGTAGGTAGTACCAATGGTTGGTAGGTAGTGACAATGAAAAGTGTTCTTTGAAAGTGATTGACCTCGACAGAAAAATAATAAATCTTTGTGTTATGATTTGCAACGTTATGAGTTGCAATTTAAAGAAACCACTCATCTCAGAATTTTAAGAAAATGGAAGAAATGTTTTTGCATATTGTAACCTTGAAGTTACTACCTGAAAATTAGGATATAAATTAGTTATTTCGAGAACTAAGCACTTCAACCAAAAAAAAAAAAAAAAAAAATCAATAAATAAATCAAAATAAATAAAAAAAAAATAAATAAAACGTCGATAGGAAATGATTAAAAACATATCGATGTCGATATTATCGACATTTTATGTAATTGTGCCAATTCGACATTAATGTTCCGTATGATTAATAATTGAGATTCGATTACTTAATACCCAAAAGAATGAAGTTTTTATGATCATTTGGAAGAAAATAACATAGACCAACAAACGGTGTAGTCCCTCCTGACAAATTCGCTGTCAAGATGAGTTATTTTATTAAGTAACTAGCTGAAAAGCCTACTGAAAGTAGGCAAAAACGATTCCTCCAACTCTCTCCTCCACTCCTCCCGTCTCCGATTCCGCCGACTCTCCCCACTCCCACGACCCCTCCGTGCATACGTACGTACGTATGGTTGGCGTTTTATGTACATAGATTACGACGGGTCACTATTCTTTCCCGATCGCGAATTCGTAATGTATTTTTCTTGCCCAGATATCATTGGACAGAAGTGACTGTAGTTATTCGAGAAATGACCTAAACGACAATGTTAAAAGGGGGTAATGAGGGGAAAGGAAGAAAGTATGACTCCCGGCAGGTTCAGGGGTGTTGGATAAGGTCAGTTACTACCTGTGAACGTATACATACGTTCACAAACGTGTTTGTGGAAAAGGGTGTAGTTCTACTTTGACGATACCTAACTATCTGTCAGGCCTCGCGTTCATTCTTTTCATCGGTGGACAGTAGAAGGATTGATTTTCACAGACCGTTCGCGTACTTTAAGGCAGTGACTCCCAATTCTATACAGGGTGTCGACCAAACTTAGAGATGACAGTGAGGCAATGGGAAGCTATGAGGGAAATCATCAAAACGAATGGGGTGTGCGAATGGGTCGGAAAAACTGTTTATTGTTATTTTTAATCTAAACTAGACCTCATTCTGAGAATTTTGACACCAACCACGACCTTCTAGCGTGAGAAGACCTTTCAATCATAGAAAAATATCTACTCATCCAAAAAGAGAACGGCTGGTGTCAAAATTCTCAGGATGAAGTCTACTTTCGATTAAAAATTTAAAAAAAAATCAGGCGCACCCCCATTCTGATCTTCTTTCTGGAAGACAGCTGATGATGTCCGTGATGCTAGGAATGGCAGTCGGACGAAAATTCAACCAGAAATGGTTGTTTACTTTACTATACTACTGCTTATAGAAGCCCGTGATCTGCACAGAAAAAGAATAATTCGAAGCGTAATATTTCAGCGTTTTATTACAATGTAGTTGTTAGCTGAATACAGCTTCTCTGTTTGAATCTGGCGGGTGACCCATTGGTCAGCTGTTTCGTTCCCTTGATGCCTCGATATGGTCGACTACGATTAGGTAGGCACCACTACTCGGACGCGCGAAGTGGTCCCGGCGCGAACCAGCAGTCGTCTCAACAAGTGCAAGCGTGAAGCATCTCCATCATCGCCAATTTTACCCCCACCTAGAGTCAGAACGAAGTGGTTTTTCTGCCCCCCACTACAGGTGAGTGCCGCCAGAATACCTATTTCGTGTCGACCACCCCCCTCTATTTTGTCATTACAGTCCTAAACTAATTAGTTAGGGGCAAGCAACGGAATCGAACTTCATTCGACCATATTTCCCCAACATTTGGTCCTTCGAGCCGGATAAAAACTTGCGTTAATTTTGTCATTAATTTCATGATTTTCATTTAATGAATCGATCGTAAATCATCAATAATATTCGGGGATACAGCTAGGTGGGGCATTTGAATTGGGCCTTTGATTATCAATTTGTGAATAATTACAGGACAACGTACATGGTCTGTGTCGAGATCGAAATCCTTTCCTGACAGGTCACCGTTTCTAAGAGGCTATTATTCACGTAACAATACCTACCAGCTTGCTATCTTTATCACGCCAACTTCCTTTTGTTACTCGTTGCACTTTACACTTGTCTTAATAATTGTCACCGGTCAAACCTGGGGTGTGACTTATTGAGGATCGCCGATTAACATAGGTAGCGATAACGAGTTCAGAGTGGTAGTCTGTATCGATAATCACGATAAATAATAGTTCCCTCTCACGTTGCACTACAATTAATTGGTCACATCATTGGTTTAAATAAACGTTTGTTGTTTATTCACCTACCTACAACCCCATTGATAGTATTGTAGAGAATTTCGATGGAAGTTTGTTGGTGTGAGACAATTATATTAATTTACGTTGATTAATCTGTCTTTAGGTGCACTCTTTTACGCACTTGCACTTTTGTTACATTTAATGTATCGTTTTCTTATTATTTGCCATCGCATCTTTCGAACTCTGATTTATTAGTAGTATATCGCTAATCATAATATTTTGTCGAAACTAGTTATTGAATCGTAAACATTGGTTCCATATCCTTCGATCAATTAGTGAGGAACTGATTCGATTTTAATTTCTGCCAACCTGCCAGCTAGAAGTTTCCCGCCGCGGTGTTGTTGTTTTTTTTTTCTTGTTATCGCTTCGTCGTTCACTTTGGGAGTTGTTGTGGCGTGTTTCGTCGATTGTCGTTCGAGTTCTCGTATTCGCAACTAATAATCATGCCAGTGATTGATGATTATCGTTTCTTGGTCACTCTCTTGACCAACAAGATGAATCGAGCAGCTGTTGTGGCTACTCAGGTGGAAAATACTCCTACCTCCAAAAATAAAGTGCTGTTGAGAGTCATGTCAGACCGCATAGATGAGTGGTTTAATGTGTATAATGATAACATTACCAAAATCGCAGCTTATAACAAGAAGAATGATATCACAGAAGACTTGGAGGATCAAGTAGCTAGCTTTGAAACTGAATATTATCAAGTCAAAGCAGTATTATCTTCTTTAGCTCCTTTGTCGGGTGATCCCTCAGTTGTGGATGTGCCAAATTCGAATCCACGTCTTAGTGGTAATCAGTTAGGCAGCTCATCTATCCAGCTTCCAAAATTGAAATTACCCGAATTTGGTGGTGTCCTGAAGGAGTGGCAGGGATTTTCTGAATTGTTCAAGGCTACTGTTCATGAGAATCAGGCTATTTCAGACGTTCAACGTCACGCCTATTTGCGCGCTGCTTTGCAGGGTGAGGCCCTAGCATTGATTTCGGCTCTCCCTCTTACAGGCCCCAACTATGGTGTCGCTTGGGGCATTTTGAAGCAGCAGTACGACAACACTCATCTGCAAACAAATGCACACCTCGAAACATTACTATCTCTGCCTATCACATCGGCCAATCCAAATCAAATTCGATCATTTGCCTGTCAAATTTCTGAATCTATAGGCGCTCCTCAGGCATTGGGCCATGAGGTGCAAGGGTGGGTGGTGCCTGTGTTGTTTCTGCTGTGCAAACGGCTTCACAACAAGCTGCGAGAGGAGTGGGAGTCTAGAATACTTGTTGAGCCTGCTACGTCAATTCAGGAGTTTGTTGATTTCCTCCATGAGAGGGCCCGTATCCTTGAGGCTGTGCATCCCTCGCATGAGCACAAGCCTACCAACAAGACCAGTGACCAGAGGGGCGGTCGGACAAGGGGTGTCACAACTTTGGTGGTTGATGCATCAAGCTCGTCTTGCATCAAGTGTGCTGCTGCACATCCTCTTCATTCCTGTGGTGCCTTTCGTAGGGAATCTGTGTCGAAGCGCTTCAGTTTTGCTAAGTCAAAGGGTCTTTGTTTGGTATGCTGCTCCCTGGACATTTTTCGAATAAGTGTCCCCGAGCTAACGCCTGCCGACACTGTTCCATGCGACACCATACCTTGCTCCATTTCAGAGCCCCAGAACCGACATCAGTTGTAAACTTGACGTCTATCCAGTAACAAGTGTTGATTGCGCTCCCGCGGTTCGGCGGATTCGAGTTAGTTTTGGAGCGATTCTGTGCGCGAATTTTTGCAAACTTACTCTTATTCATCACTACAACAGATTTCCCTGATTTTCCCGAAGTTTCGTGGTGAGTGACGATATTTAAAGGCCCTTTTCGAGGCAGTTTATGAGCCTTGCTTGGTCATTTTCCTTGGTAAAAGTTTGCTTTATACCATTATTTTTCGGCAAAGGTCAGGATTGAGTCGTGAAGGTGACCTTGGCACGCGCCGGAATCTTTCTTGCGACTTACCTGGGTTCCTCTCGGGCGATAGAAGGTGAAGCGTCACGGATACTAACCCGCACAACCCAGGTGTACTGCGTGTCCTATCCTTCTGCTATCATGTCTTGTTCAACGAGCAGGAAGTTCGAGGAAATTTTGGCAGAATCAGAATCTATTGATGTCGCCGAGAGGGAGCTTTCCGAGATTAAGGATAACATACTTCTATCCCTTTACAGTTTTGGGCTCGACCCAGCTGATCCAAAATCCATATACTTAGCGCAATTGTTCCTGAGGCTCTTTCATGCCATTAGCGATCGCTTGGACGAACTTGACGGTGTAAGACGGGAAGTGTCGTCACTTGAAGATGCATACCGATCGTCCCGTGAATTATTCGATTCTTCAATTAAGGACCACCTGCAATCCGAAGATAGCTGGGTTGATGAGAGGGAATCTCTTGAAAAGAATATCATTCAGCTTAAGTTAAAAATCAGAACCCTAGAGAGCAAGTTAGTATCTCGACTTGAAAATCGAACTGATTCAGCTGAAATAGGTACACAAACTGAAAAATGTACTACTGCCACGTCAAAAAAGGTAGAACCCTTTTCGCCTACCCTTGCACCTCACGAAGCAATCTATCGCGGTGGCGTTCTGAAGGACAGTTTCTACCCAAGTAGAATTATTTATTAACGAGGGCAGGGAACACAAGAAGCTGCCCCGACCCCAGTGTAGTGGACCTCCTGGAACTGTTGATATCAGTTATGATATTTATAATGGATCTTACGCTGAGGCACTGTTACCTGGCATGAGTGACACTCTTTTGGTCACTTCGGAGAGTGACAATGAACAACAAATAAATTCCAGGTTGAAAGGACTGGAGGTGTCCCTCGAAAACCTTCAAGTTTCGGTGCATGATATCAATAACCTCCTGAGGACCCAATTAGGTTTCCCAACTCCACCTCCACGTAATACAAAATCTATCCACGAAGAGTTGGCAAGTTCTATGGGCGGTGGCCAGACCGCTTGCCATGGTGGAGAAGGTAAGGTTTGGGGATCAAATCACCACAATCCTAAAGAAGACTCTCTTGAGGTCTTGGTTCTCGGTGATTCTTTCTCGTACAAACTGAATGAGGAGCTCCGCTCCATTTTGCCCAGTAAATTCATTGTCAGCCAGATCAGAATAACCGACGCCACATTCGATGTCCTTCTTGACTCACTTTCAACGAGAAACCACCTCCCGGATTACTTGGTGATCTCAGCCGGATACGAGGATATAAGTTACAATGAAGTTAATAAATTCAAACGTGCATTGAAGCGACTTTGCTTTTCTCTTGAAAAAACAAAATTGATTTTTTTGGGAGTGACCTTCAATTATCTGCTCCCAGCCTGGTCCGTCATCAACACTGAGGTTTTCAAAATGAATAAATTCTTGAATTCCCTCGCAAATCGTTTCCCTCATGTGTCTCTTGTCCAGACTTCTGTTCCAGATAAGAATATGATATTGTCCAAACGAGAACTCCCGTTCTACAACTCAACCATTAGGGGTGTTTTGTGTAAGCAAATTCGAGGAGACATTTTTCAGCATTGTTCACAGGTAGCGGAATTGAAGCGTAATAGAAATGTCATCGTAATGGCAGATGTGCCTCGGATGGACTCCTCATGACTGGACCCAGTAAGAGGTGTTAACGCTTCAGTTCAAGATGGTGTATCCGCTTCACTTCCTCAATTCCTGGATTCGACTCTGCATTCTGCCCAGAATTCTACTGTTTCATCTCCTCCTGGCGCCTCTGATTCCCGTCGGTTGTTATTTCTACATTCAAATTTGCAGGGTATCAGATCCAAAATTCATGAAATTGACCATAGTTTGCAACACAAAGGAATGCCTAAACGCAATTGCAACGCTTTGAATATTTACTATCAAAATTGTAGAGGTTTAAGATCCAAGACCCACGACTTTTATCAGAACGTTTCTAATTCATGTTTTGACGTCGTTATTGTCACCGAAACGTTTCTGAAACCGGGTATTTTTGATTCTGAATTGTTTGACGATCGCTATACCGTATTCAGAAAGGATAGAAATCTGGAGATGACAAATAAAAAGATGGTGGTGGAGTCCTAATAGCGGTGCTCAAATCGTTCAAAGTTTTTAAATACGAAAGCCTCTCACCTATAAGCGATAAAGATGTTCTAACGATAAACATATCGAACAGATACGGCCTGAATCTTGATGCTGTGGTGGTATACATTCCACCCCGTTCGAATATCATTCACTATTCCGAGATTTATGAGGAGTTGTGCGGTCTCAACTTGAGTAACGAACTTCTATTGCTCGGTGACTTTAACCTTCCAGGCATAACCGGTCGCAATTATGTCCTCCAGACTGGTGACAGACTCTGCTCATCTCTCCATGACTTCATGAATTTCTACAACTTGAAATCCTATAACGACGAGAGGAACCACAATCGACGCACTCTCGACTTGGTCCTTAGCAGTCAACCCGTTTCTGTTATTCGATCGATCGATCCTTTATGCAATATTGACGCACACCATCCTCCTCTTAACGTAAATTATTTTTATGAGAGGCGGAAACATTCTTCTGGGGATGATTCAAAATGTGTCAATGCTGACTGGTACTATAATTTTAAAAAGGGTAACGTCCTAGCTCTCAATCTTTCCATCCAAGCCATTGATTGGTCTCCTGTGTATGACGCTGCACATTTGGAGGACCAAGTTGAAATTTTCTACAAACTGTTGTACAATGCTTTGGACCAGCATATTCCAAAGGTTACACATAAACGATATGCTGCAAATTATCCAGAGTGGTATACAAAGCAATTGATATCGAAGGTAAAATGCAAAAATAGATTGCATCGTAAATATTCCCGAACTGATTCCCCTGACGATTATGCCCAGTTTGCTAATCAACGCTCAGAAGTCAAAGCCGAAGCTCGTCTGTGCTACAAGAAACATATTGGCCAGTTAGAAGCAGATTTCAAATCCAACCCCAAGAGTTTTTGGTCGTATCTGAAGACAAAACGCAAAGGATCAACTCAAAAAGCGCTGGAGGTTAATGGTCGTAGCTGTTCAGAACCTCAAGTACTAGCGGATGCCCTTGCTCAACAGTTTGCCTCAGTTTTCCGTTCCCCTACGGCAGATCTTGGGATAGATTGTATCAACGCTATCTCTGACTCAAGCTTTGTTGATGTCCATGATTCATTTGCTGTTTGGTCGATCGAGTCCTACGAAATTACTGCAGCTATATCATCTTTTGAATATGGAAGATCGATTGGGCCGGATAAGTTGCCTAGTAATATTTTCAGAGATAACTCAGATGCATTGACATCACCATTACAGCACATTTTCAACAACTGTATTACCAGTGGCCACTTCCCTGATCGATGGAAGATTAGTAAGGTGACTCCAGTTCCCAAGCGTGATGGTAATACCAAACCTGAGCACTTTCGTCCAATATCGATCATGTCTTTCCCAGCTGCGGTTTTAGATCTCTTGCTATCCTCACGGCTCAAACTTTATCTAGGTTCGCTGATTGACGACTGTCAGCACGGTTTTCTCCCTCGTCGTTCCGTCGTGTCCAACCTTGCATCATTCATAACCTATGTATCTGATCGTGTAGACAGGGGAGTTCAGGTGGATGCAATATACACGGACTATAGTAAGGCCTTTGACCGAATCAATCACAAGCTTCTCTTGAGTAAGCTTGAAAAAATCGGCTTTTCTCCCGGTATGCTGTCCTTCTTCGAATCTTACTTGGAAGGTCGTAAACAGTACGTGTTTTGGGAGGGCTGCACATCTGGTCATTATGCTGCTGCATCAGGAGTACCTCAAGGGTCAAACTTGGGGCCTCTTTTGTTTCTAATATTTATTAACGACGTCGTTAAAGAAATCCATAATTCCCAGATCATAATATATGCTGATGACATCAAGCTATTCACTGAGATCACTGATGAATCTTCGCAACTCGGGCTCCAGGAAGACGTCGAACGCCTGCATGCTTGGAGTGAGCTGAACAAACTCCCTCTTAATATTTCGAAGTGTAATACAATCACGTTCACCAGAAAACAACGCCCGCTCCATTTTTACTACAACATTCATGGCAGAACCCTCTCCAGAGTATCCATGGTTCGTGACTTGGGCGTCACATTGGAGTCTGATTTATGCTTCACCAGACATATTTCGCAAGCCGTGTCGAAGGCGAATCAAATGTTGGGTATGGTAATAAGAAATTCGAAGCCGCTCAACAATTTAGACGCAATTAAATGCCTTTATTTTTCCTTGGTGAGGCCTCACTTGGAGTTCGCTAGTGAAATATGGTCTCCAAGACAGCATAAATATATTAACCATATCGAAGCAATTCAGAGACGATTTTTGAGATTCCTACACTATAAGGCATGTGGCTCGTATGACGCTAGATCCAGCTATAAACCACTATGTTTGTATTTCAACGTGCTGCCTCTGAGTGTCCGGCGTGATTGGACGGACCTTGCCTTCCTTTTCAAAATCTTCAGGGGTGCGATTGATGCGGGGAGTCTCCTCCAGAATTTTGAATTCCGCATTCCAACGTTCAACTGCAGATCATCAGTACTATTTGCTGTACCACCAAGCCGAACTTGTTCTCACGCAGCCATGCTCCACGCCAGAACCGTCAACAATTATAACAATTTAACTAAGCTTAACCCGATCGTTGATATATTCTTCAATTCATTCAACGAATTCAAAACCCTCTGTTGTGACGAATTACTCGAGAACTGGGTAAAGATAAATTAATTATTAAGAATATTAGCCAAGGAATATAGAGTACTTGGGCAAGAAATCATTATTTATTATTATTATGTTTTTGTTATTCTGTTCACAAATTTCAATGTTACCGTGGTTTTCTGTTGTTATATTATATATTTCCATATGACTTGCATAATGTGTAATTAGGCAATGCCTGTGCGTTTTTGCATAAATAAAAAATTATTATTATTATTATTATTATTATCTGGAGACACCATGACTTCGTCTCCTGGATCGCCAGAATCACGTAATGTGGCTACTTATCAATTGAGTACACCAATGAGGGGTCAAGTGATCGTCGCCACTGCAATTGGTCGAGTGGCTGACCGCATGGGTTCCTACAAGGATGTGAGAATCCTGATCGACCCAGCCAGTCAAGCCACTTTCATAACTCGTGATTGTGTCACCAAGTTAGGGCTTGTTCCCACCAGGGCTGAGGTCCCTGTTCATGGAATGGGTCAAACATCGCTTGGAGTTTGCAAAGAGAAAGTGTTCTGCAAATTCGAACCTGTAGGAGCAGTTGATTTGCAACTTGAGGCCTTAGTTGTCAACCATATTGCTCGGGCTCCATCTGCACGTTTGCAGCCACTGCCTTCTGACAGAACTGCTGGCAAGAAGCTTGCAGACCCACAATATTTCCAACCTAGAGACGTCGATTTATTGTTGGGGGCTGAATGGTTTGGTCATGTGATGCTGGGTCGACCTGTTCGAGGACCACCTGGAACACCAAGCCTTATGGAAAGCATTTGGGGTCATTGCCTGATAGGCCGTCATGGAAGGGCAGATGCTGCTATCACCAGCGTTTTCCTGGCCCACAGTGAGGATACTGGAGATATCCTGCGTCGTTTTTGGGAGATAGAGGAGCCACCTCCAGCAAAGATTGTGAAGCCTGAGGACAGGATTTGTGAGGAACATTACAATACTACAGTATCCCGACAGGATGATGGTAGATACGTTGTCGCTCTACCGTTCTTACCTGATCATCCCCCTCTTGGTGATAGTCGGCAGGCAGCATTGCGCCGTTTTCTCTCCATGGAGCGACGTTTGGATTGCAATCCTGCTTTGAAGCGCCACTACCTCGACTTCATGAAGGACTATTTGGATCAAGGTCACATGACGATAGCTGATGGACCCTCTATAGTGAGTACTCCATATTATATCCCTCACCATGCCATTTTTCGTTCGGATGCTTCTGGCTGTATTGGGAAGTTTCGAGTGGTGTTTGATTCCTCAATGAAGACTGTTGGTGGTGTCTCATTGAATCAAATTTTGTTCAAAGGGCCAAAACTACAAGCCGACATTGTAGATATACTTGTTCGTTTTCGTCTATTCTCCGTTGTGATCATTTCTGATATCCGTCAAATGTACCGCAACATAAGGGTTCGCACTGAGGACCAGGATTTCCAGCGCATCCTCTGGAGAGCAGCGAATGATCAGCCTGTGCAAGAATATAGGTTGACTACTGTGACGTATGGAGTGTCAGCATCTCCATTCCTGGCCATACGCACACTCCACCAACTGGTTTATGATGAGGGCGCTAGTTATCCTCTAGCTGCTGCTGCCCTTCTTGAAGATACCTACATGGATGACATTGTAAAGTCGGTACCATCTGAGATGTTGGCTCTTCAACTGCAGAGGGAATTGATAGGTCTTGCTGGTCGGGCTGGATTCGAATTGCGTAAATGGATGAGCAACTCAACAGCTGTTCTCAATGAAATTCCCCTTGAGCACCGCTTGCCTTCTGCTGATTTTCAATCCTTTGAGAGTGACATAGAGCCATCAACAAAGATACTTGGGCTAGTTTGGAAGCCAAATTCGGATGTATTTTCATATCAGATAGGGGACACCATCCCCAAGATTACTAAGCGCACAATCATGTCAGATGTGGCTAAGTTATTTGATCCAATTGGATTCATTTGCCCTGTAATATTTGTTGGAAAATTGCTCTTACGACATCTTTGGGACCTCGCTCTTGATTGGGATGAGACGCCGCCAGCTGATGTGTGCCAGAGATGGAATCAATTCCGAGGTGAATTAAGGAGTCTGAAAGAATTCACCCTACCACGATGCCTCAATTTTGATCAGGCCGTGGAGAGGCAGTTGCATGGCTTTGCTGACAGCTCAGAAAAGGGATTTGCAGGAGCTGTTTACCTTCGTTGTTCATTCCCTGATGGAAGGGTTCAGGTGTCCCTCATGATGGCTAAATCCCGGGTTGCACCTCTCAAAACTTGTTCTCTCCCACGCCTGGAGCTCTGTGGTATAGAGCTTGTTACTGGACTCCTTCAGCGGGTATCAACCCTTCTTGCATCCTCGGGAAGTGTTGCTTCCACCACCGTTTGGACCGATTCAATGGTGGCCCTTCATTGGGTTCGTTCTCCGCCACACCGATGGAAGACCTTCGTGGCCAATAGAGTCAGTGCTGCTCAGGATCGGTTTCCTCCTGAAGCATTTCGTTATGTTCCTTCAGCCTCCAACCCTGCTGATTGTGCCAGTCGCGGCCTATTCCCTTCAGAGATTCTGTCACATAGTTTATGGCTATCTGGACCCAAGTGGCTCTCTTCACCCCCTGAGGCCTGGCCAGTGACAGACTGGGATCCAGCTTCCAGTGGTGAAGATTTGGAGGCGCGTGTAGTGTCACTCTTGACTGATGTGGAAGTTGAGGATGCATCACTGCGAGTTCATCACCCTGTTTTCACGCGTTTCTCGTCATATGAAAAGATGCTGCGCGTCGTTGCCTGGATTAAACGCTTCTTATATAATCGGATAATTGCGCGTGCTAGGCAGTTGCCTATCAGATCAGGAAGGCTGAATCTGCAGGAACTCAATAGTGCAGAGGTCGCTTGTGTTCGTCTCGTTCAGCAGGAGACCTTCCCCATTGATGTGGAAAGGCTAAGGCATGGAAAATTGGCCCTCCTACCACTGCGTCGACTTGCACCATCTCTTGACTCCAATGGAATAATCCGGGTTGGAGGACGTTTGCGGCACTCTGATCTTCCTGAATCTCAGAAGCACCCCATGATATTACCAAAAACTCACCCATTTACCAATCTGATCATCGACTATCATCACGTAATTGGTTGTCACTCAGGTCCTTCTGCCTTGCGAGCTGCCTTGGGTCGGAGCTTCTGGGTTCTCTCCTTCCAGTCTGCAGTGACTGCTCGTGTCACTAAGTGCATGACCTGCTTTCGTTGCCAACCCAAGGCAATCCAACCTCCTATGGCAGACCTGCCCTATGATAGAGTGCAAGCTGGAAAACCCTTCTCAGTATCTGGTGTGGATTATGGGGGCCCATTTGAAATCACCATGAGTCGGGTGAGAAAGGCCAAAGTCTTGAAGGCCTACATCTGCTTGTTTGTCTGTTTCAAGACTAAAGCAGTTCATCTGGAATTGGCCTCCGACCTGACCACGGACGCATTCGTGGCAGCCTTGAAGAGGTTTATTGCACGGCGAGGTTCGGTCAGTGTGATTTACAGTGATCATGGCACTAATTTCGTCGGGGCTAAACGGAAATTACGCGCCTGGAGCTCCTTGGTCCATTCAGCTCAATATCAGGATACTATCTCTCGAATTACATTTTCTAAGCAGATTGATTGGAGAATGATACCTGCTGGTACACCACATATGGGAGGCATATGGGAAGCGGGGATAAAATCCACCAAGCGACTGCTAGCCAGAGTCATGGGACAACAACTTTTGACCTATGAAGAGTTTTATACTGTTTTAACACAGATAGAGTCTGCTTTGAACTCTAGACCACTCACACCAATGAGCACTGACCCTAGTGATCTACGCGTGCTAACGCCAGGGCATTTTTTGTTGATGGAACCACCGGGAATCTTGGACGAGCCCCCGGTGGTAACACCTTCTTCTTCCTTGAGAGATCGATGGCTGCTTCTCACCAGTTTGTTCCAGTCTTTTTGGCGACGCTGGGCTTCCGATTATCTCAACACCCTTCAACAGCGAAACAAATGGACAGCACCAGCACCACCGCTAGAGGAGGGTATGATGGTGTTAATTAAAGAAGAAAATAGTCCACCCTTAACATGGAAACTGGGGCGAATTCACCGCATATTTTCTGGCAGCGATAATCAATCTAGATCGGCAGAAGTACAAACTGCTCATGGCATTATAACGAGAGGCATTGTAAAACTATGCCCTCTCCCTATTAACTAACTTATTAACCTAATTATATTGGTGATGTCTAGGGTATGGGTATCCTTCCTCCCTCCTTTCCGTTGGGCTTCCTTTACCATTGCGAAAGTCTTCACCATAGCCCCGGTGGAAGTGAAGAAATAGATCCTTATCCAAGGGGTCCTCGTTCTCAAACCCATCCCATAGCATACACCCATTTCTTATGAATTAATATTAATCACCAATACCTTGAAACTAATAGGTAAAAGGCTTTACCAATAGGGTTACTTTGTTGAATTTATAGTTTAGTTTTGTTGGCATGTTAATTTATTTGTAAGTATATTCAGTGTTCATGTTAAAGGCTATCCCGGAGTTTCTGTAGTCTGGATACCCCAAAATTTGTTTTTGTTTTAAGACCACACCCATGTTGATTATGTGTGGTACGCAAGCTGGTAGGGCTAATGTTTAGGAATAGAGATTCCTAGGTGGGTGGAATGTTAGCTGAATACAGCTTCTCTGTTTGAATCTGGCGGGTGACCCATTGGTCAGCTGTTTCGTTCCCTTGATGCCTCGATATGGTCGACTACGATTAGGTAGGCACCACTACTCGGACGCGCGAAGTGGTCCCGGCGCGAACCAGCAGTCGTCTCAACAAGTGCAAGCGTGAAGCATCTCCATCATCGCCAATTTTACCCCCACCTAGAGTCAGAACGAAGTGGTTTTTCTGCCCCCCACTACAGGTGAGTGCCGCCAGAATACCTATTTCGTGTCGACCACCCCCCTCTATTTTGTCATTACAGTCCTAAACTAATTAGTTAGGGGCAAGCAACGGAATCGAACTTCATTCGACCGTATTTCCCCAACAGTAGTAATATAATAAGACCCAACAGCTCCTCAATCACCACCTGCATAGAGGCCATCAGCTTCTTGGAATGAATCCCCACTCAAGAACAAATTATTCTGAACAAAAACTCGTTCAAAGTGACATCACGTACCTGCGAAAATGCAACCAGCGGACCACATGTCGATGGAAGTGGTGTACAGTTTGGCTCCAAAGAGGACATCCGGCGGGCGGTACCACAGGGTGACGACTTCGGCGGAGTAGCACTTGACAGGGATTCCAAAAGCCCGAGCCAATCCAAAGTCGGCCAATTTCAACTCTCCATTCTAAAGTCATAGAATGATGTTAGGAGTACAATTGATTATAAATATCTGTATAAAGCCTTAACAACAACAAAAATTCTTTAGCTAAGAGGATGAAGTGGAATAGTTTTACAGCCATTGACTTGAATTTGAAAGCAGTCATATGAAAAAATATCGTCGAAGCGGCGGAATCAGATTTTGAAAAGAGCTTGAAGTCCCATTTTTTGGACGAAAGTGAAATTTTGAGTGTCAGGAGGTCGAATGTGTCGGGCTTTCAAGGTTTATCATGATAAAATAAAATATTCGCCCTTCTGCCCCGCAGGGGACGATATTGTCAATAAAATCTGCATTTGAGAAATGAAAATTGGAAAAAAATCCATAAGTTGAGATGCTTGTGAACTTGTAAACACTACTTAAGGGGGTATCAGTCGGTGGCCGTTCGTTCCTCGTTCCGGGTCAGTATTTCCCTGAATTGTAGGGGCTCAAACTTTAAAAGTTGTACTGTCCCCCGATCAAAAGAATGAACGCGAGGCCCAACAGGGAGGTGAGTATCCACAACATAGAACTACACCCTTTTCCACAAAAAAACACAGGACCTGTGAACGTATATTTGTGGAAAAGGGTGTAGTTCTACGTTGTGGATACTCACCTCCCTGGTTACTACCTGGTAGTAACTGACCTTATCCAATACCCCTGAACCTGCCGTGAGTCATACTTTATCCCTTTCCCATCGTTAGCCCCTTCTTATATTGCCTCACTTCTGTCCAATGATATCTGGACAAGAAAAATACATTCTACGTAATAAAATAACTCTTCTCGACAGCGAGTTTGTCAGTTTCAAAGGTCAAGTGCCAATTTGAACACTTGGTTTATTATTTTCAATAATGAACCTTTGGAATCGACCAAAAAATGTAAATTTGTTAGTTTACGTGTAAAGGAACGTATAATCCAAAAATAGAATAATAATTTTGCTGACCGCCTGTCATAAGCGGCACTTTCCCAGACCCATTTTGATGAAATTTGGTATGTATATCCAGCTTTTGGTTGATTTCAGTCACTTCTAAGGGGTGAAAACTAAGGGTTGAAATTTTGAAAAAGGCCTAGCTCAAAAAAAGTTGATGTTTTTTGTGTTTTCTCATCAATTTAAAATGTATTGAGTTTTTAGAATCGATGGAGACCACCCAGAGCTCTGTAGGAGTAACCATTCGCTCCCTATGAGAAAAATTATTCTGTCTATAGCTTCCTCAAATAATCCATCCTTTTGCGAATAACCATCCTCAATCTTCTTGATGTGACCCACTTGATGTGACTGTCATGTTTATTAATATTGTTCACAGCTTCCACTTTCCCTTATGAATCTCTTCATTTTCGCCCAAGCCTACCTATTGGACAGTCAGGTAAAGGATTTGAGAGGAAGTGACTGAAAACGGGATTTCCCTAGACGAGTGACAAACTCGGAGGAGGCTGAACGGATATTTTCAGTTTAGGAATAGGACGGTCCTCACGTTCATTCTTTCTATCGGGGGACAGTACCTACATTTGAAATGTTTAAGGATTTTCAAAATTCATTAGTGTATCGACCTAGGAAATTGAAAAACTAAAAGATTGCCGCTGGAATCATCAAAATCGAAATAATTGCCAGAGAAATATGGGAAAAACCAAACTGAATAAACGGCTATTTTTTTGCCTTGATGAAATGAACAAATTGCAAGACCGTAATCATAGTCTAGACTAACATCTAAGTATTTCGTACCTTATTGATGAGGAGATTCTGAGGTTTCAGATCCCTGTGTAAAACGTTGTGACTGTGACAGAAAGCGAGGCCACGTAGAAGTTGATACCTGCGAAGAATGAGAATGGAAAACACTGAAATCATCTCTGTTCACTGTCATCTACATTCAGGCAAGTTTACGAGTAATTAAACAACATATCGATACCTTAACCCTGTACTTAGCAACGTCTAATATACCATACTTGTTTTCTGTACAAATTTCAACAATATAGAAGCTTTTCCAGTTTTACCACGTTTTTAGGGGGCCAAGTGCACAATTCAGGGGAAAAATTGAAACAAATCCCAACAGAAAAACTACCAAAATTTGAGATAATAAAATCGTTACGTCTTTGAGACTTCGTATTTGTATTAGTGTACATTCACGTTTACTACTTTATCCAATTACTACTTGCAGCAAGTGAGAGGATATAATAATTATACCTTGCTATTAATTAATACTTCCACTATTTTATTTTATGGATTTTTTTCTTACCGAAATAGAACAAAATACATTTTAGATAATAAAGCTGGGTTCACATGAGCGCGGTCAACGCGGTTGTGCGTTCGGGACGTGGCTGGCGTCTAGAGGTTCACATGGGGCGGTTGCGCGACAGCTTCCCGCTTTTTCGACTTCTATTTTCCAGCGCTTCAGTTGAAATCCTGTTTTGAATCCTAGCTGGTTTGAATCCTATCATTTTTATTTTCACATTGTGATTGAATTCAGCTCTTCCGAACTGTACTGTTGTGGCGATTGAAATCCTACAGTTATGTTTTGAATCCTAGCTGGTTTGAATCCTATCACGAATCTCCTCCCATGTCCTATTTTTCATCTCCACATTTTTGTGCCTTGGGTGCTACATGTAGGATAAGTACAATCATTAAAAGTACGAAGGTAGTACATTTGGGTAATGTCAAGCAAAACATAATATATGTAGGTGCGTAGTATGTAGGTACCCACATATAAAATCACTATATGAATCACTATAAAATCACCAATCCCTTATCAAGGGAGACTGGGGGGTACATCAAGTAGGTACATTTTTTCTGTTCCTACGATGTTCCATTTCATTTTCAAATTCATCAAAGATAAACAGTATTTTACTGAATCGAGACAGATACCGATACCTACCAACTCCAAAAATCGGAATTCTGATAGTTTTATTTTATTTGTAATAAATATTATTAAAGTGAATTATGATGTAGAATATTCGTACGAAAAGCGTAATTATTTATAATTTTGTTGTTGGTGCTAATTATGAAAAAAAAAATCTTGGAAATCACCTCAGGTGGTTGTAATTTTCATCAATTTGAGTTTGAATTACATGATTGTATCACTGATCATATTTATTAGATATACGATTTATTTAATTACGATGCATTCATCACATGTTTACAGGAGACCAAAATAAACAAAAATTGTAAAAATAAGTAAAGTAAATAATACTTGGTGACCCCTTCCTTAAAATCCCACAGCTCTCTTCTCTCCTTAACTAATTCAATTACAAACAATTCAATTACTAAAACTTTGATTCATTTTGGATCAAGCTTCCGGAAAAATCACCACACCAAAAATTACCAGTTGATATCCATGCTGGAACAACAAAAAATGTAAACAAAGGGCGCGCGGTTACGCGTCAAATATCAGGCGGCTGAGGCGCCGCCCATCAAATGGCCAAACGCGTAACCGCCTCATCGCACAACCGCGCTGACGGCGCTCATGTGAACCCAGCTTAAGAGTTCTCATTTATATTTAGTGACTTGGAAGTATACGATAATACAGGTACTTACTATACCACATGTGTTAAAAATCTGTTTAAGGGTAGGTAGAAAGACTTTTTTTTGGAAAAAATTACTCCAAGAATGATTTAAAAAGGATATTGGGAAATAGGCTAAAAATACGTTCAAAGTCGGGTATCTCGATGTATAACAGGGCCATCTAACAAATTTCCTTCTACCCTTAAATTTCAAAATTTTAGAAGCTTTTTCAATTTAACATATTTTTGGAGGGCCTAAAGTGCACTTTAGGGGGAATAATTTGAACGAATCGCCATGGGGATACTTTTGCCAAGTACAAGGTTAAATCACAAAGGCGCCATGTTCATCCAACTTCCACTTTTTGCTTCCTCACTACCGAAGGTAGGGAAGCTTTGTATTCGTGAAAGAAGTGAAAAAAATGTCCTCCAAAATCAAAATTTCCACTTGCTTTTTGCGTTTTAGAGCTTCCCGAACAATTTTGGTTCCGTGTCTGTCTGTCTGTGGTCAATCCTTGTCCCAGGCAAAACTATACTAACCTGTGGTCCGATTTTGATGAAATTTTCAGGGATTGTGCGGGTTAGGTACTAGACGGTCCCCTATCAATTTCAGCACCTTCGGACCAATAGGAGCGAGTGTGCATGCGCAAACGTGAATTTCCTGGAACCTCGGTTTCTAATGAACCGATTTTGCTCAAATTTGGAGGTTAGTTAGGAACTAACTTCTAAGAGACACCCTATAAGTTTCAATCAAATTGGTCAAGCAATAGCCGCTGCGCATGCGCGAACTTTAAATTTATTGTTACAACCAAAACTCCGCAACTATTCAACCAATTTCGATGAAATTTTCAGGGATTGTATGGGTTAGGTCCTAGACGGTGGACCGCTAATATTTTGGTATTCAATAACTCCTTGAATCATAATTTTTTCGCCAACTGATTCTATACGTCCATGTTACAATGAGTGAGGAAGCTATACTGCCCACCCAACTTGGCAGACTTTTTTTTAATTTCAGAAAAACTCAAATTCAACAAAACCATTATTGAGCTTCTTGAGGATTATAGCTTGAACATTTCTTGAAGAAATTAAAAAGTTCAGTCTAATAAGCCATTATTTTAGGAATTCTGCCCTGGTGAAAACTTCTTTTGCGTTTTTCTCAAAACTCCGTTTTTTGGTGCTTTGTGCTTTAACCTATTAACTCCCAGTGTTGCCATACGGTAACATAGAGGACCTTTCTGTTTGGAGGCTACTAGGTACACCTTCCTGAATCATTGAGATCCTGGAATCCTTTTCCCCAGATCTGTCTGATCACAGTGATTAATTTTTTTTTATCTACAGCCCTGAGGGTGTGACACATAGCACGAAGCTTCATCTGCAACTGGATTGGGTAAATGACCTGATAATTCTGATGATGGATGTCATCAAAATGGGGTATTTCAGTCAATTAAAAAAAAAATTTTTTTCAAAAGAGTATGGCTCAGGAATAACAGTAATCGGGTCTGTTCGTCGAGAAAATGTTTTTAAAAAATCAGAGAAGCTAAGGAAAGTTGAAGATTTGAATGGTGAGACGTAGCTAGCCAACTGTATTTGAAAAAAGTATCCATGCACAGAAACCCTTGGAGGACCTCTTGGATACTACAAAATACTACTCACACGCGCGTGCGTTAAGGGAGGTCCGCCTTTTTTTCAAACGTGTGATCTCTTTAATTAATTTTTCTACCACATGTTACAGTATCATTGGGCTAAAAGTTGGAGTATATAGGTTTTCAAGGGTGCTGAATCCAAATTTGAGGTCAAAAACCTGAATTTCTGACCCACCAAAATACCCCATTCTGATGATGGATGTCATCAGAATTATCGATTATTCTACCAAATACGCGGTAAATCGAAGTAGCCTGACAAATGGGTGTTGCACTTAGCTCACTGGATGCTCACAAAGCACGATGCGTTTTTTTTCAAGCTGACTGGGTAGGTACTTGACCTGGCTAGAGGTTGTAAGAACTAACAAGTACTCTACCTAATTCCCACGTTCCTTGTCATAATCAGGGCAATGATACTTTGTCTAATGCTCCCTTTAGTGGTATTTTTTGACGAATTACGATCGTGACAATTAGTTGTTGAATTCTTAGAAAGTTCCAAGCACATTCGGTGAGATCATGATACAATCTACTAAAATCTCAGTTTAAAAAAACAGTTCTTGTGGCGCACAGCGTTTTGATATGGCGACGTAAACCCATGAAATTCGACCTAGAGATTTTTGAAGATATTTGACTACTACCGTGTGACTAATTTCGGTCGAAATATCAGATTTATTTTCAAAATACTTATACGCAGAAAAAAAAGTTTCGGGCGTTAACGGGTTAAGGTATCGATATTTAACACAGCACGGTAACTATGAAAATATTGTCTCACATGAACGACTTCACGACGTCCATATCAATTTCGCCGTTCAAGCTGTCGAAGTACTTCTTCAAATCCTGATCACAGTGCTCAAAAACCAACGTTAGTTTTTTATCGCTGTGCAGCACATCGTAGAGACGTACAATATTCTTGTGTTTCAGCTCTTTCAAGAGACAGATTTCTCTCAAAGCTGAAGAGGGCACGCCCTGTAAAATAGGCACAACATTTGATTGAGGGGTGTGAAAATAATTAGGAATAAAGCACCATTTCAGTAGAAACGCAGGTTTGATTTCAGAGAGAGAGAGAATGAATGAATGAATAACGTCTTTATTATACAATCTGGCGAGATTTGGTCGCTGAGCGACCACTCTTACACCTAACCAGAACATAAAATAGGTACAAAACTGAAATTACGTCTACGTACGTAGAGAGAGAGAGAGAGAGAGAGAGAGAGAGAGAGAGAGAGAGAGAGAGAGAGAGAGAGAGAGAGAGAGTTTAAAAGAGGCGTAATGAACCTATTAGATAAATAGGAGGCTTCAAAATGAAGATTATTAATCCAATCCAAAAGGAGTGAAGTAGAAAACAGTGAAAAGTAGAGTTGAAATCACTTTACATTCAATGATACGAGGGTGGATCAAACATAAACGGGACTTTATTTTTTTTAAATTTTATTTGTTAGAAAATAAAAAGCGGGTATATGTCACTTTTCTACATAGTCTCCTGCTTTTGTGACACATTTTTCCCAGCGAATAGGAAGTTTTTTAATCCCAGCATCAAAAAACGATGAAGGTTGCGTCTGAAGCCAATTGCGCACGAACCCCTCGACCCCCTCATCGACCTCGAATCGCTGTCCGCCTAGGGCTTCTTTAAGTGGCCCAAACAAGTGAAAATCACAGGGCGATAGGTCAGGGCTGTAGGGAGGATGATCAAGTGGAGTCCAATGCATTTCTTCCAATTTTTGAACAGTTAGAGCTGCAGTATGGGGCCTTGCATTGTCGTTGGACGAATTGGTTGATTCCGTCTTTTGCTGCGATATGCAGCCCTCACCTGAGTCAGCAGCTCACAATAGTAGGCAGCATTGATTGTTCTTCGCTCATGCAAAAAATCAATGAGCAAAACGCCTCGATAGTCGAAAAAAACAGTTGCAAGGGCCTGCAGGGGGGCCTAAAGAATAACCCTGACGTAGTCCCTGCGTGTCGTAGAAGGCGACTAAAAGGGGGTCATGACTGGTCACCGGCCGTAAAGGGCGTATGAACCATCATGCCAGGAGGGCACCTGTTTCCTTGGATAGGGGAAGCCCTCCCACTCTGGTGAAAGGCAGCAGTTTCATCAGTATCAGCGTTTGGCATGTGAAGATAAACTTTCATTATGACAGATGACTGGAAACTGGAGGGCGGAGCTGAATCAGCGGTACGGTCTTCACACTGCGGATGGAGAAGAAACGGAATTCTTACCATCTTTTTGTTCCAACACATCTAATGGCTAGCGAAAACAATCAAATGGCCCTCAGTCCGGGGCACCTCTTAAATGAGGAGAGGGTGCGAAGAATCTCCCCGTCGTCAGTCATTGGAGGCGCTGAAGCAGCGAACCGAACAAGCTTGAAAGTATTTGGCAAGACTGTACGGATAGCTACGTGGAATGTCCGCAGCCTTTTTAGGGCAGGAAAGCTTGCAAATGTCATATCTGAAATGGATAGAATGGGAATCGACGTTCTCGGATTGAGCGAGGTGAGGTGGCCTGGATCTGGTCAGCAGAGAACCGACAATGGCTACATATATTTTTCTGGTGACAATGACCGTGAGCATCGCTACGGAGTAGCTGTCATGGTTGCTGAGAGTGTTGCGAGGTCTGTTGTTGACTTTGCCCCGATTAGTAACCGAGTTCTACTTCTAAAGCTTCAAACATTCTACCGAATGATGAATGTGATACAAGTTTATGCCCCAACGAACGATAGAGATGATACCGAAGTGGAGGATTTCTACAGTTCTATTGATGAAGCCTTACATCTCACAAAAAAGGGAGAAATTACCATAGTGATGGGTGATAGCCCAGGCGAATTAGAGAAAATAGGAGAAATAATTCATAGTAAAGAAATTTCTTCACCAGCGTCTTTCTTTACACTTGGTTAATCATACCTCAAAAGTCCCCTATGGTGGGGGGTGAGCTCGAGGAGTGGGGGTAAATTTTCTCCTATTTTTTCGACTTTTTTTCGGTTTTTTGCCTATAACTCCAAAAGTAAGCGTTCTAGCGGATTTTTTACTATTACCAGAATTAAAGTACATAAAATTTCCTACAATTTGCTCCTCTGACTTAAGTCTCTACGATTACGCCTTCCGCCGCTAGAGCGCGTTGAAAAGTAGGTATCATTTAAAAATTCAGCAAAAAGGTCTTTTTATGCTCTTTTTACTCGGAAATTTTCAGGAATTGTGCGGGTTGGCGTTTAGATGGTCCCCTATAAAAATCATTGCCCCCAGCCTGATCGTAGCCACTGCACATGCGCAAACTTGTATTTCCTTGTTACTGCCATAACTTCTATATTTCCCATCTGATTTCGATGAAATTTTCAGGAATTATGCTAGTTGGGGTGGAGATGGTCCCCTATGAAAATAATTGTCCCCAGTCGATCGTAGCCACTGCGCATGCGCAAACTTGTATTTCCTTGTCACTGCCATAACTTCTACATTTCCCATCTGATTTCGATGAAATTTTCGGGAATTATGCAATTCGGGGCGGAGATGGTCCCCAATGAAAATCATGGCCTCCTAATTGAAAACACTTACTGTCTTAACTCTCTACGATTACGCGTTACACCGCTAGAGCGCGTTGAAAAGTAGGTGTCATTTTAAAAAACCTTTTGCAAAAAGATCTTTTGATGTTCTTTTTACTCAGGGATCATTCTTATTAGGCCTGATGACATGTTCTAATGCATGACTTGTTTTCCGAACATCAGTAATGCTCTGACAATGACTTAAGAAGGTTTCATGCAGGTATTTTTTTCACTTACATCCTGAAAATTGTATCAATATCACATATTTTCAGCACCCTTACCTACAGTTAGTGAACTATAGGCTCCAAAAATGAAAAGAAAAAAATAAGAGACCAAATAAAATGATCTGTATTAAACAGAGTATAAGACTATTCACAGAAGTAGTAGGGTATTCAAGTAGTAGTAGCGTATTCACAGAAGGTGCGTATGTTAACAAAAGGTGTGGGAGGGGGAATCGGCCATCGATCTGTACAGGTGTCTGCTCTGCATCTTATATTGATAGATAGATGAGTTCATGCAGACGATTAGGATCAAACTTACATAGTGGTCTTATGGTTCCATGTATGTTTCCTCATCTTCTTCGGATGAATTGTCGTCGGCAAGTGGGGGGTTATTTGTGTAGGAACCTGAACAGTTGGAGCAGAGTAGATCCCAGCTCTGCGGCATCCACATCAACCACTACCGCAGCTTTTGGTGCAGCTGCAGAATATGTTGTGCAGAATTTCAGGCGTGGCTGGTGGATCCAAAATTGGAATTGGTTTAAGGAAGCCATCGTCTCCCCTACTCCAACCCCAATTTGTTGCTTCCAACTTGTTGCCCAGCCATTTTTGAACTTGGAAGTAGACTTAATGTGAATGCTGCCGGGCATGATCTTCTGGTAGGTGGTAAGGAGGAGAGATCCGGCTTCACTCTCGTGGTGGATTTGACAAAACCAAGGTAACGTTGCTTATCCAGATCACCTTGTGTTGAACTATACATGGCTAGGAACATCGTTTCCCCGGCTCGCGCTACATCATCCAGCGTGGAGGTGGGGGAATAAAGAATGTCTGAGACATTCTGTAGTGAGAGATGCTTCATTACCAGCTTGGCAATAGTCAGCTTCCTTTTCCTGAAAATTGCTGACGTGGTGTCACGGCTACCAAATGCGTGAATAAATAAAATGCTACCAGCAAATAGGAGGTGTTCTAGCTCCGTTGTGGCGTATGTTCTTCCTTCCTCATTCCCTTTCCCAGGCTTAAAGAATTTTATTTCTTGTCTCTTGGGAACCAAAGCTGCGAGTAGAACCAGGAGATCCACGTCTTTGCCGATGCTGTTTGATTACCAGATTGTACATTTTCCAAAGCACTCCACGCTCCACAATCATCTGCATCAGCCTGCCTAACTTGTATCCCTTGATCAATCAACTTTGTACTCAGAAGATATGTCATTGATGACTCAGCAGCAACATTTGTTTTAGTAAATATAGATATAAGGAACGATTCATCCGCATGCTGAGTACAAAGTTCCCTGGGAAAGGGAATGAGGATGGCAGAACATACCCCACAACAGAGCTGGAACACCTCCCATTTGCATTTTATTTATTCACGCATTTGGTGGCCGTGACACCACGTCAGCAATTTTCAGGAAAGGGAAGCTCCAGATCTCCCCACCTACCAGAGGATCTGCCCGGCAGCATTCATATTGAGTCTACTTCCAAGTTCAAGAATGGCTGGGCAACAAGTTGGAAGCAACAAATTGGGGTTGGAGTAGGGGAGACGAAGGCTTCCTTAAACCAATTCCAAATTTGGATCCACCAGCCACGCCTGAAATTCTGCACAACATAATCTGCAGCTGCACCAAAAGCTGCGGTAGTGGTTGATGTGGATGCCGCAGAGCTGGGATCTACTGCTCAACACTCTGCTCCAACTGTTCAGGTTCCTACACAAATAATCCCCCACTTGCCGACGACAATTCATCCGAAGAAGATGAGGAAACATACATGGAACCATAAGACCACTATGTAAGTTTGATCCTAATCGTCTGCATGAACTCATCTATCTTTCAATATAAGATTACAGGCACTTACTTCACTGTGATCCGATTTTGAATTTTCAGGTTGACTGTGGATGGAGACTCCTTACGGATGCAGAGCAGACACCTGTGAAGATCGATGGCCGATTCCCACTCCCACACCTTTTGTTACTACACGCACCTTCTGTGAATACACTACTACTACTTGAATACCCTACTACTTCTGTGAATAGTCTTATACTCTGTTTACTACAGATCATTTAATTTGGTCTCTTATTTTTTTCTTTTCATTTTTGGAGCCTATAGTTCACTAACTGTAGGTAAGGGTTCTGAAAATATGTGATATTGATACACTTTTCAGGATGTAAGTGAAAAAAATACCTACATGTAACCTTCTTAAGTCATTGTCAGAGCATTACTGATGTTCGGAAAACAAGTCATGTATTACAAGATGTCATCAGGCTTAATAAGAATGATCCCTGAGTAAAAAGACCATCAAAAGATCTTTTTGCAAAAGATTTTTTAAAATGACACCTACTTTTCAACGCACTCTAGCGGTGTAACATAGAGAGTCTAACGCGTAATCGTAGAGAGTTAAGACAGTAAGTGTTTTCAATTAGGAGGCCATGATTTTCATAGGGGACCATCTCCGCCCAGAATTGCATAATTCCCGAATATTTCATCGAAATCAGATCGGAAATGTAGAAGTTATGGCAGTGATAAGGAAATACAAGTTTGCGCATGCGCAGTGGCTACGATCGACTGGGGACAATTATTTTCATAGGGGACCATCTCCAGCCCAACTAGCATAATTCCTGAAAATTTCATCGAAATCAGATGGGAAATATAGAAGTTATGGCAGTAACAAGGAAATACAAGTTTGCGCATGCGCAGTGGCTACGATCAGGCTGGGGGCAATGATTTTTATAGGGGACCATCTAAACGCCAACCCGCACAATTCCTGAAAATTTCCGAGTAAAAAGAGCATAAAAAGACCTTTTTGCTGATTTTTTTAAATGATACCTACTTTTCAACGCGCTCTAGCGGCAGAAGGCGTAATCGTAGAGACTTAAGTCAGAGGAGCAAATTGTAGGAAATTTTATGTACTTTAATTCTGGTAATAGTAAAAAATCCGCTAGAACGCTTACTTTTGTAGTTATAGGCAAAAAATCGAAAAAAAGTCGAAAAAATAGGAGAAAATTTACCCCCACTCCTCGAGCTCACCCCCCACCATAGGGGACTTTTGAGGTATGATTAACCAAGTGTAAAGAAAGACGCTGGTGAAGAAATTTCTTTACTATGAATTATTTCTCCTATTTGCCCATTTTTGGTCTAATTCGCCTGGGATGCCAAAGTTGGTTGTGGAGTCGAGGCGGAGGCCGTCGGATCCTTTGGTTTAGGAGAGAGGAACGAAAGAGGCGACAGATTGGTCCAATTTTGTATCGAAAACAACCTCTTCGTGGCCAATACCTTCTTTAAGCAGCATCCCAGGAGACTATACACGTGGAAATCCCCATCCGATAGTCCTGGGCACATCGTAAGAAATCAGATAGATTTCATCATGCTTGGATTGATCCATAGGAAGTTTGTCAAGTCTGTCACCACGTATCCCGGTGCTGATGTGTACAGTGACCACAATCCAGTTGTCATGAATTTCCAGCTACGGAGATTCGCGGCGGTTAAGCGAACCAAGGCGCCAAAGAAGATCGATGTAGATGCTTTGAAGGATCCTGAACAGAGGTTGGAGATAGGTTCCAAATTGGAGCGGGCAATGCAGGATTTAAAGCAGGACGGGCAAGGTGATGTTGAATCAACCTGGTGTAAGGTAAGGGATGCTTTGGTATGTATTCAGGAGGCTGATGTGGGGTTCGTAGAGCGAACTAAGAAACAGGAATGGATGACAGGGGATATTTTACTCCTGATGGATGAAAGAAGGAAGTCAAAAGGTGTGAAGCCTGAGCAATATAAAAACTTGGATCTGTTGATCGGAAGAAAATGCAGGGATGCTAGAGAGGCATGGTTAGCTGGAAAGTGTTCAGAAATAGAATGCCTGCAGGAAAAATTTGATTCATTCAATGTGCATCGAAAAGTCAAAGAAATGACAAATACAACAAGAAAAAGGCACAGGATTAATCTCAAAGATGACAGCAATCAGTACATTTTAGGAGCAGAGGAAAAGCTGAAGAAGATGAGAGATTACGTAGAGGAACTTTTTCTTGATGATCGGATTGCTGAACCACCCTCACCAGAGAGCTCTTTTAACGAACATGGGCCAGAAATCACCAGGTGTGAAGTCATTCACGCCATAAAGTTGCAGAAGAACAGAAAAGCGGTCGGCCCTGATAAAATTCATAGTGAAATGCTCCAGCTCATGGCAGAGAGGGATGGCGAGGGGATTGCGATTCTGACCTCACTGTTCAATGTCTATCAGTCCGGTGAAATCCCGGTTGACTGGTTGAGATCGACTTTCATACCAATTCCAAAGAAACCGAGCTCGTCCCACTGTGACGAGTACCGGTTTATTAGTCTGATGTCGCATGTGCTGAAGGTGTTTTTGAGAATAATTCACACCAGAATTTATAGGAAGTGCGAAGTTCTCCTTGAGGATTCACAGTTTGGATTCCAGAACGGAGTTGGGACTCGCGAGGCTCTTTTCTCTTTGAATGTACTGACGCAACGTTGTAGGGACATGAATGTTGACCTGTACGCTTGCTTCATTGATTACAAGAAGACTTTTGACACCATTAAGCATGAGAAAATGATGGAAGTATTGAAAGCTACTGGAATTGACCGTCAAGAAATTAAAATGATCTCACGACTATATTGGAGTCAGACGGCTGAGGTGAGAGTTGAACAAGTCACGTCAGATGAGGTCAGGATTCGCAAAGGGGTCCGGCAGGGCTGCATCCTCTCCCCACTCCTTTTCAACCTGTATTCTGAAGCAGTATTCAAGGAGGCATTACAAGAAGTTTCGCAGAGAGGAGTCCGGGTAAACGGTGTCGTCCTGAACAATTTCAGGTATGCAGATGATACTGTTGTTTTCGCTGGTACTCTCTCGGATCTACAGGCGTTGATGGATGCAATAGTGCAGCACAGTGAGGCAAGCGGACTGAGCCTGAACATCTCCAAGACCAAAGTCCTCGTGTTCTCCAAGCGTAGAATTGATGTTGATTTAAGAATTTATGGGGCACGAGTGGAGCAGATCTCTTCTTTCAAGTACCTTGGAGCCCTCGTCAATGAGGAGTGTGATTTTAATAAAGAAATCAGGGCTCAGATTGAAATGGCACGAAGTACTTTCTTTCAGATGCGTACCTTCTTTATACGCCGGGATCTGCCACTGGATCTGCGCATGCGAATGGTGCGCTGTTATGTTTTTTCAGTCCTCCTGTACGGCTGCGAAACATGGACTCTTGATCCGGCGATGGAGAGGAAGTTGGTGGCCTTTGAAATGTATATTTATCGCCGAATTCTGAGAGTTTCATGGATGGACCGGGTGACCAACGTAGAAGTCCTTAGAAGAGTAGGAAAGTCGCCGGAGCTGTTGCTCACAGTTAAGGAAAGGAAGACCCAGTACATTGGGCATGTCATGCGAGGCGATCGCTACGAACTTCTTCGGCTGATCATTGAGGGAAAGATTGAGGGGAGGCGCTCGGTTGGAAGGAGGAAGAATTCTTGGCTGAAGGACCTTAGGAGATGGTTTGGGTGTACCTCAGTTGAGGTGTTTAGAGTTACAACCAATAAGTTGGAGCTAGCCACATGGATCGCCAACCTTCGATTGGAGACGGCGAATTAAGAAGAAGAAGGACCTTGCCAGCAGACAGTCGAGTTTTTGCTTTCACTGGGGCTGTCTCCCCCTTCCTCCGCCACTCCATACTGGCTTGCTTCGATTCGGGTGTGTAATGATGGACCCATGTTTCGTCGCAGGTGACGATGCTAGCCAAAAATGCTTCCCCTTCTTCCTCAAACCTTGCAAAAAGCCTCTGACAGACCTCCAAACGTCTCAACTTCTGATCTGCAGTCAAAAGGCGAGGGACCCATCTGGCACACACTTTACGGAATCCTAGGTGCTCTGTAATGATCGTTTGGCAGCTCCCATAACTTACCCCTACCTGCTCAGCGATTTCGGAGACAGTCACACGTCGATCATCTTCAAGAATGTCACGAACCGCTTGAATGTTCTCATCCGTAATGCTGCTCCGGGGACGACGATCGTGTTCCTCATTCTCTACTCGTTCTCTTCCCTCCTGAAACTCTTTGTGCCAGGCAAACACACGGGTCCTAGAGAGGGTTTGGTCCCCGAACTGGGCAGTCAACCTTTGAAAAATTTCCGAAGGTTTGACTCTTTCACGGGTAAGAAATTTTATGATAATTCGTTGCTCAATGGAAACGGGCACCTTTTGTTCAGACATCGCGATAACTACTCATGAAAGGTTGTAAAGGGGGAGACGCCCCCCTCATCCACCTTCTAATGAACCTGTTCAAACAATCTCGAAGTGACGGGCCCGCTTCTGTCAACCGTCGGCGCTCAGAGGTCAGAGTCCCGTTTATATTTGATCCACCCTCGTACCTGCGAACGTTTCGAAGTAAACTTGGAAAGCTGAATGTAGATGGTCAGACTGCAAAGCTAGAAATCAATGCGAAGTGGCTGCATATTATGTGCAACGTTGTAGGACTGCACAACAAAAGATTGAAGTGAGGTAGCCGCAGAAATAAATTGATGAGGAGACCCTCATTCGCAAAGGATCCATAATTCCCTACCTTGCAGAGTACCCAGAGGCTTACCTCACTATTACCTTCTGAGTTGCGATCGATGCTATGGTCCCTTATGAGTGTCCAGCGGGGAAATTTAATGCTTAGAATTGATCTCTTTTGAGTACGTGTATCTTCCTCTAGGTGCGTATATTTAGGAGAGTCTAGCCCCCAGAAAGTGTTGTCAGGTTTCAGCGCTACCTACCGCCACTTCAATGAACTACCATTTCTGATATCTTATCAGGTGATCACGCTCGCGACTGCATTAACGTCGCTCCTCCAACTTGCAGTTATCCCAAAATTATAAACTTGCAGTTATCTCCACTATAATAATGCATTCTGCTTGATTCGTCACTCCAAAATACAAAAATGCAATAACAAGTTCCTTTTCCTCACAATTTAAAAAGGCAGGGAAGTAGAGCCGCCAAACTTAGAAATGAGCGGTAAAACCGTGGTAAGCCTAATTTTCAGAAATGCCGCTTGACCACGCTCACATCGAGCTGATAAGGATGGTAGTTTGCTGAAGTGGCTTAGGTAGTGCTGAAACCCGACAACACTTTAGGAGCATCTAGAGGTTTGTTCGGCTAGCGATTCCAAACGGTTCGGGACGGTTCCGACCTCCTTTGGCGTGTTCGGTTAGGCCCAGAACTGGTTCGGAACTGTCAGTCCGCTGTTCGGTTAGGCATCCGGAACCATCCAGAATCAGTTCTACCAGTTCTGAGATTTTCTCGGGACCAACAGTTCCGCACATGCGCACTAGATATTACGCTTATCAGATAGTCTTATCGTTTCGCTTATCATCAATTTTTTGTTTATTTATCGTAGTCTCCTGCGGTCTGTCATCTGGGGGTTTCTGGTAATCCTAATCCTACTCCTTTTGACAATTCTCATGAAGTTTCGGAATCGAATGATAAATTAAAATGTTTTTTCTTCTTCGTGACCATCCAAAAAATAAGAACTTTTTTAAGAACACTGAGCTCACTGAGCTTCTAAATGAACATGATCATCGAACACTTCGTAGTGAGCAGGAACAAGGGGCAGATTCCCCAATGGTATAGCTAAGTCCGTTAATGAAATTCCTTTTTTTATGGAAATGTTTATGTTTATGTTTATGAAAATCCTTACCTAATAAACCGTTGTGAAATAATTTGCGTTTGTTATTGGAATGAGACGAAGGCCTAGGAGGCTGAGCATCGTGTTTTGGTATTTTACATTTGATGCTGTGGGCATCGGAACAAGGCATCATAAAACCAAAGTTTCGGGAGTTGTACCATCTCAAATTCAGTAGGTAGGTACCAGGAGGCATGATTTTTTAGGACGTCCCACAGTAAGACTTGGGCGTCCTTATGCGATTGATCTGGGGTAAAGTTGGACAACACTCAACAGAAAAAAAACCACACAGTAATCCGTTTTAGACCATTCTGAATCCAAATCCGCGAAAAAAACCATAGGTGTATGTCTGTGTGTGTGTGTGTAACAAAATCTTGTGTCGTCTGCACAGGCCTTAGTTCTCAACCGATTTTCGTGGTTATTTTTTTGTTCGTCGCGGAAAACTATCTAGTTGTGCACTACGGCGCCGGAATTTTGGATTTTGCTTATTAAGAGGGGAAAGGGGGGGTTAATGCTTAAAAAACGTGCGTTTGCGTGCATAATCTTGTAAACTCTGCCCAGGCTTCAATTTCCAACCGATTTCCGTGTTTCTTTTTTTGTTTGACTCAAATAACTTCCGAGTTGTACATAATTTCACCCGAGTACCAGAATTCGCAAGGTGAGGGGGTGAGTGGGGGGATAATATTCACAAAATATCCGATTTTTCAATATTTCGGTTCCTTTACTGCTTACTAATTGTACCCAAGCTTTGAAATTGAGAAATAATTCTCATTATACCTCCGGATTTTCATGAATTATTCTCTGTACAACCATGGAACTAATAGTGGTGCCACCATGGTGCCAGGACATTGTGCCATGATGCCATAAACCGCTTATTTCGTGTTTCACCTTGAATACGGATGTGAACTTCGACGGACTGCCTACCAAAACCAACAGATGAAAGTTCAATGTTACGATGCATTTCCGCTTTGGTGCCAGACTGGCACCATTTTTGGCGTTGGGGAGGTGTTGGGGGGGGGGGGGGGGGTGAACTCGAATTCGCATGTTGGGTATCGTAGATCATGGATTTTAAAATGCTCTTCAGATTCGAGGCTCGCATGCCGCTAGAAATGTTAAGGTGGATAATGGGGGGGGGGGGTCAGTATTTCTTGCCTAAAGTAATGAATAAATTACATCGAGTGAAACAGTTTTATCACTTAACAACTGGTTAAACTGATCTAATGCTTATCCAATGGGACGTCCCCTGGAATGCATGCATTACTAAACAATATGTTTATAAGTATAATCTTGAAGAGACAGTAACGTTCATGATGCCGACCTTGGAGATATTTCTATTGTGGATTTTTTAAAATCGTATTTTCATATGTTTATCCTAATAAACCGCTGTGAAATAATTTGCTTTTGTTATTCCTCCTACTTGAAGTACATAGCGCGTAAATTTGTTGGTCCATAGACGGGCAATTTGTTAATCAATATACTTAAACGTTTTCACCTTTGTTGTGAAAATTTCGAAATTCTTGGAAATTACGTTCTAACAGAAGCCATTTTTGATTAGGTCTTTCTTTTTTACAAATACGCAATAATTATTCCACTGGGTCCATTTATTTGGATAGTGGTTCAAGGAAGTTCACATCATCTCTTTCTTCTGCAAGATATTGATCGTGAAATGGGGTGATTAGTACCTATGTGACATGGGGCAAAATTTGATTTGTTGACAACAAAAGTAGAGCTTTGAATTACAAGCTTTTTCGAGTGTCTCACTACATTTCATGCATGAAGTAATTCATCGTGAGTCGAACTATGTTTCAAAACATTCGTAACGGTTTTACCTATGGCAAATTTTAAATTTTTCATTGTTTAATAAAAGAACATTGTTCCAGGGGAAGACCCCTATTATTTTGTGATCAATCTGTGATAAGTGAGATTGATTTTATCAAGTCATACTAATTTTTTTTTAAGTTAAATATTTTGTACACTTGAATCGTAGCCATTGTCCTGACGCCTTTCAATTCGGTTGAAAAGTTTCCATTGACAGTGAAAATTGGAAAAATGGGTGTTTGGTCAAATTTGTAGGGGGATTTTTTATAAAAGGATGAGAGATAAGTAGGTAAGTAACTTACAAGTAACTTACAACAGTAATTTTGAATCATTCAATCTTAAACTTTAAAAAATCCCGTTAAATCTAAATGGAGGCTTCAAGAACTTCAAAAAATACAACATACCTACTTTAAACTTTATTAAACATACCTACCTACTTAGGAAACTGAAAATCAAAAATAGTTCTTAAAAACATTTTCGACAGCTAATGGAGTCGTTGTCCAACTTTTATACTCCTAAAATGTTCAATAAATTAATGATTTTCTCTCTCTTAACAAAGTTCTTTAAAAACATTGACTTCCCTAATACCTACAACTAGAGTTTGTTGAAGAAGAGTTGAAAATGCAGAATAGAGAATACAATATTAAATATTGTATAGAATAAATTTTATTCTCTATATTGGAAAAACGAGAGAATGCTGAACTGCGAATACGGATTATTAATAAATAATGGAAGGAGACAACAACAGGAGATGACAAATGGAAGGAGGTTACAATGCAGGCTATCGATTCCGAACGAGTTCCAAAGGCATTCGGTTAACAACGATTCCGAACTGATTCTATCCCTTCCACTTTCAGAATCGCGTTCCGTCCGGAACTGGTTCGGAATCGTTAGCCGAAAAAACCTTACGCCATGTCCTACGTGGACGACCGAAACGCGCGATCGAGCGACCCGCGCGTGTGAGCGTGCGACCAGCTGATTTCAAACAATGTAAACCGAACGGAGCGTCCAACGTGCCGACGCCCGACGTCGCGATCCGCGCTGAGGTCGCACGCTCGGGTTTGATTTTCAAACTAGTTTGTTTCTGGTCGCGCGCCCAGGCGGGCGCTTTGCCGGGAGGTTATCATTTTCCAGTTTACTGTTTCGTTTGTGTCCGTGTTCCACTCATGTTTTCCCTGGAAATGGCTGTAATAATTATTTATAGCGAGCTTCTTATCAGCGAAATTCAAGAAAGGGAAACGTTGTGGAAAGAGTAAAGTGAACAGGAAGACATTTCTGGTGTACAAGAAAACAATACGAAGGTGGGAAATACGAAATACGAAATGGGAAATACGAAGGTGGGAATTTGATAAACAATTTTTGGCAAAAAGTTGAGCTAATTTACTGTAAGTAAATTTTGCAACCTATTTGAAATCTAAATAATAATGTGTATTCAATAAATATACCATTTGGAGTTGAATAGAAAGATACATTTTATTTGTAACCCATCTTGAAATTATATGTTTTGGTATAGGTTTCAAGACATTCGATCTCGGTATAATCCAAAATTGAAGAAACCCGCTGTGGACCAAAATAAATAGAATTGAATACAAAGGGTGTAACAGATAATGTGGTCAGTTGTTCTTCAAGGAAACGGCGTTAAATTTTCTCTCTCACAAAATTTGTGATTTAATGTCGAACCCAACTTTTTTTGATTTGGTGAAAAAGCTGCCTGAGCATGCGGGTAGGTCCGCAAGTTTTACATCGGCTGTGCTTCATTTCTGGGTTGTTTTTCTATACTAGTATCTCTACTGTAAAAACTGGTCCCTTTACAATCGAACATTTTGCAATCGAATTTAGGGGAGAAATTCGTGTTTGAACATTTCAAATTCACCGCTTGGTTCCCTCATTGAAAAATTGCCGAAATTAGCGTCCTTCTCAACGAATTAGTTGCCGTAAATTAATAAACCAATGCTGTATTATTCTAATAAAATATGCCGTTCATACTATCGCGAATAACAGAAAATGTACAAGTAGAGAAAGATTTTACAACTCAGGACGAAGCAAAGATAACCTCGTAAGGAAGGATTTCAGACGCGTTTTTTGGACGCCTACTGTGGACACTATAGCGGCGCGCGCGCGCGACTTGAGGTCGCTCACACTCGCGGGTCGCTCGATCGCACTCTTTGGTCGTCCACGTAGGACGAGGCCTTAGAAGGCGGCAGGTGCTGCACGCACTTCCTAGCGACACTACGGCGAATCTCTCAATTATCTAATTAATGCTCTCTGATGACTAGCACAGGGGTTGTGCGCGCTTCCTAGCGACACTGCAACGAATTTTTTTTTCGTGTTATCGACTTGACTAAACTAAAATGGCCTTTCAAATCTTATTGAAAAAAGCGTTAAATTTCCAATGTTCGCTATTTAATTTCATTTCAATATTAGTTCGTCTTTGTTTTTCATCATCTTTGCTCCAATTATCGGTAACATCGTTCATCCCAATTATCCTGCGCTCCTCGTGGGGCCAGGGAGAACTAGCTCCAGTATGACACCTACGTCTAGCCATCAGAGAGCATTAATTAGATAATTGAGAGATTCGCCGTAGTGTCGCTAGGAGGCGCGTGCAGCACCTGTGGGCCGCGTTCTAGATGCTCCTCAACACTTTTTGGGGGCTAGACTCTCCTCGTATCGTACATTTTAGTAGTGTGGGTTAGTGAAGGGTACCTCAATTAATATACTTATTTTGTTGCAGAGGTAGATACGTACTTTACATTAAATGCCACCCACACCCCCACAAACATAACTACCTAGTAAGTTTTTCTTTAGAAAGCTCGCCCTGGTGGCTAAACATGGTGAAACACATCTATTCGTAGCATCCCCCTAAATTATAACCCCTAACAAGGTATAAAATGAGACTAATTTATGATTCGTAGAGTCCATTGATTTAGTGGGAAGTAGAGAAAGGATGTGCTCGCACTATGCTCAAGATTGATAATAATAAATTAAAACTAAGTAACGAAATCTCACTTCGTCGTCATCGTCCAGGCGAACCCGCTTCAGCGCTACGATCTCCAACGTCTCACGGTTCTTCGCTTTGAACACGGTGCCATAAGTACCTAAAATGATCGTAAAGAGTACAGTAACACACTTAATTTAAGATGACAAGTACTTGTAAACGGGTGCGAATAGTTCTCAGAGACACTGCTTTGGCTTACCTTCTCCAATCTTTTCCAGTTTCTCGTACTTCTGCATCGCACTTCAAAGTAAGAACCTGCTGAACTAAAAGGAAATAGTATTCCGTCGACACAAATCGATTCTTGTTATATAAAGCCTTTTAATTCACAAGAAAAGGAATGGACGTTGGATGAAAACAGAAGGGAAAATAGACACAAACAGGACCGGAGCGTGGTGAGGTTATCCAGAGGTGAGGTTACGTTAGGAATCAGCTATCGATTTAAGATTTTTCTAAAAATCGATTCTTTCTCGATAGTTTCTCCGATTTTTCCAAAAATCTGGAAATTTTAAAAAATCGGGATTTGAATAACGAGTTTTTTTCGAAATATATTTTCATCCTCCAATTATGCTTACGGATGGTTTTTTTGATATGCTACAGAATCGAATTCAAAGAATCGATTCTCAAACAATCGTTTGGAGGAGGTTTCAAGCCGAGTTCATGTCTAAGAACGCTAAAAACCGGATTTTTGCATAAATCTATACGATTTTTAAAAATCTGTTTAAAAAAGATCTAAAACGGTTTGAAAATCAATTTTCGTAAGCCGATTCAGAATTGATTTTCAACAATCGATACTTCATTACCGATTGCCTGGTTATTTCGTCTCGCGACTGCCTTTCCCGCGGCAGCCTTGGTCGGGCATTTTCGCTTTCCATCGGGTTTCTTTGGGATTGTGGACGGTCGGCCTTCAAAAAAAAAAAAAAAAAAAAAAAAGTGTTGGCTGCCATGGACCTATGTACCTAGTGTCCCATTATTTGGGACCTAGTATTAGGGATACTCCTTGTTGGCTGCGCTCAAGTGTATTTTTGGTTCATCAATAATTTATTGATTCCATGATTGATCAATTGATTTCATGACATAAGAAATTACCATACAATAACATTTACCTAAGAAATAATTATTGTTGATCAATGAAGATGAACGGTAATAATTACCAATAATTAACTAAATAATTAATTACCAATAATTATTAATTAATTATTGGTTAATAATTATTAATTAAACCAATAATTAATTACCAATTAATTATCAATTATTATTTCTTAGGTATATATTATTGTATGGTCATGGAATCCTTGTTACAGGCTAAACTATACAAAGTTATTGTCCGATATCGATGACATTTTTCAGCAATTGTGCGGATTTTGGTGTAGATGGTTCCATAATATGGAAATCATCGACACATTGGTAGTAGCAACTGAGCATGCGCAAGCGCATTATAAAATTTAAAAAAACTAATTCCTTCCAAAGAAGCTTCCTCTTTTTTAAAAATTGTATATATTTTTGTAAAGCCGTTCATCTGGCAAAGTGCGCGTGAAACCCTTTCCAATATATCATATAGGTACTGGAATGTGGCGTTTGATTACTGTACACTAATGTTAATGTCAGCCTGGTTTGCCAGCCAGCATGACTAGGATCTATCTCCACTTTTCCATCTCACTTTCCACATCTCACTATTCCAACCATTCAGTGATTGTTTCAGCCGTTGAACATCTACCTGCTGTCGTTCAAGGCTTTGAATTGTTTCAGCGGCGCTCCATCTTTTTCAAGGTAGGTACCTCAGAATTTCCAATTGACTATTATAAATTGACTTATGGAGCTAGGTAATTACCTACCTGTGGTGGACGCCTCAGGGCGTCCCCACTACCGCCCCCAACTGGCCTGGAGTAGGTGCCCCTTCTCCAGCCAGCTAGGGGGTATAAATAGGGCCGGATGGCCCAGAATAAATCAGACTGTGTCTCAACCTAATCGCCTTATTATTTCTAGTTCTTAAGATCCTCTTGTCCAATTGACCAACCATATTGTATTGTAAACTGTCTCCATTAACTGTCGGCCATTATAGCAGCGCATCACACTGGTAACACCGACGTTTGCAGCCATCATACTTCGCCGAAGTTCGCTGCCATCTTTGCACGCCATTCGCCTCCGTCGAGATACCGCACTTGCGACGCTTCGGACCGGCCATCATCGCACGACAACATTTTCCGTGCCCTCCATTCTCCTTCCGTCGAGATACCTCACAGAGACGCTCCGGAACTGGCCATCAGTCGCACAGCGACATTTTAAATACACCCATCTTGTGCAGCCATCATCGTCCGTCAAGATCCCGTGTTTACGACGCTCAGGACACGTCGCACTGTGACCATTCTAACCCGCCATTCGGCTCCATTTGCTTGAGGACGCCGCTCTTGGAACTCGCATTTGGGGCTCTCAGAATCGATCTGTCACTCATTCATCGATTGACCGCCGGCCGAGTGTGAACGGGACCCCCCTCCTCGCGGCGACCCCCCACGAGGCCCGCTCTCCTTCTACCTGGCGCCTCACAGCTGTTCACGTTACGTCAGCCCCCGCCGCGCCTGTCTACGCTCGACAGGGAATCCCCTCTCTTCCGGGAAACTCTCGGCCCCCTTCCACGAATCTCAGCTATTTAACGAGAAATTCGCCGTTGATTAATTGCAGACCACTGCCCATCAGCTTCGGGATCACTTCTCTTCTCTTCTGGTCTCCACTTCGGCTCACCTCGACCATCAGCCGCCATTCTCCTCCATCGAAGGATCGACCATCGGCTGCCTTTCTCCCGCTATCACTGCATCGAAGATCACCCTCACATTCCTCGAAAAATTGTTAAGATTATTAGAGGAATAGAGGCGCCATCTTGCACGGCCAACATCAAGTCTCGGCTGCCGACCTTCGAAGAACACTCTATTTTCCTAGAAAAATTTTTAAAAAAATTTATTAGAGGAATAGAGGCGCCATCATTACGACCCGCTCCCGACAGACCCCGCGGCCGCCATCGGCCCCAACTCCGCAAACAATCATCATGGCTGCACCTACCAAGCTTCCGCAATATGACCCTTCGCTTCCATCTGTATGGATTGCCCAGGTTCGACTCGCGTGCGCCAACGAGGACCTCAACACGGAACCCGAACAATTTCGGAGAGCCTTCCTCGCCTTGGACGTCAAAACAGCAGAACTAGTGGCGGACATCGACGCAAATTCACCTACCGCCTTCACTTCTCTCTGCAACCGACTCCTACAAGCTCACGGACCTCGTGACGGATCAGACCTCTCTTCAATCCTTCAGAACAACTCGCTGGACGGATCTACGGCCGCCGCACACGCACGCCTGCTTCGCAGAAAGCTTCCTACTGACACACCGGCCTCCATACTTCGCTCCATATTCCTCCGGGCACTTCCTCCTGACATCCGCTTAAATGTCGCTGTCTCGACCGAAACAGACATCGACAAACTGGCCGCCATCGCCGACCGCCTACTGCCCCTCCGGGACAACTCGTCCTCTACGGCCGCCACTGCACTGCAGTCCACTTCTACCTACTCCTCCGACTTCAATGGAGACTCAGCCGACGACGCTACACACATAGCCAGCGCTGCTAACAGAACACGCACCTTCAAGAAACCTTCACAGATGCCTCCCTCGCGACAACGTTCATCACAGATGCCCTCCTCGCGACCACGAAACTTTGCACGCCGTCGCATCATGCCGCAACAGCGAGAACAACAGTTCCCCCCAGACTGGCGCTCACCATACTGCTACTACCATCAAAGATGGGGCCCTACCGCAATGTACTGCCAATCACCATGCTCCTGGAGACAACACATGCCAACGGGAAACGCAAACGCACGGTCGCCAAGGTGGTAACGACTGTGCATAACTGACCCAACCACCAACGCCTGTTCATCAAATGCAAACGCTCAAATTACGACTTCCTAGTCGACACGGAAAGCGATCTCTCCATTCTACCCAACAACCATCTGAACCGCCGCCGAGAGACTCCATCTTCCACGCTACTGGCCGCCAATGGCTCCAAGATTACGACCTACAGCTCTCAGACTGCGACCGTCCATCTTCCCAAGTTACCTCCGTACGAATGGACCTTCACAGTCGCCAACGTCAGCACAGCCATCTTAGGAGCCGATTTCCTCAGCCACTATGGCCTCCTTGTAGACCTTCAAAACCTCCGGCTCATTGATTCAGCCTCCCAGTCGTTTCTTCCCGGGCACTGTCTCATCGCTTCACCACAGGAGTCCTACTGCTCCGCTGCCTGCGCTCCGCCTCGCTTCCAACGTCTACTAGACGCCTATGAACCCTCATCGCATCCAAAATCGGCGCCCGTCTACCATCACATCGTGACCACCGGTCCTCCCTGCCATGCAAAACAACGGAGATTGGCTCCGCACCTCTACAACCAAACAAAGGCCCATTTCAACGAAATGCTGCGCTCCGGCATCGTCCGCCCTGTAACGGTTTTTTAAGGGTTATGGGAAAAACCGTCGAAATACTTCCCAGCCAGGAAAGAGAGAACGCAGACTACTACTGGTCTCCATACCTCCCCATACAACCAGCCACTAAATCCTTTTCCTGGAATTGGCACTTTCTCTTTCCTGTTGGTTTTCTTTATTTTTTTTTTTTTTATTTTTTTTTTTTTAATTTTTTCTCTAACTTAACAAGGTACCTTGATAGGAAGAAACTTATTCTAACAAATCAGACCCTATCATTTAATTATCCTAGCTTCTTGGAAGGTTATATCGGCATCTGACAGGAACTTCAGGGAAGATGTTGGCTGGAACTCCTTGTAGTAATCTGGACTGGAACTTCAGCTGTGAACCCAGTGGGAAGCAGGAACTTCTGATAGGACTTTGAATTCCACCTTTGAGTAGAGATGTTAGAAGGACCTTCTTGAAGTGATCTGGACTGGAGCTTCAACTATGACTCAGAAAAATTAACAAAGCAGGAACTTCTGGTAGAAATCTTGATTCACCCTTCTGTAGGGATTTCAGCAGGAACTTCGAAGAATAGTCTGGAATGGAACTTCAGCTATTAACTCAGTGAAACAGAACAGGAATCTGGACTGGAGGTTCAGCTATAATTTCAGCAGTAAACAGGAACTTCTGGTATGCATGTTGAATAGAACTTCGGTGTAGCCTCTTTGGTATTAATTTCCCCTTTTTAATGATTGTAATTTCCAGAATAAATTTATATTAGTCAGTTTTCTTTTTTATGATGTTCTCTCTAAATTGGCAAAGATTGATAAGAGGTTCTTCCTCTATATTTCAATCTGATCAAAAAAATAAATTTGGATTTCACAATGGAATAATATAACTCCTTTGAGAATCCTTAGGGGTTGAAGCTTGCACTAGTCAGTTAAGGCCAGTCAGTAGTAAATACCATGTTAAGCTTGATTGGTTCTGTCAAATCTGAATGACCGAGTAAATTTCCATCGTGTGGGACACTCAGGAGAGTCCTTTTGCCTTCATCCTGCACTGCCCTCTAGCGAGACTCCTGTGTCTTATCGTCCGTTCGCCGGTCCGCCGCTAGGGCGCGTCCGCGTCCTGCTCCCTGCCACCAGGCTTCCACGCCTCTCTCAACAGGTCGCGCCTCGTTCGATCTTCATGTCTCTGATGACAGGAAACAGCCATTCCTTTCTTCGTTAAATTTATTTGTTTTCATTAGTAATTTTATGGGAATGGACATCTTTTCTTTTCTACAGAAGCATCCCATTTACTTTCAGGTACGTTTGCATATTATCAGTGGTTATTATTGTTTGATCATTGGGAATTGATAACTTTGGCAAAATTTGTAGGTCTCATGCTGTCAATCAGTACCTACTTAATTATCTTGAAAATGGTGAGCAGGTGTGCAATCGCCACACTCCCCGCCCCCAAACAAGCATGGGACCAAATTTTGGAGCCTCTCATGCAGAAAAATTAGAATCGCAAATAAGCAGCAACATGCAATAATTTAGGGAACATTGAGAAAATAGGACAACAAGCAAATGCTCTAGGTATGATTGGGTAGGAGACTACTGTTTGGCCATGTACCCCCGCCTTCTGTTCATCTGCGAGAGGAACGGATTAGTGCACCTAGTCGCCACCCTGCGGGTCTAGGGTGTTAAGCAATCTAGAGTGTCACGTCCAATCTCTATACTCCATTACCGCTGAGCGTACCTTCGAGGGCACTTTGCAAGCAATGTTTTGAGTGGAAGAGTCGGATCATCTCCTGAAGACAAGGGGTTAGTTATGTACCAATCCAATAGTATAGTGAAGTCGTTTATTGATAGCCATTGTGCTATACGACTTAACTCTATTTGGGGTTGTTGGGAAAAGGAATAGACGGGTGGGTTGCCGGGTTTTGGTCTCGTGTGGAGGGGAAGTTGGATGGGATAAGATGGTCGGAACCGTAAATTTCCTAATGCGTACCGAGACCAGCCCATACGACTTTATTTGGCACAGTGGAATGAGAGCTGGGGGAGTCTGCTTATCGGTCACCGCTCCGATTTATGCAGTTCTGGCTCCCCCCATTCCACTGGCATAAATTTGGTGAGTATCTTTGGTTGAGAGGACCTCTAAATTAAAAAATAATAAAACTGATTACTCCACTTTAATTCTGTGTCTGCTGACTGAATGTTGCAAGAAAAAGGCTAGGATAACCCGGCAAATCCGTATTTACTTCGAGGTCCCCTCAAGTTTACCCCCCTTTCCCTAATAATGTTGACGTGGAGGATCTACTCTATCCCCAAAGTCCGATCACGACTTTGCAGGGTATGTGGACAAGACATCCCTGGAGGTAGGGTCCCTACTTGGAGACAGAAGGTTTAAAGACTCCCCCACCCCCCATCCCTCCCCCCCTGGATGTGGCCCCACCTCGCCACATCCGATGGTGAACTGCCAAACCATTCTTGTGCTATCACCTCTCTTATTTTTTAAAAATTGGAATAACAGCATTGTTGGGACTTTCATGTAATTTTACCTGATGAAATGATGCCATCAAGTTCAGAGTTGATAGAAATTTAGCGTTTTGGGATTTCTGAAATATTTTGTCTAATTTCAGGGATGCTTCACCATATTCTTGTGTTAATAGATTTATTTGCCTTGCGTCTAAACATAACCGTATCTCCCCACTTGTCTTCTTCACTACCACTAGTGGTGATATGAATCTTGAAATTCTCTTTTTTATGATTCCCTGATCCATAATTTCATCCAATTTTGCCTGTATGTCCGCTTCAACCTTTTTTGGAACTGGGTATGTCCTCTTCCTATATCCTTGTTCATCATTTATTTCAATTTTATGTTGGTATGTGTAGAGGCAGCCTGTTTTCTTAGAAAAAATTTGGATTGCAGTTCTCAGATTTCTTCGAGTTTTCTCTGTTTGTTCTTGGTTTAATGCTGGTGATGTCCATTGTTCGATTACTTGTCGAATCTCGTTTTTGTCATTTCCTACAACTGCTATATTGGTTGATGCTCCTTGATGACAAATTGGTACTTCTTCTGAATTTTGTTGACATCTGATTTGTATTATATTTTGTTTGAAATCTATTATTGCTGCTCCTTCTTTCATGAAATCTGATCCAATAATCACAGGCCAAGACAATTCCTCTACTATTATAAATGGATGAATAATATTGATGGAATTGAACTTTATGTTGAAAAAATATTGTCTTTTCAGCGTAGTCAGCGGTCGTCCATTTGCGGCAGTTAATTGGATTTTCCCTGGTGGTATTGTCTGTCCTTTCAGTTGTGCTTTGTGACGTCTGAAAAATTGGGCTGACATTAATGAGAGATCTGCTCCTGTGTCCACCAATGCATATGATGTCCCATCTTCTATTTTGGTTATGATGACTGGGCAATTTCCTACTGGTGGGCACCCCTCTAACAGTTTTCCGAATTTCGTTGTTGTTCTGCTTCATTCATATTTATATTTGCTGTGGTACCATTTCTTGTTCCATTGTTGTTTCTTCTCTGCTGCTGTTGTTGTTGTCCCCTGTTGTCGTTATTTCTCCATCTTTGATTTTCTCTTCCATGCGGCTCTCTTCTCTGGTATTGTCGACTTTGCCCTTGCTGGTCTTCTGTGCGCTGGTTATCCCATTGCTGATTTCTGTGGTTGACTGGTGTATTTCTTCTGATGTTATCATTTGTTTCTAATAACTGAATTAATTCTTGAAGAGTCGTGACTGGTCCCATGTACAGACAGCATAGTGGATTTATGGAGAAGTGTCGCAGCAGTCTTCTTATCAGCAGTTTTGTTGAATATCCCAATTCTTTACCAATGTTATACATTTTCATTGCATAAGTCTTTTTATCTTCATCTTTATAATAATTAAATGCTGAATTGTTTATTTTATTTTCCCATTTTTCCTGAGTTGCATCACTCCAATAAAATTCCAGAAATGCCTTTTCAAATTGTTCCCAATTGGTTAAATTGTCCCTTATATTTTCCCACCATTGATTGCCTTCAAATGATTTTGATAGAATTATTTTAAAGCGGGAATTTTGTTCGATACTCGGATAAAGTTCCTTAATTCTACGGATGAAAGTTTGGGGAGTTGGGAATGCTGCCTCTGTGAATATAATTTTTTCTCTTTTTGATGATTCGTTTATTATGAATTCTGCCAAATCGATTCCACTTTGATAATTCGTATTTCCACCACCTAATGCAGTACTATTTAATGGCATGCTTCCTCTCCTATCCTCTATTTCTCTCTTGATTTCTATCATTGACCCCTCCATGGCACTCATCCTAGCTTCAAACATATCCCTGACTGTCCCCTCATTTATTTGCTGTTGGCCTTGGATTGTATCATGCAAAATCCTGTAATCCTCCTTTATTTCTCGGATTTGAGTGAATAAATTTTCGATTTGATTCTCCATCTCTCTTAATTTTAATTATATTTTATTTACTTTTTATTTATTAGATTTTTTGTTAGACAATAGAACTTTGAAACAATAACAATTTTTTTTTTACATGCAAGATATTAGTAAAATTTTAGTTCGGGCGCCATGTAACGGTTTTTTAAGGGTTATGGAAAAAACCGTCGAAATACTTCCCAGCCAGGAAAGAGAGAACGCAGACTACTACTGGTCTCCATACCTCCCCATACAACCAGCCACTAAATCCTTTTCCTGGAATTGGCACTTTCTCTTTCCTGTTGGTTTTCTTTATTTTTTTATTATTTTTTTTTTTTTTATTTTTTCTCTAACTTAACAAGGTACCTTGATAGGAAGAAACTTATTCTAACAAATCAGACCCTATCATTTAATTATCCTAGCTTCTTGGAAGGTTATATCGGCATCTGACAGGAACTTCAGGGAAGATGTTGGCTGGAACTCCTTGTAGTAATCTGGACTGGAACTTCAGCTGTGAACCCAGTGGGAAGCAGGAACTTCTGATAGGGCTTTGAATTCCACCTTTGAGTAGAGATGTTAGAAGGACCTTCTTGAAGTGATCTGGACTGGAGTTTCAACTATGACTCAGAAAAATTAACAAAGCAGGAACTTCTGGTAGAAATCTTGATTTACCCTTCTGTAGGGATTTCAGCAGGAACTTCGAAGAATAGTCTGGAATGGAACTTCAGCTATTAACTCAGTGAAACAGAACAGGAATCTGGACTGGAGGTTCAGCTATAATTTCAGCAGTAAACAGGAACTTCTGGTATGCATGTTGAATAGAACTTCGGTGTAGCCTCTTTGGTATTAATTTCCCCTTTTTAATGATTGTAATTTCCAGAATAAATTTATATTTGTCAGTTTTCTTTTTTATGATGTTCTCTTTAAATTGGCAAAGATTGATAAGAGGTTCTTCCTCTATATTTCAATCTGAACAAAAAATAAATTTGGATTTCACAATGGAATAATATAACTCCTTTGAGAATCCTTAGGGGTTGAAGCTTGCACTAGTCAGTTAAGGCCAGTCAGTAGTAAATACCATGTTAAGCTTGATTGGTTCTGTCAAATCTGAATGACCGAGTAAATTTCCGTCGTGTGGGACACTCAGGGGAGTCCTTTTGCCTTCATCCTGCACTGCCCTCTAGCGAGACTCCTGTGTCTTATCGTCCGTTCGCCGGTCCGCCGCTAGGGCGCGTCTGCGTCCTGCTCCCTGCCACCAGGCTTCCACGCCTCTCTCAACAGGTCGCGCCTCGTTCGATCTTCATGTCTCTGATGACAGGAAACTGCCATTCATTTTTTCGTTAAATTTATTTGTTTTCATTAGTAATTTTATGGGAATGGACATCTTTTCTTTTCTACAGAAGCATCCCATTTACTTTCAGGTACGTTTGCATATTATCAGTGGTTATTATTGTTTGATCATTGGGAATTGATAACTTTGGCAAAATTTGTAGGTCTCATGCTGTCAATCAGTACCTACTTAATTATCTTGAAAATGGTGAGCAGGTGTGCAATCGCCACAGCCCTTCCAATTCCCCTTGGTCAAGCCCACTCCATGTAGTTCTCAAACAAAATGGGGATATTCGACCCGTCGGAGACTACAGGGACCTCAACCGAGCTACAACTCCGGACCGCTACCCGATCGGCCACCTGCATGATTTCACACTCGCACTGCATGGTTCCACCATTTTCTCAACATTCGACTTATCGAGAGCCTTCTTTCACAGCCGCATAGCGCCCGAAGACATTAAAAAAACTGCTATCCTGACACCGTTTGGACTCTACGAGTTCACAAGAATGAACTACGGCCTACGGAATGCCCCGCAGACATGGCAACGCTACATGGATTTTATACTCCGAGATCTCCCGTTCGCATACGTCTACTTAGACGACATTTTGATTGGATCACCGGATGCCGAAACGCACTTCCACCACGTATCTCGCTTACTTCATGTCCTTGCTTCCTTTGGGCTTTCAATCAACAAGGCCAAGTGTCAACTCGCCCGGAGCCAAGTCAAGTTCCTAGGACACTTGGTGGACAAAGATGGCATCAAACCTCTACCATCGAAAACTGCGCTCATCCGGAACTTTCCTCTTCCTCAGTCAGTAAACGATCTCCGTACGTTCCTCGGGCTCATCAATTTCTACCGCAGGGCTATACCTCACGCCGCGCACTCGTTAATGCACCTCACGAAGCTACTGCCATCAAATCCGAGAAAAAACGACAAGCGCCCAATTCCATGGCCTCCGGACACTCTCCATCATTTCGAAAAAGCTAAGCAACTCCTCGAATCATCCGTCCAGCTAGCTCATCCTCATCCATCCGCTCAACTCATCCTCCATACCGATGCATCTAATTTTGCCGTTGGAGCTGCCCTACATTACCAACACAACGGAACACTGTTCCCTCTCGGATTCTTCAGCAAAGCTCTCTCTCCCGCACAGCGGAACTATTCAACGTTCGACAAAGAACTTCTCGCAATATACTTAGCGATCATCCATTTCCGCCAAACCATCGAGGGTTGCCCACTTACGATCTCCACGGATCACAAACCCCTCACTACGGCGTTGACCTCGCTTACAGACACCATGCTGCCCATCCGGCTTCGTCATCTGCGCTTCATCTCTGAGTTTACTTCTGACATAATATATCGTCCTGGAGCCTCTAACCTCTCAGCGGACCTCTTCTCGCGAATCAACCACACAGCGGCCGTCTCCATCGTACCTCCCACGGCTATCCGTGATGCCCAACTTAATGACCCACACATAGAGAACATGAACCTCACGCTGGTCACTCGGGACGGAATTACTCTCCTCTGCGACATGTCAGATTCGTCGCCCCGACCTTACATACCTTCTACACTTTGCCCTGACATTTTCAACATGATTCACGGATTGTCACACCCGGGCATCAAAGCAACCACGGCACTCCTACGCGGACGATTCTTCTGGCCGAACATGTTGACTTCCGTAAAAACCATGACACGCGCCTGCCCTTCCTGTAATGGCGCAAAAGTGACGCGACATATTCGCGCCGCACTCGGCCGCTTTAATGACGCCGAACCGCTACTTCACATCCACGCAGACATCCTCGGGCCCCTTCCCAAAAGCGACAATTTTAAATTCTGCCTAACAATGATCGACAGAGGCACAGGATGGAACGAATGCATCCCCGTCCGTAACATCCAGGCATCCACCATCATCCGTGCCATTTTCAATTCATGGATCTCGCGTTTCGGGGCCCCTTGCAATATCACCACCGATCGAGGAACACAATTCATGTCACATGAATTCGCGAATTTCTGCCGCCAACATGGGATCACCCACAAGCCTACAAACGCTTATCACCCACAGGCCGACGGAATCATCGAACGTTGGCACAGAGTCCTTCAGGAAGCCATCATGTCCACCTCATCCCCATCATCATGGGCTCGGGACCTTCCCTCCATCATGCTCGGGCTACGCAATCGGCCCTCAATAGATGGTTTCTCTCCCGCTCAGCGTTTGTTTCATTTAAACCCTCGCCTTCCCGGCGATATTTTCACTCCCCTAACACCAAACGACATGCCAGCGCTATCTCATGATTCCTATCGGAACTTCGCCCGCTCTTATTATCCGGCCTCAATGCGGAACGCTACTCACGTCTACGTCAGAGTGGACACGCCCAGAACAAAGCTTGCACCCCCCTACATCGGTCCTTTTTCGATACTGTCCAACAACGGGAAGACGCTTGTTTACCAAGACGACTCGGGGGGCAAACAAACAAATCTCCGTGGACAGATGTAAACCTGCAACAACACACACTCAAATCGCCAGATCCCCTTCTACTGTTTCTTCCCCCTCTTCGCACACACTTGGTCATTTCTCCTCGGCAACGTCTTCACACTGAGATGAGCAGCCAAACATTGCGCAACGATTTAAGGCTAACGCCGTCACCACCGCCTCCGCCGCCGCCTCTCGAGCACCACCGCAACGGCCGTCCTACCCACCGTCCGAAAACCGACGAGACCACTGCCTCCCGGCTCATCAAAAAAACCGGAAGCTACGGCACAATCAAAAGAGTCGGCCACCAAACCACTCCCGCTGCCCCCACGACAAATCATGTCCATAACCGCGGCAATGGATCCGCCGAGGCCGCCTCTACCATCACTCTCGTTCTCGATTCCGCCCTACAACGGGAACTGCACGGACTGTTGCATTCATGGGTGGCACTTGCCTCGGACATCTTCAATCACAATGCAAACACCAACCCGGACTTCACCTCTGACGCCGCCGACATACATACCCACCCCCATCACGGATTTGATGGCCGCATCACAGAGGTCGACATCTCCAAAACCGCCGCCTCCGAAATCACGCCCCAAGTCTTCGGTTATAATTCCTGGCCGCCGCCGCTCGCCCAGCCGCCGCCGCCCACTCAGTCCGGCCTCCCGACGCCGAGCCCGCCGCTGAAAATTAAATATTGACATTGTATTTCTATCGATTTCTTAAATAAACATAAAAAAAAATATAAAAAATAAAAAATTATTATATAAAAGATAAAGGAGAAAAAAGATGTCTAGAAGATACAAAAAAACGTCTGCCAAGTGGGTGTGGCACATAGCTTCCTCGTATCCATAACCCGATTATATAGATGATCCGATGCATAGTAGTTAATCTGAAAACACCAATCTCTAAGTACCTTTCACTACCCTCATAGGGTACCATCTACACGCTAATCTGGACAATCCTAGAAAATTTCATCAAATTCGGACGAAAAATGTAAGTGCGGTAGTGATTGGAATCAAAAAATTTCATAGCCAGACTGGGAATCGAACCTGGAACTCCTGGGTGTGAGTCCAGTACTTTGCTTACTGATCTACAGAGGGGTTTGTTGAATGGCTTTGAGATCCTCACCTCAGACGCAACTGTTACGGCTGTTACAAGTATTTTACGATTGCGCATGCGCAGAGGCTACTGTAAATTTTAAGGCCTTGATTTTCATTGGGGACCATCTACAACCTAATCCGCGTAATCCCTGAAAATGTCATCGAAATCGGGTAGAAATTGTGGAAGTTATGGCTGTTACAAGCAATTCACGTTCGCGCATGCGCATCGGCTACTATAAGTCCGGGGGTGATGATTTTCATAGGGGACCATCTAAACACTAATCTGTAACATCCCTGAAAATTTCATTGAAATCGGATGGAAAAAGTGGAAGTTACGGCCGTTACAAGAAAATTAACGTTTGCGCATGCGTAGTGACTACTATCAGTCCGAAGGTGATGATTTTCATAGGGGACCATCTAAACACTAATCTGTAACATCCATGAAAATTTCATTGAAATCGTATGGAAAATGTGGAAGTTATGGCTGTTACAAGGAATTCACGTTTGCGCATGCGCAGTCGCTTCTATCAGTCCGAGGATGATGATTTTCATAGGGGACCGTCTACACACCAACCCGCACAATCCCTGAAAATTTCATCGAAATCGGACAATAACTTCGTATAGTTATGCGCGTTACAAGGAAATCATGACAGACACACAGACAGACAGACACACAGACAGACACACACGGAACCAAAATTGTTCAGAAAGGTCTAAAACGCAAAACGCGAGTGAAAATTTTGATTTTGGAGAACTTTTTTTTTTCGTCCTAGAAAAGTGAAAACAAAGCTTCCATTACCTTGGTAGACTCGGAAGCAATATACAATGGCCAAATGGCTGGAAAAAAATATCTCCTCCACCATTCTTCTCCAACCCTTTCCTAAAAAAAAAAAACAAATTACTCACCCTGCTGGTGTGCCGCCGCTGGTGCTGCCGTGCCGCCGCTGGTGCCGCCATGCCGTCACTGGCCTGCCGCCACGATCCGCAGGTGCCGCCTTACCGTCGCCGCTTCCGCTGCATGGCCGCCGCTATCCCGGACCCGCCAGCATCGGCGGCCAGAGACCTCCAGCCTGCGCCTTTCGGCCCTTAACCACTGTCCCCCCACAGCAAGATATTTTTTTCATTTTTCCATTATTATTTTGTATCTGGGGGGGGAAGTGTGGTGGACGCCTCAGGGCGTCCCCACTACCGCCCCCAACTGGCCTGGAGTAGGTGCCCCTTCTCCAGCCAGCTAGGGGGTATAAATAGGGCCGGATGGCCCAGAATAAATCAGACTGTGTCTCAACCTAATCGCCTTATTATTTCTAGTTCTTAAGATCCTCTTGTCCAATTGACCAACCATATTGTATTGTAAACTGTCTCCATTAACTGTCGGCCATTATAGCAGCGCATCACACTACCTAATTCTAGAACCCTCCAAATTCTAGTAAACTCGGTAGATTACGATGTGTGTAGAAGGGATAAAACTTTTAGGGAACCATCTTGAGCCTAATCCACGTCATTTCTACAAATATTATCAAAATCGTCTCACTTCGAAGTATTCTCGGTACTTTCGCATTATACGGGCGCCACTACATTTTTAGGATTTTTGGTACTGGAAATTAATTAAAAAAACACATATTTATACAAAACACACTTTAATAAACTTACGTACGAAATCACACAAAATCAAGTGGAACGGTTTTGGCGTTCTGCCTCCCAGAAGGCACCGATGTCTGCGAATATGGTGTTGAAAGCGTCACCGCCGCTAGCCGCCACACCCGACCGCCACATGTACTCCACCAAATACTTGCCTGCTCGGAAGGAGTTTGGCGGGCGAAAGTATGACTCATCGGGTATAGTTTGATTCGTTACGAAACAAGGAAAGTCCTAGGAACATAATTACGATAACCTAACCGCCGCAGCGCGCTGTATATAAGTGGCGCCCGTATAATGCGAAAGTACACTACGAAATTTGAGCGATATAGGACACTAGAAAATGAAAAAAAACCCTGTGTTGTTGCCTGTAAAGTCGGTATACGGGTGAAAGTTTTACGTGACAACGACTTTGAGTGGTAAAATAATTTTAATGTTAATATTCATTCGAATAGTAGGAAGAAGGATAAAATAAAATTCTTTGTCAAGTTGCACAGAGTAGGTATTTCCCGTAGGTAGTAGGTGTTTCCCATGGGTGGGGGGGGGAGTGAGTGCCAGGGAAGGGGGGCGGGGCGCTCCCGCTTTTGTGAGCGCCGGGGAAGGGGAGGGGCCGCCCACCTTTAGGGAGCGCCGAGCTGCACCCCCTCCGTGAGCGGAGCGTAACGCAGTTTCTTGAAGTGTCTCCCGGTAAACCAATTTATAAGATGTTATCACGTCAAAAAACCCCGTAGTTTGAACGGTTTTACGTTTATGGGTGCACACTCGTTACCATTAGTGCTAGTGGCGTGTACCGTTTGTGTAGGGGGGTCTGCTCTAGGATTACCATTGGAAGTCACCGACATCAAACCAAGATGTATGCTTCAGACTTAAGACAGGTACGAGGCACCGCATGGCGTCCACTAATGGGTTAAGAATGATTTTACTGGGGATCCGAATCTTGGGGGGGGTGTTTATCTAACTACTGTATTGACCTGACCTATGGAAAAACTTGCAAAAGGGTGATCTTTAGAGCTTTTTTTGTTTTGCCAAGGTTCCTACTGGTGCGAATTCAATGAAACCTTAAATCTACGTACCCATCTACTCGTTTTTGGGACGTCCCACAGTAAGACTTGGGCGTCCTTATGCGATCGATCTGGGGTAAAGGAGGACAAAACTCAACAGAAAAAAAATAAAAATAACCACACAGTGATCCGTTTTGGATCATTCTGAATCCAAATCCGCGAAAAAACCCATAGGTGTATGTCTGTGTGTGTGTGTGTGTGTGTGTGTGTAAGTGTGTCTGTGTGTGTGACAAAATCTTGTGTCGTCTGCTCAGGCCTTAGTTCTCAACCGAATTTCCTGATCTTTTTTTATTCGATGCGGAAAACTATCTAGTTGTGCACTACGTCGCCGGAGTTTCGAAGTTTGCCTTTAAAGGGGGGATTAAAGCTTTAAACATATTGTTTAGTAATGCATGCATTCCAGGGGACGTCCCATTGGACAAGCATTAGATCAGTTTAACCAGTTGTTAAGTGATAAAACTGTTTCACTCGATGTAATTTATTTATTACTTTAGGCAAGAAATACTGACCCCCCCCCCCCACCATTATCCACCTTAACATTTCTAGCGGCATGGGAGCCTCGAATCTGAAGAGCATTTTAAAATCCATGATCTACGATACCCAACATGCGAATTCGAGTTCCCCCCCCCCCCCACACCACCTCCCAACGCCAACAATGGTGCCAGTCTGGCACCAAAGCGGACATACGTCGTAACATTGAACTTTCATCTATTAGTTTTGGTAGGCAGTCCGTCGAGTTCACATCCGTATTCAAGGTGAAACAAAAAAAAAAAAAAAAAAAACACGAAATAAGCGGTTTATGGCATCATGGCACCATGTCCTGGCACCACTATTAGTTCCATGGTGGTACAGAGAATAATTCATGAAAATCCGGAGGTATAATGAGAATTTTTCCTCAATTTCAAAGCTTGGGTACAATTAGTAAGCAGTGAAGGAACCGAAATATTGAAAAATCGGATATTTTGTGAATATTATTCCCCACTCACCCACTCCCCTTGCGAATTTTGGTACTCTGGTAAAATCATGTACAACTCGGAAGTTATTTGAGTCAAACAAAAAAAGAAACACGCAAATCGGTTGTAAATTGAGGCCTGGGCAGAGTTTACAAGATTACGCACGCAAACGCACGTTTTTTAAGCATTAACCCCCCCTTTCCCCCTCTTAAAAAGCAAAATCCAAAATTCCGGCGCCGTAGTGCACAACTAGATAGTATTTCGCGTCAAACGAAAAAAGAACCACGAAAATCGTTTGAGAACTAAGGCCTGTGCAGACGACACAAGATTATGCCCAAAAACGCACGTTTTTCGAGCATTAACCTCCCCTTTCCTCCCCTTAAAAGGCAAAATTTGAAATTCCGGCGACGTAGTGCACAACTAGATAGTTTTCCGCGACGAACAAAAAAAGAACCAGGAAAATCGGTTGAGAACTAAGGCCTGTGCAGAGTACACAAGATTTTGTTACACACACACACACATACACACACACACACACACACACACACAGACATACACCTATGGTTTTTTCGCGGATTTGGATTCAGAATGGTCTAAAACGGATTACTGTGTGGTTATTTTTTTTTTCTGTTGAGTGTTGTCCAACTTCACCCCAGATCGATCGCATAAGGACGCCCAAGTCTTACTGTGGGACGTCCTAAAAACGTGCGTTTGCGGGCATAATCTTGTAAACTCCGCCCAGGCCTCAATTTCCAACCGATTTGCGTGTTTCTTTTTTTGTTTGACTCAAATAACTTCCGAGTTGTACAAGATTTCACCAGAGTATCAAAATTCGCAGACGGAGGGGGCGAGTGGGGGGATAATTTTCACAAAACATCCGATTTTACAATATTTTGGTTCCTTTACTGCTTACTAATTGTACCTAACCTTCGAAATTGAGGAAAAATTCTCACTATACCTCCGGATTTTCATGAATCATTCATTAATCAATCATTTTCATTTTTTTCTGTGCCACAATGGAACTAATAGTGGTGCCACCATGGTGCCAGGGCACCATAAACCGCATATTTCGTGGGCTTTTTTTTCGTGTTTCACCTTGAATACGGATGTGAACCTCGACGAACTGCTTACTAAAACTAACAGATGAAAGTTCAATGTTACGACGGATTTCCGCTTTGGTGCCAGACTGGCACCATTGTAAGAGGGGGGGGGGGGGGTGAACTCGAATTCCCATGTTGGGTATCGTAGATCATGGATTTTAAAATGCTCCCATGCCGCTAGAAATTTTATGGTGGATATGGGTGAGGGGGGGGGGGGTCACTATTTCTTGCCTAAAGTAATGAATAAATTACATCGAGTGAAACAGTTTTATCACTTAACAAATGGTTAAACTGATCTAATGCTTATCTAATGGGACGTCCCCTGGAATGCATGCATTGCTAAACAATATGTTTGAGCCTACACCCATTCACACTACGAAATTTCAGCGATATAGGACACTAGGAAATGAAAAAACCCGTAGTTTTAACGGCTATATGTTTATGAGTGCACACACGTTACTATTAGACAAACAGCACGGAAATTCATAGAGCCAACCTGTACATTTCCGGCGAAAAATGTATCATTATGAAATATCGTTTAGCTATAACTCAGATGGCAGTTTCGAAGGTGAGTTGAGTTGCCATCAGAGCACATACTGTGTTGTGGGGTAGAGAGAAAGTTACTTTCGGGGCGTGTGATGACAGAAGGTTTGCCAGAAGTTTTGTGTTTGGGACAGGAGTCTGATTGGGTTTCTTGTGGATACCCCTAGTTTATCCGACCCCAGGGTCTCTCGATAAAGTTAGCACCACTGTGAAATTCGTTGTGCCTTTTGCGTGGGAGCCTCGAAAGGGTGTAGCCCCTTCTGGCAGAGGGAAATCAGACTAAAGGAGCGAATATTTGGAGTTCTATGATTCACGAAACCCTCTGTTTCTCGTTTATTGTTTTTCGAAGAAGTATTAGAATGAGTTGAGTGAAAATCGATTTTTCAAACACCTTCCTACCGATATTTGATCAAATTTTCGAATCAATGTTTACCAATATGCATGCAGTCCCTAAGCAACACGTAAAAAACCGAGTTAGACGCTTTTGTTGCATTTCACATAAAATAGGCATTCAAGTGAAAATAACAACCATCCAATTCAATATTAAGAGAAAGAAAGATTAGAAGGGGGGGGGGGGTGATGGGGGTAAACACTGATTGAAATTATCGGATGACTCATAAATTTATCAATACGGATAATATAATTAATTCCAACACCGATGAAAGTGGATATCTGTCTAAATTAAGAAGAATAAATTGTGAATTTATTGTACTTCACTTGGCGGATCGAATCGCCATTAAATTCAAAAAATCTTTTTGTAACCTACTTCCATCTATCTCTTATTTTACCAAAATTGGTCGATTAGATAATATCTAATCTATTTTGATAATATCTAAACGTCTATTTTGATCAAATTTTTAGGCGTTTTGTTTTAATTTTTATTGTTTCATTAACAGGCATTACTTGTGTCTAACTGGTTTCATAATTTCCAAAAACATCGACTCCTCAATATTATTCAGGAGTCAATTCAATACAGGAGGATTCAATCAATATTATTGAGGAGTCGATGTTTTCGGAAATTATGAAACCAGTTAGACACAAGTAATGCCTGTTAATGAAACAATAAAAATTAAAACAAAACGCCTAAAAATTTGATCAAAATAGACGTTTTGGTTTATCAATTTCAATAATGAACTTTGGAATTGAGCAAGAAATAATTAACCCCCCCCCCTTCAAAATTTAATGGTATACGTTTCAAAGTATGTAGAATCCAAAAATCGAATAAAAAAATTTTCCGTTCATCCGCTACTCGCCGTATAAAATTAAACAAGAAATTTACCGAACATTTTTAGCAAGAAAAATTTTGAAGATTTTCTTGGTTGAAATCCATTTTAAAACGAAAAAACTACAGACTACGTTCCATTTTGAAACATTTTAACCGAATTTTGAAGTATTTTCTTTTTTATTTACTTATGGTTTACTCATATTACTCGTTCCTATATAATGCTCCGGAATCTAACTAGAGCAATTATTTAGCACAAAAAAAGTTGCCTTTGCGGGTGTCTAGCCGCCAGTGGTACATTTATTGAGGAATGAAATCTGGGTGACATCCCCGAATCGTTAATGTCATGATCAAGGATCAAACCATTGAAAAACGTTTCCATAGATACCTCGTTTTCATTAGTCATAGTTTTTGACTGTAGAATGTACTTTTGTATCACTCCATTGGAAAAATTGTATCCTCATTACCACGGGACCTTATGGCACTCTTACGTGATAGAGATACTTTCAAACCTAATAGTTTCCATCTACCTACACAGTAGAGTATGGAAGGTACAGTGAAAAAAATGTTTATTAACGAGTCTATGTATAACAATCTATGAGTTCGGGGTGACAAAAAGAAATATTAAAAAAATTTTCAAAAATGCCCTAGCTAAAACTTTCTACCTATGGCTACCTACCTATGGCTAGTACCTATGGCTGGTACGTAAAAAAAAAAAATAAAATAAAATAAATAAATAGTGACAATGGCAAAGCTGTGATCTTTGCAGATGAGTGATCTATACAGAGAAATAATAAATCTTTGTGAAATAATTTGCAGCGTTTTATTTATTTTTTTTTAATTAAAAAAAAAGAACTCTCCTGAAAGACGCACGCCATAAATATAAATAAATAAAATCAAAATTAATGGGGTGGACGCCCAGGACTCACCCGACGCCGGCCCTAGGGATGAGGGAAGATGAGAAAGGTGGGGGCGGGAGAGAGAGATGAGGGGAAGTCCCTCTATAAAAGGACCACCAGTTCATATATGAGCCGAGCAGGACACGGGTGGCGATACCACGGAGTACGCCTACCGAGATGCCCAACTCGCGCAACTCCGTGGCACTTTTCCCGCACCACACCCCGCGCCACGACAAGGTTGCAGACATCACCCTGATGTTGTTGGGTGCCACTCTTTTCAGCTCCGACAAGCAGCAATTGACTATTAATGCAAGACTGGTCGTGCTTGACGGCAAAGATGTCGGGCTTCTTACCCTGGTCACTTGGCATGTGATAAAATCCCTCCCTCTCAACATCCCAGTCGCTAGATGACAAATTTGATTACTAGTTGCTAAGGAAGCAAAACTGAATACAACTCGAAGGAACCAACAGCGATCGCATTTTGGTCAGGTAAAATTTCAATGGAGATTAGACCTCTCTTGTGATTCACACTCGTGATTCTGTTTTATCGAAGGGAAACCCTTAAGTTCTCGTAGGGAGCGAACGGATTGTCCTACAGAGCTCCGTGTGGTCTCTAAAAATTCATTACTATCTTAATTGGTGGAAACAAAATACCTTTATTTCGAGCAAGGTCACTCTTGAAAATTTCAACCCTTAATTTTCACCCCTTAGAGGTGATTGACATCAACCAAAGGCTTCGCGGCACAACTAGACCCCAAATGGAGCCCATATACCAAATTTCAGCCAAATTTTTTATTAGATTTTCGGATTCTACGTACTTTGAAACGTAAAACATCAAAGTTTGAGGGGGTTAAACAATTTTTTTTCTTACTCGATTCCAATGGTTTTTTATTGAAAATAATAAACCAAAATGGGAACTTTGAAAATTCGCTCATTCAATCATGCTGTACGAATGACATTTTTAATTTTAACCTTTTCTTAAACAAACCAGATTATTTTTTAAAACCATTAATGCATCGGTCCACAGTATTTGGTGGTTCCGGTCGTATAGGAAATCTAGGTACATAAAAGTCGGCACAACAGGCACAGGTGGACTTACGAGTATAGTAGTGAGCAGGTGATATAGCGCGAGATAATGAGACCATAATAGGGAAGGGTGGCCGCCATAACGAGATGCCCAGCTGCGGTTTCCACCGAGTTTGACTGAAAAGCTGGGAGAGTGAGGTCGGCGAGCTAAACCGCTAATGATGATCCATAGATGAGCTAGTTTTCACGAAGAGTAATTACATTAATCAGACACGCCAACTTCCAACGCTCCTCACTATCTTTCTCTCGCTTATTTGCCAGCGAGATAGGAAACGGTCCCTTTTTGGTGAGCTGCCCTTGTTTCCCCTCACAAATCTACTGTTCGACTTTTCATCTTTTCCAACGAGAAGCCAGGATGAGAGTGGGTAAACTAGCCCAAATGGCTTGGTCACTGGGATAGGACCAGTTTTTCTGCCAGGGGAAGAACTAGTCCAATGACATGCAGGATCTTAACTTTATACAGAAGGATTATAATTGTAAACAAAAGACGAACTTTAAGGTGGCATACCTATCTTAGGGTCACCCCTACACAGTGTGTGGGAATCCCATCGAAATCGAAAAGTTACAAGGATTTCACGTTTGGGCTTTATTAGTCCTCCAGTTTTGAAATACATGGGAAAATCAGATACAAACGAGACAATGCTGCTAAGAGGATTTTACATTTTTTCCATGAAAGGCAATTGAGGCTTATCAATCCGGGAGCTAGGAAATTCACGGAAGACCGTACAACCCAACAATGAACAAAACACAACAACATGAAATCGGACTGCCAGTTCGAATAATTAGTTTTGTCCGTAACAAGAACAGAAAATAATACTAACAATAGAAAAATGTATAAACCTGAACTGGAAATGGAGAAACCCTGTTTTTGTTAATTTGTCCAGTAAGGGCTGGCGAAGGGCCGGCTCGAGGTAGGATCTCTGTTGGGAGATGATCAGTATTCCGATAGCAATCCCCAATCAGAGGCTATGCTCTAGGCCTTCTTTGATTAAAGTACATCTGTTTGAAATTCAAATGAGACCGGGACCATCAGCCTCGATCATCATAAGCCGCAAGGCGGTGAAATGGGCTCGCAAAAAAAGCATATCGACAAGCTTCCCCTCTGGGAGTGGGGAATAATTTTGTCTCATCGCCATTCTACGTTGGATTATTCGTATTCATCTTTCTATGACATTGATCTTGAACATGGAAATCGTCTTCAAGGTGGAGTGCTGGTGGCTAAAGAGGGCATTCGGAATTCGATAGAAACAACTTTTTGTGTCACATTGAATGGCAGCTACCAAAAACGCTGCAAATTATTACACAATGGTTTATTATTTTTTATTTTTCTATATAGATCACTCGTCCGCAAAGCCACCAACCATCCAACATGAAGAAAAATGTCGATCGCATTTCGGCCAGCTTTAATTTGAACGGAGATTAGGCCTCTTTTGCGATTCACACTCGTGTTTCTGATTTATCGTACGTCCAAACTTTACATTCTCGTAAAGAGCGAACGGTTTGTCCTACAGAGCTCCGGGTGGTCTCAAAAAATTCTAAAAATTCGATAGAATCTTAAATTGAAGGAAAAACAATACCTTTATGTCAAAATTTTTTGAGTTAGGGCGTTTTCAAAATTTTAAAATTGATTTTGGAACCCTTAGAAGTGACCTACCTAGTGTGTACCAGTGAGTAATGAGTAGATTTTGCGTGACTCCATTGTTCTAAGGTTAGGATGGTAGGTAACGTCATAACTTGTGACATTCGTTTTTGCTCCCTACCAATCATCGGATTGCCCTCATATAGCATCTTTTCGGAAAGCACTCACTGGGGCCTTTCAGTTAAACATGAAATAAAACGCTGCAAATTATTACACAACGGTTTATTTTTCTTTCTATAGAGATCACTCGCCTGCAAAGACCTACCAAACATATTTTCGCTTTACAATCAAGTTTATTTTGAATAAATAAACGTTTCAATTTTCAATTCGGAAAAATAGGAAGTTGTGGGTGCCTTTCGATGATGGAAATTTGATTACTGGTTGCTAAGGATGCAAAAATGAGTACAACTCGAAAAACGATGCAAATTATTACACAATGGTTTATTATTTTTCTATATTGATCACTCGTCTGCAAAGCCACCAACCATCCAACATGAAGAAAAACATCGATCACATTTCGGTCAGCTAAAATTTGAACGGAGATTAAGCCTCTTTTGCGATTCACACTCCTGTTTCTGATTTATCGTACGTAAAACCTTTAAATTCTCGTAGGGAGCGAACGGTTTGTCCTACAGAGCTCCGTCTGGTCTCAAAAAATTCTAAAAATTCTATAGAATCTTAAATTGAAGGAAAAACAATACCTTTATATTAGAGTTTTTTGAGTTAGGGCGTTTTCAAAATTTCAAAATTGATTTTGGAACCCTTAGGAGTGACCTACATCAACCAAAAGCTTCGGGGCACAACTAGACCCCAAATGGAGCCTACATACCAAATTTCATCAAAATCGGTCAATGCTAAGTGGCAAAAGTGCCGCGTACGGCGGACGGACGGCCAAATTTTTATTCGATTTTTGGATTCTACGTACCTTGAAACGTAAACCATCAAATTTTGAGGGGGTGTTTAAATTTTTTTTTTCTTGGTCGATTCCAAAGGTTCGTTGTTGAAAGTAATAAACCAAAAAGTAAGTAAACTAAGGTTGAATCTATCTAAGGTTGAATTTTCGTCCAAATGCTATTCCTGGCGTCATCAGCTGTCTTCCAAAGGGAAGATCAGAAGTGGTTCTGATGATCTCGCTCGTGGTTACTTATTTTCTCACCCGTGGAGTAGAGTTCACCATCTCGAAAAATTATTAGGACCTGCAATACTGCCCACGAGCGGTCACCAATCCAGATAACTCTCGAAAGCCGATTAGCTCTGGTGATTTTGCGGGAAATCTGGTTCTTACCGAAGTACAAGAGCAAATTCTATGTTAAGATCAGTTTCAAGTAGGAGTCATATAGCTGACTCCTTTCCTGTTCATTCTAGATCGCCAAAATTCGACACATGCAACCTCTTGGGATCCACTGGACTGTGCGAGAGAGACAGAAACAAAGTAATTTTCCCAGATTTTCTCAGCAACTGTGATATGTAATATCACGGATGACCTTGAAGGATCGAGGGGTCATGGTGAAGGGGGGGACAGGTTTCTCTTCCCGAATGACCCCTCAGAAAGTTAGGACGCCTCTCGCCGTCCGCCGCCTTCACCATCGCCCCTCCTGCCCCCGGTGAGCGAATCTTTATTCAATTATACCCTCCTTATTCCCGTGAAACTGTATTGTTATTTATACTTACTCCCCTACCACGTCACATGGTAGCAAATAGCGTAGAAATACGAGACCACCTACCTTCCACTTATCTCTGCTTTTCTCATGATCCCCAACTAATCGGCACATTAGTAACAAACACACCCACTTGTTTCCACAACAAAACGCATCCGTGATTATCATTCTTCACGATTACGAACACATTTTTCACCGATTGTTCGATAATTCCGCGAAATCAAACGAAATTTCGATATCCCGACCGCGCGAACGTGTGCCTTGATAGTACGAACGTTGTTTTTAACTTGTCACCTGTACTCAGTTGTTTGATAACGCCGAACGTAGGTAGAGTTCAACCGAACGGACCCGACCCCAGCCGCCGCCTTGTTCCACTAGAAACAATAATAAACCGCTCGAATTCAAACTCCCAATTCCTAATTATCCCAATCTAAATTATTTAGCCGAATAATCACATAATTTCAATTAACCCCCCTCCGCCCACTAACAATTTTAAATTCGCAAACCTTTTTTTTCGACCTTCTTTCAACTACAAAAATTCTCTTTTCACCCATTTTTCACTCAAAATTTTGATCCTTTCACACAATTTAGGTAACATTTCTCACACCCCCCCCCCCTCCAAATCACCATGGACCCCGAGCAACCCACTACTGGTATGACCCAATCATGCGCACTGAAACCAACAAACTGCTGGCTTCAGGAGTGATTGTCCCATCTTTAGCTCCAAGTGTGTCTCCTTGTTTCTTGGTCCCCAAGAAGAAACTCTCCCCAACAGAGAACCAAGAATATCGACTTGTTGTAGATATGAGGGAACTGAATCAGCGCATTGAGGCAATTGACTACCCACTCCCCACGATCCAAAATTTGATGGCGCACCTCAGTGGTGCAACTGTTTTTACCCACCTAGATTTGAATTCCGCGTATCACCAAATCGGAGTGACCCAAGATTCACAAAAATATCTTTCCTTCAAAACACCCTATGCAACCTTTCGGTATACCAAAATCCCATTTGGCCTTAAGGTTGGTGGCCAACTGCTTAGTTCCCTAATGGAGAAAATCCTTGGTGACCTACACGGCCTGTACGTCATCTGGTTCCTCGATGACCTCCTAGTTTACAGCCGTAATCACAACCTCCACCAAACTCACATACGTGAAGTCCTCCAAAGACTACAAAAGGCAAAACTGACTGTCAACCCTGCCAAATGCCATTTTGCCACACACCGCCTCGAATTCCTCGGGCACATTATCGAAAATGGCCGTGTCAGCATTGGTGATGAACGCATCAAAGATATTATTAGCATTCCCCCTCCCAAGTCAGCAAAACAAGTGGCCCAATTCCTAGGGGCACTGGGTTTTTTCAGTTCTTTCATCCCTGACTTTTCTACAATTGCAACCCCCCTCAATGCTCTCCGAAAAAAAAATGCACCCTTCCTCTGGACTACTGAATGCCAAACTGCCTACGAGCTCCTCCGTAACAGGCTGCTAACCCCTCCTATCCTGCAACTTCCCGACTGCAACCGACCTTTCCATGTTTTTGTGGATGCAAGTGGTCATGCCTTGGGATGCGTTTTGGCCCAGACAGCCAGCGAAACTGACCCCACCCTGCATGCAGTTTCCTATGCTGGACGTTCACTCGAGCCCCGTGAGAAAAATTTTTCGAGCTACGAGCTAGAATTTGCAGCAGCCTTGTTTGCCATACAGAAGTTCCAACACTACTTCGGGCATTCTCACTTTCACCTATACACTGATGCCAAGGCAGTCGCCACCTTGACATCATTAAAGAACGCCTCCCCACGGGTTTCCCGTTGGGTAGCCGCCATCCTCCAATATAATTACACCCTACACCACCTACCGGGCAAGAAAAATAGCATCGCTGACTACCTTTCACGTGAATGTGTCACACCACCAACCAAACCACTTGATGACCTTGCCCCTGACTCACTTCCAGATCACCTACTCTTACTCCAAACATACCCAGCCGTAGCCACCAAACTACCAACCCACCAACAGGCAGACACCCAACTATCACCTATTATTAACCGCCTCAAAGCTGGCCACACTATCACCAATTACTCGTTGAACAATGACATCCTCTACTACACCACACCCAGTGGAGCTTCTCAACCAGTACTCCCCTCACACCTATTCCCAATAGTCTTCGACTTCTGCCACGATTCGGCACTTGGTTCCCATGCCGGCGTGTCCAGAACAATCGCACGTATTAAAGATCACTTTTACTACCCCCAATTAGACTCCCAAGTGCGTGAACGTATCCGTTCATGCCTCACTTGCGCACGTTCAAAACATGCGCAAGTCACACATGGCTGCCAAGCCTCTATTGACCCACAGTTCCCAATGCAACATCTCTACCTTGATGTTGCTGGCCCTCTCCCACGCACGAGAAACCAACATACCCACATACTCATTGTGGTCGATGGTTTTTCAAGATTTACCTATTTCATTCCACTCAAACGACATGATTCTGATGCGATCATACAAGCACTACAAACCAGAGTATGTTCTGCCGTCGGGTATTGGCAAACAGTTTGTACTGACAACGCATCTGTTTTCCGCTCCAAGGGCTTTACTGACTTCCTCCGCACTCATGGCATGACTGCCCACCACACCTCCCCCGCTATTACCCCAACCCCAACATAGCGGAACGCCAAATACGAACCCTAAAAACTGTACTTACTGCCTACCATGCTGAAAATCAAACAGCTTGGGGCACAAACCTCACCTTCTTCCAGCAAGGTATAAATTCAGTCCGGCACTCTTCCACCCGGTTCACCCCAGCGCGATTGTTTCTAGGCCACGAACTTGCAACACCACTGCAACTAGCCTGGGATTTGCCCCTTTCCACTCCATAAACCCCGAAGAACATCATCACACATCGACGTTAGCACTCGAAAACCTTGCCCGGGCACGTAACCAACGTAAACATTATTACGACCAACGCCACAATGCCCGAGAATTCAAACCTAACGATATGGTAGTCATTAAACAGTATACCCTCAGTTCACGAGTCGATCATGTTAACGCTAAATTAGCTTATAAGTAAGTATTCGAACCCATATAACGTCACTAGACGCCTCTCTCCTGTAACCTACCAACTCACTAGCACCACTGACCCGTCTGATATCAAAACCCAGCATGTCAGTCAATTGAAACCGTACTAACAAGCTACCAACCCACCCACCAACCCATAATAACCGATCTTAATATCTCATCAGTTACTACTCGCCACCCATTCCCTTATGTTACAGAAATGAACCCCATCAACATCATGGAGATCGGCCGTCATCACCCACAACACCCCAACCAGTCAGTACAATACCGGCTACCCACCCCCAGCCCACAAATAAATTGCAAACATGGCCATCGGCCCAAAATCCTGAATCCCTCCCACCAACCGTGCAGTAGTTACATAGAAGTATCGTTATATACGTGTGTTACCTTATTTCTAATCGCATTTATTTTGCTCTGTGTTATCAAGTATCTTAAGTTTACCCACATCGTCACACTCCCTCCGGCATCAATCCCCTGGCCCCAATTAATTACCAACAGGCACTTCATGCACCAATGAGGGTCAAAAGTAGATTCATTCATTTTGGAACCAGGTTTTTCACCCACCTCTCCCTCTGGACCACCGTCTGTACCAATTAGATACCTTGCAATTTTCTTTGAGCCATTAACGCCTTTTCCATAGTATTGTTATTTCATTTTGATTATTCAACTCAACCACTCTAGCCATGGGCAGACGCCACCAGCGGGCGGGGACGGTTTTTACCTAGTAATACACCCTCCAAACTCTATTGTGACAGCCTACCCCAATCTATGGCCCCAAATTTTTTCGCCGGTGGGGGAGTGTGATATGTTATATCACGGATGACCTTGAAGGATCGAGGGGTCATGGTGAAGGAGGGGACAGGTTTCTCTTCCCGAATGACCCCTCAGAAAGTTAGGACGCCTCTCGCCGTCCGCCGCCTTCACCATCGCCCCTCCTGCCCCCGGTGAGCGAATCTTTATTCAATTATACCCTCCTTATTCCCGTGAAACTGTATTGTTATTTATACTTACTCCCCTACCACGTCACACAACCAATTGACCGATTTTCATTCTGTAAAATTATTTGATTTCCCGTTCATCAAATTCAAGGGTAACATCATGGTAAATTTCTCATAATTTTGTTTTTCTACAAAACTCGCAAGCAAAGTTACTAACTCATTTCGTGGAGGTTTGGAGTGTTGGCAACCTCATACTAAATTCTCCAACAACCAACGAGCGCAAATTATTTTTATTTACTCCTACTCGTAAAACTATCAAATTTTTACTCAATTATTCATAAATAATTTGTAAGGCATAAAAAATTATTATGGCTACATCTCTTCTCAACATGGAGCTTCAAGGTTTAATCAAGAGAAAAGGCACACGAGAAGGCCGCTGCTCCAAGGGCGACCTTGATGTTTTTCGGAGGCAAGATCTGGACCCCCGAGATTTAGGTACCTCCCTCATCCGCTGAAGTCCTCAGAAAACCGAATCCCCGGGGGATTGACGAGCCCCTGGAGTCTCCCACAGTCACCCTGGAAAAGCCGCCTCCAGGAACCCTGCAGCTTACTGGAATTCAGACGAAAAGATCTACAGGTCAGTCATCCTTCCTCTGATCAACCTTCAATCGTCAACCGAATCCGCGTCCTTAATATTTCCGGTCCAGGATCGCGCAATTTCTAATCTAGTTTTTGGAGAGCCAAGGTAGGGTAGATAAGTTCATTAAATTCTGCAAACAATTTTATTCTAATAAATTGAGTATACAGGGTGTCCCCGAAAACGTTCCCCTCCCTGCTAAAATCGTCCAGATAGTGGTAAAAAAGAAATTTCTTTTTTGAATCTTCATGATTTTTCTCAAGGATCTCAAATATGACCACGGTGCGCATTGCGCACGTGCGCAATCGTGCGCAACGCACACCAACTTCGTTTTTTCAAATGAGACCCCCCATTTTTTATTGCAGATTCGGATTCTACGTGAAATTTCATGAACATTTCACCCCTCAACCGATTTTTTTGTTGCGCGCAACCCGCTCAGTGCGCGCTCAAAGATGCGCAACCGCAAGGTTGTGTCAAAATGTGCATGTACGAAGTACCTAAGTGTGATACATGATATTTTAGTATTTTTTTACGCTGAATCACGTGGTGATGTTAGTTTCTTGATTTTACTGCATTTTTATCAAATTATCGATGAAAAATGAACTTTTAAAATAGGAAAATTGCATTTTTACTCATTACGCATCTTCTGTGCCCATCCGTTAACTTCATCATTGTTAATAAATTGTGGGACATGTTTAAATTTATGTTTTGACATAAAAAAAACTCTCCGATCGCAAGTAATTTATTGCAGTATTTTAGAGAACCTTGCTTCATAGCTACCGATATGTAGCTATGATTGTTTACTGGCTGAAGCGTTGCATTTTTTGTGATAAAGGAAAATAAAGGAAGAAAAAGTGCCGCGAAAAATTCCTTGACCCCTAGCCAAAAGACATATCCATGTCAAGGACTCTCTACTTGTAATTTCTCGTAAAAAAAACTGTCCTGTCTACTTGAAAATCTTTTTTCAATTATCTTGGAAAAAAAGTTTTTAAGTAGACAGGGTGGTTTTGTCCTTAAAAAACGCAATTTTCCTTTTTTAAAAGTTAATTTTTCGTCGATAATTTGATAAAAATGCAGTAAAATCAAGAAACTAACATCACCACGTGATTCAGCGTAAAAAATACTAAAATATCATGTATCACACTTAGGTACTTCGTACATGCACATTTCGACACAATCTTGCGGTTGCGTACCTTTGAGCGCGCACTGAGCGGGTTGCGCGCAACAAAAAAATCGGTTGAGGGGTGAAATGTTCATAAAATTTCACGTAGAATCTGAATCTGCAATAAAAAATGGGGGGTCTCATTTGAAAAAACGAAGTTGGTGTGCGTTGCGTACGACTGCGCACTTGCGCAATGCGCACCCTGGTCATATTTGAGATCCTTGAGAAAAATCATGAATTATGGTAAGGTAAAATCTTAATGATGCGGGTCATCATTATACATCCCCGTTTTCCAATAAGAAAAAGGTTGTGTGAAGGCTGAGAAAACTTTTGATGTGCGTGATTTTTCAACTGAGAATCTCTTCAGGGGGTCGTCCCCGAGAGGAAGGAAATCAAAAATAAAATGAGTGTTATACAATAAAAATATCTTCGTGTAAAAAAGGTGCCAAGAAGGAAAAGGAGTGGTATCCAAGTAGTGGTAGTCCAAGTATCTCCTGTTCTTGTTCTAAGAATAAATGGACATAACAGAGTTGTACCAAATTACAGCAAAAACTTGAAAGTTGAACTCATAAATTACATACCCAGCTTGGTATATTTTTTACACGAAGTGTATGTTTGACCGATCTAAGAACACCCAAAAAACAGGAGGAAGTCTCTCAGCTTTGTGTGCCACAGGGCGACGGTTTTTTTCGGTGAGAAGGGGGGTGTTATAATCGTGAGAAAATAGTCGATAGAATCTTTCGTTTAAAAAATGTAACTGGCGACCTTCCAATACGAAGTAATCCTCAATAAGACCTGTTCCGTTCAAATGTCCAAGTTTTCGAACTTTGCTGTAATCACGAAGTTATCCGAGGATTAGGTTGCTAAGTAGAAACCAGACTCCAGCATTGGAGGAAGGCCCTCTGAGAGGTGGGTGCTGTAGGAATAAATACCTATAGATACTCTCTCCCCTTCCTCTCCCTCCTTCCTTTCTTCACTCAAACTTCACTCCTGTAATCCGAACTAATGATTTTCTATCCATCCTTTGTGCTGAATCGTCGAGTTCCGTTGGAATAAGGCTTGCTCGGATGAAAAGGCTCCAATCCACCCGCGCCGATGATCGTTCGGGAACTCGAACCCGTCTTTAATCACGGATTTAGTCCGACCAACGAAAAATAATAGAACACAATATACTACATGGAAGGAAACTACTTCGAAGCTTGAGAACCGCATCAGTTGATACAATAGGATTGAGTTAAGGATACGTAGACACCTTTACTCCTTCAAAAAAATTTAAATTGAATTGAAAAAAAAAATTGCTGCAAACTATCACACAATGGTTTGTTATTCTTCTGTACACGACTGCAAAGATCACGGCTTTTCCATTATTACTTACCTACCAACAATATCATCGCGCAAGCTCAAAAATAGTTTGACAGAAAGTACCTACTTATCATTAGTAACTTTCTTATCAGAGAATTAAGGGTGCCTTAATAAGGACTTTGGTTCTTGGATGCTATGGAAGCCCAACTGAGTCCATCACGAAACTCCATTCAAAGAAACGTAAATCCATCGCATTAATTTGATCAGCTGAACAGCCTTCATTTCCGTCAGCGAAAAGTCGTTTGCAATTCACACTCGTGTTTCTGATTTATTGTAAGTCCAATCCTTAATTCCTCATAGGGGCGAACGGTTTGGCCTACAGAGCTCGGGGTGGTCTCTTTCGATTCTAAAAATTCCAATAGTAAACCAAATACGAGAGGCGAGATGTACTAATGTTAAGGCAGCAGTCGCCAGCCATCGCCATCACACTATCTTCAACCAGGAAGGCCGCCCAACGTGCCACCTCTGACCAAGGATCTACAATTCCTCTCAAAGCTGTATTTTCTGCAAACCCGGGTTCCTACAAGAGGATTCCGGGACCAGGTGCGACAACTAGCATTTTCTTTTTAATTGATCGTCATCAATTTTTGTCAATGAAACCGCTGTGCATTAGGTAGGCAATTTTAACGTCCCTGTTCGATCTATTAAACAAATTAGTCAAATTAAGCAATGTTTTTCTAATTTTTCCTTGCTGGCTGTGGGCAGAAGGCGCCTGAGTCCCCACCCTTGAGATATAAGGGTTCTATAAAAAGTAAGGGCTAATTCATTCAACTTAAATAGCCGAGCACATTTATTTAAATTTGAAAGTTGAGCAATTAGACCCCCACATAATGCCATGTCCTGTCTTCGTGTTAAAAATTAAATTTAGTGAAATTGGCAAAATTTTGAACTGAAATTTGAATTGGACTTAGTATTTACTCTGATTGAAAAGGAGAAAGTAAAAAGTAAAGTGTAGTAAACAATAATTTCAGGTTAAATTTTCGCCCAACTGCTGTTGCTGGTATCGTGAACGTCATCAGCTGTTTTTCAAAGGGAAGATCAAAATCGGTTCTGATGATTTCGCTCATGGCTACTTATTATTTCCAACCCAAAAAATGATCAAGACCTGTGATACCTGTGTGTCTAGGCTGGACAAAAGAGATGCGCGAGACGAAGGGAAGCTGGTGTCCACCGTCTTGACCGTTAGCCAAGGCATGGCTCTCGAGGTAAACCTCCAGAGTTTGGTAGGAGGAGGTCACGATAATCAACATACCATGGTTTTATACAGTAAAAAAAGTCTGCCAAGTGGGTGTGGCACATAGCTTCCTCGTATTCATAACCCGATTATATATATGATCCGATACATAGTAGTTAATCTCAAAACACCAATCTCTAAGTACCTTTCACTACCCTCATAGGGGACCATCTACACGCTACTCTGGACAATCCTAGAAAATTTAATCAAATTCGGATGAAAAATGTAAATGTTATGGCTGTTACAATGATTTTACGTATGTGCATGCGCAGAGGCTTCTGTAAATTTGAAGGCCTTGATTTTCATTGGGGACCATCTACAACCTAATCCGCGTAATCCCTAAAAATTTCATCGAAATCGGATGGAAAATGTAGAAGTTATGGCCGTTACAAGGAATTCACGTTTGCGCATGCGCAGTGGCTACAATCAGTCCGAAGGTGATGATTTTCTCAGGGGATCATCCAGATACTAATCTGTAACATCCCTGAAAATTTCATTGACATCGGATGGAAAATGTAGAAGTTATGGCCGTTACAAGGAATTCACGTTTGCGCATGCGCAGTCTCTTCTATCAGCCCGGGGGTGATGATTTTCATAGGGGACCATCCAGATACTAATCTGTAACATCCCTGAAAATTTCATTGACATCGGATGGAAAATGTAGAAGTTATGGCCGTTACAAGGAATTTACGTTTGCGCATGCGCAGTCGCTTCTATCAGTCCGAGGATGATGATTTTCATAGGGGACCGTCTACACACCAACCCGCACAATCTCTGAAAATCGGACAATAACTTCGTATAGTTATGCGCGTTACAAGGAATTCATGACAGACGGACAGACAGACAGACAGACACAGACACGGAACCAAAATTGTTCAGAAAGGTCTAAAACGCAAAACGCGAGTGAAAATTTTGATTTTGGAGAACTTTTTTTTTTCGTCCTTGAAAAGTGAAAACAAAGCTTCCGCTACCTTGGTAGACTCGGAAGCAAAATAAGTTACTATGGACCCAGTTTTGGAAGCAAGGAAAAACTCTGCCAAGTTGGGTGGGCGTTATTGTATCCTCACGTACATGGTTGACAGAATTATGTTATTGCAGAAATTATTGAATTGGAAACCCTTGTTGCAAAGGAAATTTATTGGGAACCATCTCAAGTCAAATCCTTGTACTTGAGGTCTGACAATTTCACCAAAACTGGGTATATTTCATTTTATTTTTATACAGTTAGGGATTAGCATTTTTATGATTTTTCTCAAGCACCCTGACTTCATCTGATAGCATAATAGCAGCATAATATTTGGGAAATGTCTTGGAGTCTGCATCGAAAAACTCTCCAAAGTTGAGCGGTTTCAAACTGTTAGGAACTGAGCAATATTTTTATTTTTTGCCTGTACATGGGACAGTCAGACCGACAAACCGATGGACTCCGAACCGAAACTGTACAAAAAGCTCTGAAACACCAAATACTGTTAAAATGTTGAACTTGGACCTGTGTTTCAACACAGAATGTGTTTTTGCGATGACCTACCGATAAAAAATCGTCACGAAAAAGCGACAGAAAAAACCGTTACGCGCCTTTTATAATGATTTTCACGTGCAACCAAGCCGTTGGTAAGGAAATAGAACTCCCGCAGTGTTCATTGCACAGAAATTGTTCACCATTCGTTGGAAAGCTCTCAATTTATATAGTATTTTTCTTGTAGTTACATATTTATTTATATAACATTTATAGGGTTTTAGACCAAATTAAATGTCTAACAACTATTTATTTTATTATTGCCAAAGACTCCACATTTATTATTGTTGTTTTTTATTTAACGGATGACTAGCATCGCAAAATCACATTCTGTGTTCCTATGATTTCATACAGAGTATGGAAAAAGAAATAAACCGGGGGGTGCAGGGGGGCGGAGCCCCCCGCCGAGGCGCAAAGGGCCGAGTTATCGAAGGAAAACCTTCAAGTACTCGTAGGGACCGAACGGTTTGTCCTACAGAGCTCCGGGTGGTCTCAAAAAAATTTTTTTTTTTGACTTGTTGCATGAATTACAAAACGTCTGCCAAACAAGATGGGCAATAAAGCTTCATAACATAAATTACACCTTGAAGAAGCCCAATTGCTCACCCATCATATCGGACGTCTTTACTTTTCAAAGCATCTTGGAACAGACTTGGAGTCACGATTCGAAATTGCTGCATTTGAATAAGTATGGGACAGACTGACCTAGATAAAGCACTCGTTACTCGGCGCTATAATCATGAAGATATAAGACTGAGGTAGTAAATGGAATTCGATCAGATTACTAGAGAATCGTCATCTAGATTAATCAACCGACGGAAAGTTGGCAAGGAAAGCAATCTGCGGGGGGCCCCGTATCACATTACCGTTTATTGCTGCTAGTCTTGAGCGATCAGGTTTGAATCAATTGGGTATATTCCCGTGGGGGGAGAGTGGAAAGCATTTCCATCTAGCCCCTTTCCGGTGTCCTCTAGGAATCATCGATCTCCTGCCAATCTGAAACCGCCCATTTGGACAATCCGTTTTAAATTAATTAAACCTCCGTGGGAATCGAGTAGGTGGTCCGTGTAACAGGAGAAAATTGATGTACATGCACATCAGCGAGTCTGTTGATAAATGGAATGCGTAGGTAACTTACTAGTGTCAAGAAAGTCCTTTTCTAAAACGAGTGACACAATAAAATAATTCATCGTGGTTTTGGCTTCCCCTTCACCTTTGCACAAATATTAATGCAGAAGGTCAAAAAAGAAAGAATCGAAAATGTCGCTTGTCCCTCGAGTCCTTTGAGCAACTTTGTTTCCTTCAGTCGATCAGCCAGTCCGAGGCAACTGTATTGCTTCCGAGTCTACCTAGGTAGCGGAAACTTTGTTTTCACTTTTCCAGGTTGAAAAAAAAAGTTCTCCAAAATCGAAATTTCCGCTCGCGTTTTACGTTTTAGACCATTCTGAGCGATTTTGGTTCCTTGTCTGTCTGTCTGTCATGAAATCCTTGCCACAGCCATCACTTCTACAACTCTCATCCGATTTCGATGAAATTTTCAGAAATTATGCGGATTAGGTTGTTTTGAATTTTTTGGTTGAATGGTTGATTTTTTTCGGTTTTGGTTGTTTTGTTGTTGTTGTTTTTTGGTTGTTTTTGCCTCTGCGCATGCGCAAACGTAAAATCATGGTAACAGCCAGTTTTAGACCATTCTGAGCGATTTTGGTTCCTTGTCTGTCTGTCTGTCATGAAATCCTTGCCACAGCCATCACTTCTACAACTCTCATCCGATTTCGATGAAATTTTCAGAAATTATGCGGATTAGGTTGTTTTGAATTTTTTGGTTGATTTTTTTCGGTTTTGGTTGTTTTTTTGTTATTGTTGTTTTGGTTGTTTTTTTTTGTGGTTGTTTTTGCCTCTGCGCATGCGCAAACGTAAAATCATGGTAACAGCCATAACACTTACATTTTTCATCCGAATTTGATGAAATTTTCTAGCATTGTTCAGATTAGCGTGTAGATCGTCCCCTATGAAAATCATCTCCCCCAGACTAATAGTAGTTTCTGCGCACGCGCAAACGTGAATTTCTTGTAACAGCCATAACTTCTACATTTTCCGTCCGATTTCAACGAAATTTCTCTAGATTGTCCAATTAGCGTGTAGATGGTTCCCTATGAGGGTAGTACTACGTACTTAGAGATTGGTGTTTTGAGATTAACTACTATGCATCGGATCATCTATACAATCGGGTTATGGATACATTTTATGTAAGTATATGCGCTAACATTAATTGAACTGAAAATACGATTTTCTGATTTTCCTTTGGTATAGTCTACTAAACGATTTCCTTCAAATTTCTCAGCATTAGTTGTAGTGAGCAAGGAAGCAGAAAAACAACCAATTACTAGCTCCAAAAATTTATTATTTTGAAAAATTTTTACTTGGGTTAGGCCCTAAGGTAAACGCACTAGTAGTCGACACATTAAGGAAATGTCGACAGTTATTCTTCGCTCCTACCTACGAAATTTAGTTTTTCCAAGTTATTACCGGCTCACAGTAGACACAAAACCCTCCCCTCTCCTCCTTAATAGGGTAAAAAAGGGTTTTCCAAAGTCTAATTTTGTATTAGTAGTCGACAGGGGGAAAAAGATTTCTTCAGAAGTCGACATAGGTGTGCGTCAGTAGTCGCCATAGGTGTGCTAGTAGTCGACATGGGATTTGCATCAGTAGTCGACAGGTGTCAAAAAAATCAAACTAGGTTCTTTATAAACTCAATTTATTTTTATTATAATCAATTACAGTAAAACCAATGAAAAATATTACATTTAGGTAGTAAATACTTAAATAAGTAAATACTTAAAGCATAATTTGGATTAGTTCAGACTTTCTTTGGCAAGTCACCGCTGTTTTTCAGTATATAGGCACTTTAATAATGTTTTGTACTATAGGTATTATTGTAATATTTAATATTACCAATTAATTTAATTGGTATAGGTTTAATAAAAGTTAGGCCCCTATGTAGTTGAAAACGTCTGCCAAGTGGGTGTGGCACATAGCTTCCTCGTATCCATAACTCGATTGAATAGATGATCCGACGCATTGTAAATCTAGTCTCAAAATATCAACATGAAACTCTCTTGCACTACCCTCATAGGGGACCATCGACACGTCAACAAGCACAGTTCCATCGAATTGGGTTGGAATTGAAGAAATTAAGGCAGTTACGTGGATATTACGTTTGCGCGTGCGCACAGGCTACTGACAATCCGGGGGCGATGATTTTAGTAGGAGACCATATGCACTCCAATCCACATAATCACTATAAATGTCATCGAAATCAGAATGGAAATGTAGAAGTTATGGATGGAGCAAGGATTTCATGTTTGCGCAAGCGCAATGGCGATCATCAGCCTGGGGGCAATGATTTTCTTAGGGGACCATCTAACGCCAACCCGCACAATCCCTAAAAATTTCATTGAAATCGGACAACAAATTCGTACAGTTTTACCCGTTACAAAGATTTCATGACAGACAAACACGGATCCAAAATTGATCAGGAAGGTCTGAAACGTAAAACGCGAGTAGGAATTGTTGAGCTAACTAGAGTTATTTTGTGATACTAGTCCTAAGTTGGCGCACCTGCCTTCCCCTTTCCTCGTCCTACCTCCTCCGAATCTCACGATTAATAAAATTTATTAATCAGTTCTATGCAAGCGTCCTTCCTGTTGTGTTTTCTCCCAGTTTATTTTAAGAGGTTATGGGCCCAGCACGCTTCCACTGCGCATCAACATCTATATCAAAATACCAGAAGGCGTAAAAGCAGAAAAATGCTCAGTTTTGAAACTAAGGAGAGCATTATACGGACTCAGAGAAGCCCCACTGAAATGGAATCAACGATTCAATGATTTTGCGGAAAAATGTGGACTGAGTCGATCGGGAAGTGATTTCTGCCTATACACCAGCAAAAACGTCTATTTAGTGGTATGGGTAGATGACATCATTCTGTGCGGTCCCGATACGGAAAATTTTCAGAGTGAATTACAACAAGAATTTGGAGCCAAGGATCTTGGATTTTTAGAAAATTTCTTGGGGACAAAGTTCATCCGCGCTCCAGAAAAAAAATGCAAATATCTCAGGAGGAGTACATCTGCAAAGTTGCTGAGAAGTTTCGTCTCGTGGAAGCAAAACCAGCTCATGTACCTATGGAACCAAATTTCCAAGTTGATGACAGGTGTGAAGAGGAGGACTATGAGATCTCACAATACAGAAATATAGTGGGATCGGTCATGTACCTCGCAGTTATCAGCAGACCTGATGTGGCATATGCAGTGTCACTACTCAGCAGATACCTTCACAAACCTACCAAACAGCTATGGAACGCAGCTAAACAAGTCGTTAAATACGTACCTCGTACCTTTACACCACGAAGGATCTTCATCTCACATACCATCGATCTCAAACTAAAACTTCCGTCTTAGCATATTCAGATGCTGATCATGCTGGCGAAAGAGTTGATCGTAAAAGCATAAGTGGTGGTGCAATATTTTTCAATGGAAATCTTGTCAGCTGGTTCTCGAAGAAGCAGCAATGTGTCGCTCGTATTTCAAGTCACGAGTCGGAGTACTTGGCGGCTGCCACTTCAGCAGCTGAAATCTTGCATTTACTGGGAATTGCTAAGGATCTGGGATTGGAGACAACAGCCACTCTACGAATGGACAATCAAAGTGCATTAAAATCTATTCAAAGTTTCGAAAACAGCAAAAGGTCAAAGCATATTGACGTTAAAGCTCATTTTATTAAAGATTTGGTACTTAGAAATGTAATTGTTTTGGAATACGTTCAAACTAGGAAAATGTAGCTGACATTTTAACTAAGTCATTGGCAAAAGTAAAATTTGAATATTTTCGAGGTTTGATGTTTAAATAAGTTAAATTAAGTAATAGCAATAGTAACTTTGTTTGAAAATACCATATCGTGAGGTAAATAATTGCATTGTATAATTTTAAAAATATTTGTGCAATTCAAAATGTTTTAAATTGAGGGTGGGTGTTGAGTTAACTAGAGTTATTTTGTCCCTTTCCTCGTCCTACCTCCTCCAAATCTCACGATTAATAAATCAGTTCTATGCAAGCGTCCTTCTTGTTGTGTTTTCTCCCAGTTTATTTTAAGAGGAATTTTGATTTTTGAGAACTTTTTTTTCAACCAAGAAAGGTGAAAGCAATGCTTCCGCTTCCTTGGTAGACTCGGAAGCAAAATGCTCCCGCAAAAATTAGGGACCTTCTTTCTCTTTCTTCTTTGCGATATTGTTTCCTAACAATCCTGAAAAAAATGATGTATTAGTACCATACTAACTAGTGATCTTGTAGAAATTATGAATGAGAAGCGACTAAGTGAAAATGAGCGATTTTTGGGAGAAAAGAATTCCATTCAAGTTCCTTAGACCCCTGAAGTTCGGTGTAGTGCCTCATTGAGACCACTGGAAGTGATAAAAAAAGTCCAATTTACTTGTTGAGGAGCCTACCTAACTATTTATTACTTAGAACCTGACTAGGAGCTATTCCCCATTATTGAGCTATATTGGAACAGTTCGTCGAGAGTCACTGGGAGCAGGATAAATGGAGTGATCAGCATCATATACAGAGCATACTTATATCATTCAGGTAGGTATTGTCTGTGTTTTCAGTTTGTAGGTGAACTAAATCATATATTTTTTAAATTCACTCTTGTATTCTGGGTGAGGAAGTAGGAAATATTGAGCAGACATGGAGAGTTTTCGGAAAATTTTTGACAAAATGAATAGTTCAACTGTTTTTCATAAACTTCGGATTTTGAGAGGGTGGAGGTAGATTAGTCTTTCAAATTAGCAATTAGCAATTTTAGAGCCAGTGAGTGTGGAATCCCTCAGAACATCCCTCCTCGATGGTCTCAAATTTAGTTTCTCGTCCTTCTTCCAATGAGAAATGATCGATACAAAATCAATGATTGTTCTCTGGACGGTGGTGAATTCAGTGGGGCTTTAGGGTGCAGGCGGGGGTGGGACAGGGTTCAGCGATTATACTCGTGATGTATGGGATATGGGACGAGAATGCCTGTGAAGGAAATCCCGTCCTTTTATTGGTTGATGATATATTATCAAGTCAGAAAGCACTTTATCGAGCTTCACGCTGGTTGGCCGAGGTTGTCCTGTAGGGGATGAAGAGAGTTTCGGCTAATCCTTGTCGTAGTCGTCTATTGTTGCTATTGAGTCCCAGATCAATACCACGGACGAATTGACCGTTCTCGGTGTGAGAAATAATAAGGAATCTTCATTCAAGTGGATCTGAACGGATACATAATTCATTCAGGACCCAAGGATGGGAAATGTATACACGTCTCAGAATGAAGGATACATCTATAGTGAACCAATAGTGAGGCACAAAACATGAATTTTAGTCACCGAGCACAGAAGTGAATCTTCTTAAACTCGGATCAACGCTTGTTGGTTTATTATTTTCAATAATGAAACATTGGAATCGAGCAAGAAAAATTTTGAAATTCCCCTCAAAATTTGATGTTTTACGTTTCAAGGTAAATGGAATCCGAAAAAAGAATAAAAAATTCTCCGCCCGTCTGCACTTTTCTTAGTTTTTAAGGACCGATTTTGATGAAATTCGGTATATGGGATCCATTTGGGGTCTAAATGTGCCGCGAAGCTTTTGGTTGATGTCAGTCACTTGACGTCACGTGAAAATGAAGGGTTGCAATTTTTTCAAGAGTGCCCTAGCTCGAAAACTCTCGAAATAAAGGTTTTTTTTTCACCAATTTGAAACAGTATTGAACTTTTAAACATTTGAGAGACCAACCGGAGCTCTGCAGGACAAACCGTTCGTTCCCTATGAGTACTTAAGTGTCGGACTTATGATAAATCAGAAATACAAGTGTGAATCACCAATTAGGTCTAATTTCGGTTGAAATTTTAGCAAACCAAAATGAAATCGCTGTTTGTTTCTTCGAGTTGTTTTCAGTTTTGCTTCCTCAGCAACCAGTTGGAAATGTGAAGTGATGATGCGTTTTTGGTTTTTGTAATGAAGTTATTATTGATTATGTGGAGTAATAAATTACCTAACACTTGTTTTGTAAATGCTGGGCCCCGATTGAGAAAAGGATTATGGATATTAGAATAATGTTGAATACGAAAAGGGTTGTGATCCAATCCGGTTCTGTTTGCAAAGTTTTATAACTAATTTATTATTGTTATTTTTTTTTAATAAAAAAAAGCTTTTATGTGGTGCGTGGATTTGAAAAACTCGCTACCATGAAGTAGAGTTGGAAATATTTTGATGGAATAACCAGCTCGTATTTCTACCCAATGATTCAAATATAATTTAAAGTTATTAATTAAATAATTATAATATACATATGAATTGGGTATGGTTCAATAACAAATCGGAGAGTGGTTTATGTCGATTAGCTCTTTAATCGTATATAGGTCCGAAATGAAATGAGAATGGATTTTGGGTATCAAGGGAAACCGCAAAATATTAAATGTGTGAAGAGATAACTTACCAGAAGCAAGACAGGAAAGTGACTGAATGCCAAGCTCGCTCCCAGTCTAGGAGAGTAGCCACGCCTCCACAGGCCTGGTCCGCGGAGCAGTTCGTGGAACAGTAATCAAATTTCCAAATGGAAGAACCACAACTCCCTACTTTTCGAATCATGTGTGAGTCGTTTATTTCTTCCAGATAAACTTTATTGTGAAGGTGTGAAAAAAATAAATAATAGTGATAATGGCAAAGAAGTGATCTCTTTGCAGAAGAGTGATCTATAAATAATTTGCATTGTTTTTCAGTTGGGCGTAACCACCTAATGATTCGATTTTGATAAAACTTAGTATATAATGTAATATATATGTAATAACTTAGTAAATATAATATATATAATAATAATAATATAATATAACTTAGTATAAGAGTATTGGACGGCCTCTTCATAATCAACCATTCTAAAATATCATCTTCTTGTTATTAGCGATGTTAAGACTAAAAATTGTGAGCCCCAACCACTTTGATTAGAAGTGAGAATACGTAAGATCACGCTGATGGTTAGAACTCTCCAACACTGAAGAGGGTTTTATCAGTCATTTCCTGTCATCACTTGTAGATCACGATCTCTTGATTTTCACACACGTCTATAAGTATTAGGTAATTTAGCGATACAACTTGGGGCAATAACCAACATTCGGCCGAGGGTGCCGTTTTACGGTCGAAAATCATCGCAGCCGGACCAAGGAGGAAAAAAACAGCGGGACTGAATAGAAGCAACCGCATGTTCTGACCCTCCGCCCTTCCTGTATGATGGGGTAATGGAAGGCCACTATAGTGGACCACCCCTGCTGTTTCTCATATCTTGACCCCGCCTCTTTGCTTTCTTATATGGGATCCATTTGCCCTTCCAGGGTTCAGCCGTTTCGGACAGTTGGCGCGAAACGCTGATGAAATAAAAGATACAGACCCACAAAACGTTTCTAATACAAGGGTTTACGCTCTTTTCTGACTTAGTTATTGCCAGCCGTTTCTGAGGAAAATAAACTAACACTAAAATGTGTAAGAAGAACACCAGAGGAGTGGTTTGAAGATATCGATCTTAGTTCCTTAGTGTGCCTTAATCCAGTTCTTATCGAGTAGAGATCACGTTGTACGTAATTGTTTTTGATATGTTCCATAATTTTTGATAAATTCAAGTGGAACATTGAGAGTTTGAGAGATTGAGACTTTCTACAATATAAGAATCGAATTTTTATTATTTTGTTAAATTTCATGGTAGTTGTGTACTGTCATTCGATAAACATCTCTAGTCGGGGATGAACGAAAGGCTTCTTGCTTCGCTCAAGCTACTTCCGATTACAACTGAATAAAATGAAAGAGAAATTCGAAATGAAAATTAGTTAATTATCTCTCACATTCGAGTATCGGTGCATGCATAGAAGGCTCAAGCCGAACTATCCCAACAGCATCAACCTCACGAAAACCGCCCTTGAAGATGTTAGGTAACAACCAGGCTCGTTCGTTTTTAGTACAACGGATATATGCAGGTTTACATTATTTATATAAATTGTCTATACCTGATATTATTTACAATTTTTTGATAATTATTATAAATTCCTGAAATGGTACTTACACAATACATTAATATAATAAAATAAAAAATATACGTACCTACATGCGATTTTGGTTTATTATTTTCAATAATAAGTCATTGGAATCGAGCATGAAAAAAAAGTTAACCCCCCCCCCCCATCAAAATTTGATGTTTTACGTTTCAAGGTACGTAGAATCCGAAAATCGAATAAAAAAAGCAGCCAGTTATTACACAAAGGTTTATTATTTTTCTATATAGATCACTCGTCTGCAAAGTACACGGCTTTGTCATTGTTACCACTAACCAATATGAAGAAAAACATTTCGGTCAGCTAACAGTTGAACGGAGATTCGGCCTCTTTTGCGGTTCACATTCGTGTTTCTGATTTATCGTAAGTCCAACCCTTAAATTCTCGTAGGGAACGAACGGTTTGTCCTACGGTGCTCCGCGAGGTTTCAAAAAATGCTATACTATCTTAAATTGATGGAAAAACAATAACTTTGTATCCAAATTTTTTAAGTTAGGGCGTTTTCAAAATTTCAAACCTTATTTTTCAACCCTTAGAAGTGACCTACATCAACCAAAATCTTCGGGGCAAACTAGACCCCAAATGGAGCCTACGTACCAAATTTCATCAAAATCGGTCAATGCTAAGTGGGGAAAGTGCCGCGTACGGCGTATGGCGGACGGCCAAATTTTTATTCGATTTTTGGATTCTACGTCCCTTGAAACGTAAACCAACAAATTTTGAGGGAGGGTTAAATTTTTTTCTTGGTTGATTCCAAAAATTCATTATTGAAAATAATAAACCAAAATTTTCCGTCCGTCCGCCGTACGCCGCACTTTTCTTAGCAACACTGGACCGATTTGGTTCAAATTTGGTATATGGGCTCCATTCGGGGTTTAGTTGTGCCGCAAAGGTTTTGGTTGATTACAGTCACTTCTAAGGGGTGAAAATTAAGGGTTGAAATTTTCAAGACTGCCCTTTTCATCAAGTTTAAATAGTACTGACTTTAAAAAAAATTTTTGAGACTACCAGGAGCTCTGCAGTTTAGATAAATTTAGGAATTGTTTTAGAATGTTCCAAAACGGATTTCAGTAGAAAAACTCGGCGCTTTGCGCCTCGGCGGGGGGCTCCGCCCCCCTGCACCCCCCGGTTTATTTCTTTTTCCATACTCTGTATGAAATCATAGGAATACAGAATGTGTTTTTGCGATGCTAGTCATCCGTTAAATAAAAAACAACAGTAATAAATGTGGAGTCTTTGGCAATAATAAAATAAATAATTGTTAGACATTTAATTTGGTCTAAAACCCTATAAATGTTATATAAATAAATATGTAACTACAAGAAAAATACTATATAAATTGAGAGCTTTCCAACGAATGGTGAACAATTTCTGTGCAATGAACACTGCGGGAGTTCTATTTCCTTACCAACGGCTTGGTTGCACGTGAAAATCATTATAAAAGGCGCGTAACGGTTTTTTCTGTCGCTTTTTCGTGACGATTTTTTATCGGTAGGTCATCGCAGAAACACATTCTGTGTTAAAATGCTATGAAGTCCATTTTAAACGTTTTGACTTTTAGCATGGAACTATGCTTTAGCCTTGGACTCACTTGCCGAAAAATGTCACACGAATATGTCACGCGGAATGGGTAACGCGGATGGGTGACGAAATTTTCTTATGATTTTCACGTACAACCGAGCCGTTGGTAGGGAAATGGAACTTCCGCAATTGTAATCACACAGTAAACGTTCACCATTCGTTGGAAAGCTCCTGATTTATGTCGCATTTGTGTATTGAGTGTTATATTAATGTGTTAGGTGTTTATCCAATAATGCGATATTATAAATAGTTAGTAAACAATCTTATGTGTCGCTAGCCTGGTTCATTACCAGGGAAGTTAGAAAATACCACAGTTCGTATCCATCGTAAAGCATAGTTCCATGTTTCTCGAATTTTAGCCGTAGGCTCAAAGTGAAAAGCATCCGGGGGTCCAGGGGGCTTGCCCCCTGGCGAGGCGCACAGCGCCGAGTTTTTTTGAAATAGCATCATATCTTTTGAAAATTCGCTTATTCCCAACAATTGTATGTTCTGGTAAGATATGACGGCATGAGCGAAGTCATCTTGAATAATAACTATTCGAGGTAATAATTAAGACCTAATGAGAAATGTTTCTAAAGATCGTCAATTATCATCATTCTTATGCTCCTCGTATCTAGCTTAATTAATCTAGAAATTATCACCGCGCTGTACGTGATGTGATGTTAGAGATTATTGTTATCTTGACAAGGGAGATTAGATTCAACCGAAAGATCCTTCGTCGTTCACCCGCGGCTGTTTACCCTTGAAAAGACAACATTGTCAGAAACGATCGAACAGAGGCCGGAAATCGGAGTTTAGCATCTTTTAAGCTAAACAATAATTGGGTACAAGCTCTCGCAAGGGGGTTTAATCCCTTCAAGTTATTCTTGGGTCAGGAGGCGGAGCTGAGACGGTCTCAATATCTCACTGCTCGGGCTATCCCTTGAATCCCCTGGCTTAATATAATCTTGGGGCCTCGTGAATTGCTACAAAAGGAAGGGAAACCGTAGCAAATTCATTCATTTCAGTGACGCCATAGCGTCTTTTCGAGATCCGTACTTTTAACTGTTATGCGGTTAACTAGATTTTGAACATTAGAGAAGGATTGACTTTAGATGAGGGATTTGACCTCTCTGAAGCACCTACAAAATCTTACCGCTCAACTGCGGATTCAACTCAGATTCGTATAACTTCATAGTTTCAACACTCTAGTAAATATTTAATTAATTTAATTTAAGATGGAAACGGAGCTTATGAAAACGTTATCTATTCCTACAAAACAATGAGCTACTAAGTTAAGTTGTTTCACTCCTTCAGACCCAAAAATCCCTCTTGCACTTCAGATAAAAAATGTACATAGCCAGAAGGTTTTACCTCATCCCAACCTTCCTGAGTCAAAGACCATTTTCACATAACCTGAAAAAATTATAGACTAATTCAACCCTATCGGTCAGATTCCACCTTCATAGTAAGGTATAAAACCGCTGTATCCTCCTCCAAGCTAATCCTAGTTGAAGTTGCCCAGGTAGGTGTGGTTGCACCATTCCTATACAGTAGAACTCCAATTATCCGAACTCCGACTATCCGAATCGCCGATTATCCGAATCACTTTCAGAAAAAAATTTGTCCAAAAAAAGTCTAAGTGCGCTATTATTCTTCCCCCCGCGAAGGAGATGTTTGAAAAACAATGATTTTTATTTCTAAACTTGTACATAAGTACATTTTATTTATATTTAAAACATGTGAAAATGTCATGTTTCTTTCATTTAATTCAATAAAAAATGGTGCAATATCAAAACGTAGCTTTTTTTCTCTCCAATGGCAATTTAAAAAAAAAACTCCGATTATCCGAATATTTGATTATCCGAATGGGTCCCGGTCCCCATTAATTCGGATAATTGGAGTTCTACTACCTAATATACGCCTTTCGCCAACCTCAATTGAAAACAGAAGGCTAGCACAATTTGCTGACGACATGGCGATCTTACTAGCTAATGATTCCGTTGAGGGTGCAACCACTGATGCTCAATGAGCCCGTGCAACTGAGACATTTTCTAACTTAAATTAGTTGTAGAGTCGATTCCTAAAGTGTTTCGGTTCTTAGCACGGGACACCCTGTATAGGGCTCCTAGGGCCAAGACACAGTATTGGCGTCCAAAGGTAAAAAGCTGTAGATCTGCGTCCATCGAAAAATTCATTTTTCGAGAAAAACGCAGGCAGAGTTTTTCAGTTCTGGCATTATCATTTTTCAACATTTCCACCTAATTCTTTCACGAGATGATTCAAAATAGGACATTTTTGCGTCTTTTCCCACAAGAAGCAAGAATTTTGGATTTGGAACACATGATTTTATGTGAGCAACTGTTTTTTTTCCGCTGGCATTGATAAAATATCATAGTTTTGATCTTGCTATGGCTTTTGTTGTTGCAGATAAGAAATGAACGCGCGGTACTAAAGAAATGCTTACGAGTCAGCAACACATTGGGACATTTTCATGTGTGTTTTCTTCCACTATACAACAAGATAGTGAAGTAAGGTACCCAAGCATCAAAACAGTTGATTGTTCTCTACGCAACACAGTGAGTCTATTTTATTTATTGGTCGCGTGAGCAAGTTTTCGTAACGATTTTACAGTTTATATGCCAAAACAAAGACATGAAAATGTCAAAACAGTTCATTGTTGTACTGCTCGATAACAAATAAACACCATAGATTGTTGCAAAAAATAAACCCCGTAGAACAAAGACGTAAGGTATCTTTTCGATGGAAGAATCTCTTCTGTTTTTTATCGTTGAAAAATTTTGCAAAACACCCTAGGTAATAGGTATTTTTGAAAAATAACTTTTCTAATAAATTATTCAAATTTTTCTTTCTGAATGGTCCAAAACTCAAAAATCGACAAAAATGGACCCTACGGCTTTTTCACTTTGGATGGCAGAGTAGTTGGAAGATCTAAAGCCGAACTTTGCCAAACAAACTTCTTTTTACCCTCTCAAACCTTGCCAAAACCTCTATTTTCATTTGGCCAGTGTAGAACCTCCAAATTTCCTTTACCAATATTCAAATTGACGGGCTGTAATAAGCATAGTGACAGGTACCAAGCGGAATTTGATCAGTTCAAAATTCACAACTCCAATATTCCTTCTATTTGACGGGCTGGCATAAGCAGAGTGTCAGGTATCAAGAAGTTATGTCTTCCTAACCTCAGACGACCCGGGGCAGGAATTTCCTGGTAACGCTAGTAAAATTCCTTCACATACCAAAACCTATTTTAACACACATTTAAAATAATAAGTACCTATATCAAGTCAAGGCATAATAGGTAAATATACAACGTAAGGCTAGCATTAGCTCTTTCAGAAGTTTTTGTTGTTTGAACACCATCGAATTACACATTGTGTGGGTATTATAAGTACACTAAAACGCGCCGTTCCGAAACGCTAGTGAACATGATGTTCACCTCAATAGATAAAAATAAACAAATTAAAGTGTTTTGTTTGTTCCTAAAGGTGTGGTTGACTCATGCGTATCAGGTAATAACGGTTCACAAGAGACAAACAATGCTCAAGATGTTATCTTTTAGGTAGTCATATGATAAGAACGGTAAAAAGCTGGCGAAAACACCAGATTGTATCTAAATTTAAAATAAAAGTAATTCACAGCACAATATAAAAACCGCTAAAAATTATTACTTGATGGTTTATTGTTTTACTGTACTATAGATCACCTTTCTGCATAGAACGCGGCTTTTCCATTACTAGCAATAACATCGCGATCCGAGAGCTGTGGGTGCCTTTTCATTACGAAATTTGATTCTTGGTTGCTAGGATATCTTTATACAAAGAGTTTTCAAAACGCATTTTGAAAATCACAACCTCTATTTTTCATCCCTTAGGAGTGATCGACACTAACCAAAAGCTTACGGGCACAACTAGATCTCAAATAGAGCCCATATACCAAATTTCATCAAAATCGGTTCATGGTAACCAAGGAAAGTGCCGCGTACGTCGGACGGACGGATTTTTTTCAAATTCGATTTTTGGGTTCTACTTACCTTGAAACGTAAATCATCAAATTTTCGGGGTTTGAAAATTGTTTTTAGCATGGAACATGCTTTAGCCATCACCTAACTGAGCAAAAACGTGACGAAACCGTGGAACGAAAGTAGCGCGGGATTTTGTCATGATTTTCATTTACAACCGACCCGTTTCTAAGGAAATGTATCACCGTTAGTTTTCATCCCACGAAAATCGTTCGTCACTCGTTGAAAAGCCCTCAATTCATGCGTGAATTATATACTGCCAAAAAAGCTGTACAGCTGTAATCGAAGGATCTTGAAACCTAGGCAAGATTATGTTTTGAACGCGGGTTTTTAGTTGTGATGTGTTCTTCGACGCTCGAGATGATTTCGATTTCTTAACAATAAGAATTGTTATTGGCCGAGTGCCAAAATGCTAAAACTAGAGCACTAAAACTCCTTTCTGATTTGAAGAAATCCGTATAATTATGTTATGTCGCCTACACGTTTATGCATGGTAAGAACCAACTTCGATTTAGCTGATTTTGGTTTATTATTTTCAACTAGCTGAAAAGCCTACTAAAAGTAGGCAAAACGCTTCTTCCGACTCTCCCCGCATCCCACTCCCTCCGGCTCCTCCCGCCTCCGATTCCCCCCCTCCCGCCCCTCCGACTCGTCCCGCCTCCCACGACCCCTCCGTGCATACGTACGTACGTACGTACGTACGTACGGTTGGCGTTTTATTATATTAGATAATGAACCTTTGGAATCGACCAAGAAAAAAAAAATTTTAACACCCCCTCAAAAGTTGATGGTTACGTTTCAAGGTACGTAGAATCCAAAAATCGAATAAAAATTTGGCCGTCCGTCCGCCGTCCGCCGTACGCCGTCCGCCGTACGCGGCACTTTTGCCCCTTAGCATTGACCGATTTTGATGAAATTTGGTATGTAGGCTCCATTTGGGGTCTAGTTGAGAGATTGAATTATTCTGAAATGAAATATTGCTAGATGAAATGTATCTTATGTTCAGTTGCAATAAATAAATCACGATAAAAAAAAAAAAAAAAAAATAGTTGTGCCCCGAAGCTTTTGGTTGATGTAGATCACTTCTAAGGGTTCCAAAATCAATTTTGAAATCGCCCTAACTCAAAAAATTTTGACATAAAGGTATTGTTTTTCCTTCAATTTAAGATTCTATAGAATTTTTAGAATTTTTTGAGACCATGCGGAGCTCTGCAGGACAAACCGTTTGCTCTCTACGAGAATTTAAGGGTTTATATTGAAATATATATATATATAAATCAAAACACGAGTGTGAATCGCTAAAGAGGCCTATTCTCCGTTCAAATTAGAGTTGACCAAAATGCGATCGATGGTTGGTGATTTTGATTTTTTTTTTTTCCTTCTCTTCATATTGGATGGTTGGTGATTTTGTAGACGAGTGATCTATATAGAAAAATAATAAACCATTGTGTAATAATTTGCAGCGTTTTATTTATGTACCTAGTTGGCTGGCATCGTTTTTACCAAAAAGTAATCTAAGTAAGGACCTTGTAACCCAGGCTTTCAGTTGCGATGTGTTCTCCGACGTTTCAGATGTTTTCGATTTTCTTAATAATAACAATACCATTGGGACATCAAGGGGTGAATGAAGTGACGAGCAATTTGAAAATGTGGCAGACCCGCGAACTGCTCCGCGGACTAGGCCTGTGGAGGCGTCGCTACTCTCCTAGACTGGGAACGAGCTCGGCGTTCTGTGACTTTCCTGCCTTACTCCTGGTGAGTGATCTCTTCACACATTTTAATATTTTGCGGTTTCCCTTGATACCCAAAATCCATTCTCATTTAATTTCGGACCTATATACGATTAAAGAGTCAATCGATGTATAAACCACACTCCGTTTTGTTGTTGAACCATACCCAATTCATATCTATATTATAATTATTTAATTAATAAAATAAAATCATATTTTTTGAATCATTGGGTAGAAATACGAGCTGGTTATTCCATCAGAATATTTCCAACTCTATTTATAAAAGCAGGTCCGTGAAGAGCTAAATTAAATCAACAGATAACAAATTCCCAGTAAAAGGAAACAGCAAACATGCAAAACACGGCTAAAGCATGTTCCATGTTTCTTGAATTTTAGCCGAGGGCTCTAACCAGGGCAGTAACCATCCGGGGGTCCAGGGGTTCCCCCTGGCGAGGCCCGAAGGGCCGAGTTTCTTGCTCGATTCCAAAGGTTCATTATTGAAAATGATAAACCGAAATTGGTTATGTGAGAGATCAAAACTAAATCTTGTTGGTAACTTGTCTTAACTATAACTTTTCAATTTGATGCATATCACGTCAGGTGCGGGTCGATGGACAGTTCATCAAATCGTCTCTGCTCGTGTGCGGGATGATGGACAGGTAATTATGAAAAGCATTTGACATGACTGTGGTTTTCGATTGCTCCTCAGCCTAATTTCGATTTTAATATTGTAATCGATGTTGAATCTCGATCTATTTCGATTTCTTAACGGACTGGTACCTTCAGTTCCACGATCGATGGGATATTTTTCAATTACCGATCATTTGAAGTTGAAAAATCGATTTTCTCGAATATTTTCGTCTGTTAGGCATTAAAAAAATAAATCCTTATAATATAAGGATTTATTTTTTTATGGTTTTGCATATTATGGTTTTGCTCCTCAACACCTTCTGAGTAAGAATAAATCGTTTCTATGTCTTTTAACTTCGGAGGAAGACGAAGAAACTGTCAGGAAAAAAGGTGTTGTCTGCAGAGGTTGGTGCTGTGCGGGTCTAGTCTATATGCGCATTACTCATTGTTACTGCGCCGAGAAAAATTCCTCGCCTCGGCCGGATGATGGACAGATAATCAAAAAAAAAAAAAAATTAATTTGACGAAAAAAATGCGATTTTTGTTGTGTCATAATTATGAGCAGAAGCGATGGAAAACCTGCATTAGGCGCTGATTTGCTCGAAAAAACGTTTCAGGACGCGGCGAAACTCGGGAATAGGCTCCCGCAGCCAACGTGATATTCAATGAAAAACTAGATGTTGCAGACATGAGAATTTAATATTTTTATACCTTCAAAATAATTATTTGGCATCGATGATACTTCGAGTTCTAAATTATGATTTGAAATGTTATTTGCATATGTTGAATGTTGTTGATGAAAAAACAAAAGATTAATAGAAAAAAGTTGTATCCGATTACAAGAAGAGTTTGTTGTACAAAGAGAATTAGGCAAAATACAAATATTTGTAATAGGAGTCATTAGTCTGCCAAATTGTATAAAACTAGTGCATCAAGATAAAAAAAAAACTAGCCTAAGGTGTGTGAGAGGTGTCGTTTCAGGTTAGTGTTTTACCCAGGTGTAGGCTGGAAGAATTATCCCTTTGATCACTAAAAGTTTAATTATTAATTGTAACGAAAAGTCAAATGATCAATCTGCATTATTTATTATAATTAAAAACAGATCGATTTTTAGGTAGATACAACATACTGAGGTAGATGTAGGTGTAGGTGTTATGAATCAAGATGATAATTTGAAATAAACGCCACTCGACACTACACTTTCCAAGGTTCTGGCAGTGGTGCAAATAAAGTTTATATATATATTTTAAAAACAATTTGTCGAATGTACAGGGCACACGCACCAAGATGAGGATTGACGAGAAAGGTCGAAGATCTTCAGTTATTGAGGTAGATGTAGGCAGTCAGGTAGGTGGCGATTCCGAGCCAAGTGATGTAAGGAAAAAGAAGAACTGCAGCCAGCGGTCTCACTCTCCAGAATACCACGATGGTCAGCACGACGAGGACGTCAGTGATGCAGATTTCAACGAGGCCCTAAACAGGAAAATTCAAGTGCAGTACGGTTAAAAGCTCTATATTTTATTGCGAAAATTAGATTGATTCGCTCGTGCTTTTGATCAGTTATTTTTATTTGTCAAAGAAGTAATTTATATTTTTAAAAACAGACAACGCACAAGTAAAATAGCGATTTAATGTTGGTTACTCTGACACTTCGGGGCAGCTGTGGAGATCCAGAGATGTTTTCGGTTACACTAGTGATACCATGGTCCAATTAGGGTTAATTCTGGTGAATGATAGTTTCACCTTATTATTACAGATGACAAATCTTGATAAATGTGTCCAAAGAACAACTATGAAAAGCGTTTTTACTTTCCTCGAATCACCTAACAAGTGAAAAGGAAAGTATTGCAATCATGAGGAAACGGACTTTTTTCAAACCATGTTTCTGACTGATGTACGTTAATGTGTATGTAATACGATGATGATCTATACGAACAAAGAAAAACAACAACACAAACGGTGGATACAGCTTTCGTACAAGTACCTACGCAACCACGAGAGACATTTTATGTCTTACTTGTTGTAAGCTCAAAGGCTTGTTTCCGAAGAGTTTTAAAGACATTTGTCAAACGACTTGTTTGTCAAACGACTGTTTGTCATGCGACTTGTGGTCAAACGACACGTTGTCAATACGACGTTTAGTCAAACGACGTTTAGTCAAACGACTATCGCAAAACGACACGTTGTCAAACGACTGTTTGCCGCTGGCTGTTTGTCATACGACGTTCGGTCAAACGACACTTGTCAACACGACGTTTAGTCAAACGACTTTTAAGTCAAACGACTTTCGTCAAACTTGTAAACTCAACTTTGTCCTAAGCTAGTGCTCAGCCTGAAAAGGCTAGGTTTGCACACGCTTAGCTGAAGAGATCCGAAAGATCGAAACGAAGTACCAAACAGAACTGATCACCACTGAAAGTGGGATTTTGAAACGTGAAACTGTACCAAACGCATTCTTGATGCAGAAGGGGCAGTAGTTTTGTTTCAGTGTAGATGGGACTTTGGTCAATCGTTTTCGTCATACGGTGACTCATCATGTCTTATGTCTTATACACTCATTTTATGTCTTATGTTTAATAAATTGAGAGCTTTCCAATGAGTGGTGAACGATTTTTGTGGGGTGGAAAATGAGGAAGTTAGTTTTCCCTAGGAACGATTGGATGTACGTGAAAATCATCAGAAATTTCCGCGTAACGCTCCCCTCGTAACGCTCCCCTCATAACGCTCCCCGCGTGACGATTTTTCATTTATGTGCCATAGTAAAGACATAAAATGTCAAATTGATTTAGAATTTAGAGGATAATGAACGATGCAAAAATACCCGTCAAAATCGGTCGAACTAATCAAAAGTTGAGCATAATGTCCTGAAATAGCCTATTCCCTTCCAAAGAGATTGCTGTATAAATCTGCCCAAGAAAGTGCATGTGTATAAGTGTAAAAATAAGAGAAACAAAAATCAAAGAGGTGGGATAATGTCAGGTCGTATGCGTTGAGCAATACGAGAGCGGTGACGTCACCCATTAGCTGCTCGAAACTACTCTTGAGATTGTAGGTGTTGATGCTCCGGGGCACACACTACAGTCAGTGCTCGAAGTAACGTATTCTATCGATTAAAACTTATAGAAGATCTTCTAATACTGACAATACAAAACTTTTACTTATAATAGTGGTCAGCATTTTGCATGACGGTTAGTTTCACGTGTAATAGGGTTCTGAGATGAAAAACTTGCTCGCCGAGTTTTGAATCATTATTTAATAAAAAAACGCTGCAAATTATTAAAAAAAGGTTTGTTATTTTTTCTACATAGATCACTCGTACGCAAAGAACACGGCTTTGCCATTACCAACCATAGATACTACCTACCTACTTCACAATCAAGTTTATTTGGAAGAAATAAACGCTTCATGTTCAGTTCGAAGAAACAGGGAGTTGAGGTTGCCTTAATTATTGGGAAATTCGATTACTGGTTGCTAAGGACGCAAAACTGAGTACAACTCGAAGAAACAAACAACAATCGCATTTTGGTCAGCTAAAATTTGAACGGAAATTAGGCCTCTTTTGCGATTCACACTCGTGTTTCTGATTTATCGTAAGTCCAACTCTTAAGTTCTCGTAGGGAGCGAAGGTTTGTCCTACAGAGCTCCGGGTGGTCTCTAAAAATTCTAAAAATTCAATACTATTTAAAATTGGTGAAAAAACGATACCTTTTTGTCGAGAGTTTTCGAGCTGGGCACTATTGAAAATTTCAACCCTTAATTTTCACCCCTTAGAAATGACTGACATCAACCAGAAGCTTCGGGACACAACTAGACCACAAATGGAGCCCATATGGACGCAAAACCTAGCCTTAAATATTGGGAAATTTGATTACTGGTTGCACAAAACTGAGTAAACTCGAAGAAACGAACAACGAAAAAAAATTTGGTTAGCTAAAATTTGAACGGAGATTAGGCCTCTTTTGCGATTCACACTCGTGTTTCTGATTTATCGTAAGTCCGATCCTTAAGTTCTCGTAGGGAGCGAACGGTTGGTCCAACAGAGCTCTGGTTGGTCTCATTCGATTTTAAAAATTCAATACTATTTTTAATTATGAAAAAACAAAACTTAATATCGAAATTGTTTGAGCTAGGCGTTTTGAACATTTTTGCCCTTATTTTTCAACCCTTACAAAACAAAATACAAAAACCAACTTGATATCGAAATTGTTTGAGCTAGGCGTTTTGAACATTTTTACCCTTATTTTTCAACCTTTAGAAGTGACTGACATCAACAAAAAGCTTCGGGGCACAACTAGACCCCATATGGAGCCCATATACCAAAATTCATCAAAATCGGTCTATGGGAACCAAGGAAAGCGTACGACGGACTTTTTATTCGATTTCCGGATTCTACGTACCTTGAAACGTAAACCAACAAACTTTGAGGGGGGTATTTTTTTTTGGTCGATTCCAAAGGTACATTATTGAAAATAATAAACCAAAATCAACAAAACACCTTCGAAAAAACCCAATCGTGGATAGATTTATAAATGTTGCGACTCTTATAAAAACGAGTTTGAAAGGTCTATCACCATCAAATAGCTTTATCAAATCACGTTTCATGCTTTGAATTTGTATCTACATCGTAAGTAGAAGCGTTTACCTAATTAATTTTATTCATTAGCATGATGCCACTCTCGGGAAGCAAGATTGTCACATTCCATTATGTGAGTATTTCGGATTCATGATCAATAATAATAATTAAGCTAATGGTTTTCCTCCAAATAATTGCTTACAAATTCCTGGAATATAGCAGGAAGCGTGGTGCATTATAATCTGTAATGTCCATTTAAATTTGAATGAATTATATATACGAAGTTTGACAATTTAGAAAACCATCTACTTGATCATAAGATCCAGTTTAATTACTAGTATACATCCTGTAATGATCCATTAACTTCCTACTTTCAGTTTTCCAGTAAAGAGACATAAAGAGTCTCTGAGTGACTCATCATACAGGTAGGCAGAGTGAGGTACGGGGGTAGAACACCTCCTCGTCTGACGTCACCCTCCTCCACTCTCCTTTTACCTTGTTACAGGTAGTATAAAAGGACGACTCAGGGCTTACCCTTTATGCATTCTACCACAGCAAATCGACTTGATCATTTCTCTCTTCTTTGTCACATCTTCGCAGCCCAAGTTCCACGGAGGTATCGGTACAGACAGCATCTCCATCCTGCATAGACCCATAGAAACCAACAGGCCATCGAAAAGGCCATCGCCTTCACTTGACAACACGCTGACATAACACATTCAATTCATTTTTCATTCATTTAACTGCGAACCGGGCTCTTTTGCTCCCTTACTGCCAAAGGAAGGAAGATGTCCTGGAGCGTGTCCTCCAAATCTCAATTGCATTTTGCGTTTATTCCATTTTGAACAATTTTAGTTCCGTGTTTTCCAGTCTGTATGTTGGTCTCACTGTGGCCAAATACTTGTCTCGGGTGTCACTAGGATAAAATCACTCCCCTATTTCGGAGAAATGTTCAGGATTCCTGACAGAGTCCCATGGATTTTGTTCGAATGAAACTATTTGTGTACGCGCGAACGAGATTTTCTGTACACGAGTGCGGACAGAAAACCCCAGGATTCCCCCCCAGGGAATCCCCCCCAGGATTCCCCCCCCAGAATTTTCCCCCCCCCAGGATTTTCCCTTTCCCAGGATTTCGAAGCAATTATCACAAGATAATTGGCCACCGCTTTTATGTAATATACAAAAACATAATCAGGAACAACTTCTCAATCGTTTTGGATGAATATTTGGTGTCTTGTTTTTGTAGTTTCTTTAATTTTTAGTTTGGTACATGTAAATTTATACTAAATTGAATAAGTAATGAATGGTCAACCTACAGAAAAAGGTTCTTATAAAAATGGATGGGATCTGGACCACTGACATGAAGTGAGAAAGGAATTTTTCGAAGATAACCAATAACTAACACTTTATAAGTTGATAACTGAATAGGAACCCCCTGTTGACAAATCATTGACATAAAAATAAAAGGCATATACATATATTTTAATTATAGTTTCCTCTAATTAATTCTAGTCGTAATTTTAATTATAACTAGTTTTGTTTATGCAAATGTTAATCCCCATGTTTAGGGCTGATGAAGACTCCAAAGAACAGTCGAAACATGTATCAGATTAAAAAAAAACGTCTGCCAAGTGGGTGTGGCACATAGCTTCCTCGTATTCATAACCCGACTGTATAGATGATCCCATGCATAGTAGTTAATCTCAAAATACCAATTTCTAAGTACCTTCCACTACCCTCATAGGGGACCATCTACACGCTAATCTGGACAATCTTAGAAAATTTCATCAAATTCGGATGAAAAATTAAGTGAGTAGATGTATGTGATTGGATCAAAAAAATACTTAGCCTTGGCTGGGATTCGAACCCGCGACCCCTGGGGGACAGTTGAAGTTACGGCTGTTACAAGTAATTCACGTTTGCGCATGCGCAATCGCTTCTATCAGTCCGGGGATGATGATTTTCATAGGGGACTATCTACAACCTAATCCACATAATCCCTGAAAATTTCATCGAAATCGGGTGGAAAATGTGGAAGTTATGGCCGTTACAAGGGAATTCACGTTTGCGCATGCGCAGTGGCTACTATCAGTCCGAAGGTGATGATTTTCATATGGGACCATCTAAATACTAATCGGTAATATCCCTGAAAATTTCATTGGAATCGGATGGAAAATGTTGAAGTTATGGCCGTTACAAGGAATTCACGTTTGCGCATGCGCAGTCGCTTCTATCAGTCCGGGGATGATGATTTTCGTAGGGGTAAAAATGAAAAAAAAAACTAAATTTTACAAACGAAGGAGATCTTCCCAGAAATTTATCTTATTTTCATCTATATTTTAATTTATTTTCAAATGATATACCTAATACTTTGGGATACGAGTTTTATTTCTAAATCCTTACTCAAACGCACAATATTCGGGAATCATACGTCCGTGTTACCCTGTGTGAGAATGCTAAAACACCTACCCAACTTGGGAGAATTTTTGTTTATATTATATTCAAAGATACAATCTAAAGCGGGACTACGTCGAATAACAAGCATAGAATTTCATGTATTTCTAATTCAGTAATTTGAAGATTTGACATAGATATTTTGTAAGATGAAAACAGAAATACTCGTACTTCCATTCAAGATGACTCATTGACAATGTGTTTGTCAAATTAATCAAAATTCTTGTCAGCAGAAGCAATAAATATTTATTGTGAAACTTCGTTTATTGCTTTGGCGCGACTCCAAACCAGGCGCCTCACTCTTCCCCCTAGAACTGTTGAAAACTCACCCAGCCAAACATCATCGATCAAATAAACTCCAAAGTGCGAACTCTATATCAACACTTGGTCCACGATCTTGTTTTTAATGGCTTCGAAAAGCGAGGAAATAAAATCTTCTCTTGGAACATGGAAAATTTGAACAACGCACCATGAACGCGTTATGAATTTCCGGTGGCCTACGAGTCCAGTTTCCTAAATAGGTTGTGCACGTGGGACAGCACGTGGTAGTTAATTTTCGGCAGGTACACCTACTAAAACTTCGATGAAGCATAGAGCGGGCGAAAGGTTCTTTAGTGAAAATTAGGAGTGGGCTGACCAATCGCTCTTTGAAATTACCTCTTCGCTTACCGCTGAAGTGCTATGTTTCGGCGTCGTTTATTATGGTACGGAGGGGTGGATGTTGACTGTTGCCTTATGCAATAAACTCCAGGCATTTGAAATGTGGGCATCTGGGTTGACAGAGTTACTAATGTGGAGGTATTGCGTAGGATAAAACGCTGCAAATCATTGCCCAAAGGTTTACTATTTTCTGTATAGATCACCCTTCTGTATAGATCCCTCCCTACCAACCGTAGGTACTTACTACCTACTAGGGTAATTTTAAAAATTTCAACCCCAACTACCAACCAAATGGAATTGAAGGGTTGAAATTTTCAAAAATGTCCTAGTAGGTAGTAGGTACCTACGGTTGGTAGGGAGGGATGTATACAGAAGGGTGAGCTATACAGAAAATAATAAACCTTTGGGCAATGATTTGCTGCGTTTTTTTTTTACCTACCTTCCTCATTTATTGTACAATGATATCTGGGGGAGACCATGGATCGTCAATGTTATGATCGAGGATCAATCCAATGAATCACAGAATGTGTTTTCTGAGGCGCCCTGTGGAATTTCAACATCTTGGGTCGACCAAGAGCGAATGTACCTCCCTCAGCTAAATTGTATCGCTCCATCGGGTAAATTATTCTCATCACCAAGGGATCTTATGACCCTTTCACTTAACAGACATTTCTGAATAAAATAACTTCCGTAACAACACATTCAGTTAAAAAAAATCGATTCTTTCCAGATTAAAAACGCTGCAAATTATTACACAATGGTTTATCATTTTTCTATATAGATCACTCGTCTGCAAAGCCACCAACTATCCAGCATGAAGAAAAACATCGATCGCATTTCGGTCAGCTATAATTTGAACGGAGATTAGGCCTCTTTTGCGATTCACACTCGTGTTTCTGATTTATCGTACGTCCAAACCTTAAATTCTCGTAGTGAGCGAACGGTTTGTCCTACAGAGCTCCGGGTGGTCTCAAAAAATTCTAAAAATTCTATAGAATCTTAAATTGAAGGAAAAACAATACCTTTATATCAACATTTTTTGAGTTAGGGCGTTTTCAAAATTTCAAAATTGATTTTGGAACCCTTAGAAGTGACCTACCTCAACCAAAATCTTCGGGGCAGACCCCAGAAGGAGCCTACATACCAAATTTCATCAAAATCAGTCAATGCTAAGTGGCAAAAGTGCCGCGTACGGCGGACGGACGGCCAAATTTTTATTCGATTTTTGGATTCTACGTACCTTGAAACGTAAACCATCAAATTTTGAGGGGGTGTTAAAATTTTTTTTTTCTTGGTCGATTCCAAAGTTTCATTATTGAAAATAATAAACCAAAACAAGAAGAAAGTGCTAAATTTGTTATAGCAATAATTTATATAGTATTGAATGAGCTATGAGGGCAACATATTAAAATAAAATTCCTTTTATTTTATGTTACCAATATAATATCGAGCTTAATAATGCAAGGAAAGCTCAGAAAACAGTCATCTAAAAATATAATGATACCCCTACTAGTTCCACCACCACAATAAAAAAAAAACTTTGTTAATGGGCGTTAACATAATTAATAATTTTGTTGGTCTGGCCTTTCTAATGCGCCTTTGTAATCCCTTTCTGATGGACGAGATTAAATATGTTGAGGGGAGAAGAAGTGAAGCGACATTTCCTCGTTTTATGGTTTACTTGATGAGTGCACTTTAGCTTTAAGCATCTTTAGAACTTTGTGAAAATTTCCATAGTGATCACGTCTTTAGGAACAATGTAGGGCCAATTCGTATACATTCACATTATATTAATCACATAGATCACTAAGGAAATAGCCCCAAAGTTCTGGAGGGCAGTCAACAAATAAACCATAAAACGAGGAAACGCCGCTTCAATACTCCTCCCCGCAACATAATTATTCATCAATAATAATAATAATAATTATTATTATTATTAATAATTGAATAGCTGGGCAGAACAAGGGGGTAAGCGACATAATCTGAATATGCAGATAAGCATCAAAAACTTTGTTCCGAGTGGGGTTACCGGCTGCACCTCTCTCAAGTTCCACTCTTCCCAGTGTTGCCTGTACGATATTTAAATGGGAAAAAATATTCCCACATTGTCAGATAGGTTGTCTGTACGATAATCCTGTTCTTCCCGGCCATTAAATTATTCCTTTTAATAATTAAGAGGAATAATTATTATTCCTCTCATTTGTTATTATAAAAAATATTTTTTCCATACTCCATAGTTAAGTGGTAATATAATACAATAATTTGTACTTACCCAAATCAACAAGTGGTAATGAAAAAATATTGGTGTCCAAGCCCAGTTGAGACCAAGTTGAATCAAGTAGATTACGAATGGAGCAAATGCATTTTCTAGAATAACACAAAATTGTTTGTTTGAGACATATTTCAAGTACAATCCTAAGTTATGGATATGCCTACCTATGGAAGTTATGCTTCAACGTATATGAAGATCTCTAGTTGTGTTCACAGATACAATTTATTTGGTAATAGATAGTAAACGTTCGCAATAGTTTTCTTCGCAGTGGTCTTGGAATGAGCGTACAATTTTAAGTACCCGATTATTTGTGTTCAGGAAACTTTGACAGCAAACTCATTTTCTCATTTCAATTCATGTTTTTTGTTTATAAGTGAAGTTTTATAATTTATTTTAAAATTGAAAAACATCTACATCTGTCTGAAGTTCCGTAAAATCTCGAATTTGTCGTGAATTTTTTTTTTCCACAACTGGACTGGACCCCTAAATATGTACGTGTCTTGAGTTCTCGTCCTCTTAGCGGTGGGATCTTTTAGAGAGAGGTAATAATGAGAAATGAAGAAGTATGCAGATCTCAAGAAGAACGAACGAGGTGCTGGGCTAGACGATGAGAAATATTGAGTCTATGGTGAGTTTGACTTTAAAGCAGTACATCGACATTGAAAAATTGATTTGGCCGGAATTTCGTCGGGTGGGTGCCACGATGATAATATTCGTACTTAGTCTGTTGGAAATGGCACAGAGTGGGTCATATAAGTGGTACCTAGTTGCTTTTTGCGGAACAGGACCAGGAATTTGCAACAAGGGCAGAGAAAGCATAATGTTTGTTGGAATTGTTTAATACATGGGCATCTGAGCAGGAGAACGATCAGGAGGTATAAGTAGGAAACTTGTAGAGAGAAATTGAGATAATAAAAAGTGAATTCGTTCGTTCTGTGTTATAATTTATACGTTAAGGAGAACCGTTATAGCATTTAACGATATAACACAGTCGTGTATGACTAGGTACTTGAGAACAATAAGTAGCATAAGTATTCGTAATAGGAGTAAGTAGAGTAAGTAATAAAGATTGTTCAAGAAGAAGAAGAAGTTGGTTAATGAAGCTGTTAGTTGTTAGAATGGCTGGTACTGATATCCGCCAAAAATGTCAATTATCTGCTCAAATAGTATTTAACTGCACCAAGACTTTGCCATATTTAATTCTCTCTGTTTTCCCCGATAATTGGCTCGACCTACATTTAATTCGGTTAACAAAACTAATTCTGATCCCAGAATCCTGAAGAAATTTTCCTGACAGAACTTGGGGGGGTGAGTGTCAACAACACAGGCATAAATACGAGTACGTTCGCGAATTTTAATTTCGAACATGTTGTTTAGTAACCCAAGAATTCCTGGGGATTTCCCATTGAATCAGGATTTAGTTCTTTCAATATCAACCGACAAACATTGAAACAAAAGTTGTATACCTTTCTACTGCACAAAAAAGTTCATCCAATAATTTAGTTAGTATGATGAGGATGTATCATATAAATATCATATTGAGCGGTATGAGAGTCTGAAACTTGTAATTTTGATAACGGAAAAGTGGACCGCCCTCATCCCTCACCCTTAGCCACCACATTAATTTCTAAAGAGTTGCGAGCCTTGAATTTGAATTGCATTTTGAAATCCATGATCTACAATACCAACATGTAAATTAGAGTCCACTAGCCCCCCCCCCCCCCTCCGCCATGGTGTCAGCCTGGCACCACAGCGCTAATTCGTCGTAACAATGGCTTTTTGGTTTATTATTTTCAATAATGAACCTTTGGAATCGACCAAGAAAAAAAAATTCTAACACCCCCTCAAAATTTGATGGTTTACGTTTCAAGGTACGTAGAATCCAAAAATCGAATAAAAATTTGGCCGTCCGTCCGCCGTACGCCGTACGCCGTAGGCGGCACTTTTGCCACTTAGCATTGACCGATTTTGATGAAATTTGGTATGTAGGCTCCATTTGGGGTCTGGTTGTGCCCCGAAGCTTTTGGTTGATGTAGGTCACTCCTAAGGGTTCCAAAATCAATTTTGAAATTTTGAAAACGCCCTAACTCAAAAAATTTTGATATGAAGGTATTGTTTTTCCTTCAATTTAAGATTCTATAGAATTTTTAGAATTTTTTGAGACCACGCGGAGCTCTGTAGGACAAACCGTTCGCTCTCTACGAAAATTTAAGGGTTTATATTGAAATATATATATATATATAAATCAAAACACGAGTGTGAATCGCAAGAGAGGCCTAATCTCCGTTCAAATTAGAGCTGACCGAAATGCGATCAATGGTTGGTGATTTTGATTTTTTTTTGATTTTTTTTTTTGATTTTTTTTTTTTTTTCTTTTTCTTTCATATTGGATGGTTGGTGATTTTGTAGACGAGTGATATATATAAAAATAATAAACCGTTGTGTAATAATTTGCAGCGTTTTCTCTGTTGGGTTTGGTAGGAGGCCCAAAGAAGATCACAAGTGTATTCAAGGTGAAACACCCACGAAATACGCCATTCTAGTGTACTGGCACCTTGGTGACGCCACTGATTTAATCCACGGTGACACTAAGAATACCTAATTGATGACTATTCAGAGATATATTGATTATATTTTTCAAAAACCAAGCAAATCGGTTGGAAACTGAGGACAGCGCAGATTACACTAGATTGTGTCACATACACACACAGACATACTCCTATAGTTTTTTTTCTCGTAGGTTTGGATACAGAATCTTCTTAAACAGATTCCTACGTGGTTTATTGTTTCATCCGTTAAGTGCAATCCTCCTTCACCCCAAACTAATCGCATAAGGACGCCCAAGTCTAACTGAGGGAAGTCCTAACAACAGCTGACGTTGGCGGATTTCAATGCATCGGTGGGCGGTGTATTTTTGCGGGTACGTGGGACTGGACTTTGTAACTATATTGAACTCTGGTGTTTGGACAATAAATAAGTTGCATAGACACTTAATCGACTGCAAGTACTTACGTCCATCTTTTATTACTACCAAGAAAGATGCTACACCCATCAAGCAGTAGAGGACCGTCCACATGGGAGCGAACAACCATCCTGGGGGGGTGATTGGCGCTTTGTGAAGTGACTGAAAAGTAACAAATTCACGTTAATTCCAAGTCAATAATAATAATAACATCTATAACATTCTAAATTCAACCTCATTAAACAATTTATTTATTTATTTGATCATAGATTGTCTCCGTCAGCGCAATTAAATGTAAATTGTAAAGTTAGCGCTATAGGTTTCTTTATAAACACATGAAAGTACCGATTACATTAATTAAAAGAGGTTGAGCCCTCATTCAAATTCGAACTGCATCTTTATCTACATCTACGGATTCTATTAATATTTCACTTGGGAACTTGAAGGCCGTAAATCATCGAGCTTGTACAGAACTTCTTACATAGATATCTTATATACAGGGTGTTTCACGAAAAGGTTACACCCCCCTTCATTTCCGCAAAATACAGCGTAAAAAATTCAGACCAACGCAATCCTTCATGATTTTTTGTGAGGATCTCAGGAAAAATACTTTTGCGGAAAAAAAGTTGCGCGCAATCGTGCGCAATTGACACTAACTTCATTTTTTCAAATGGAACTCCCCCTTTTTATAACAGATTCGGATTCTACGTCAAATTTCATGAGAAATTCATACCCACATCGATTTGTTTTATTGCGCGCAACCTGGCTTTTTGAACGCTCTAAGTTGCGCAAAAATTAGGTTTTGGAGAACCCTTAGTGTGGCACATTTTTTTCATCATTTTTAACGCTGAATCACAGGGTGTCATCCGTTTTGAGAAAAACCATGATTTAAGAGGAAAAATTAACATTTCTTTCACAAAAACATCAGTTTTGAGGTCGAAATCATGTTTATTTTTATTTTCTCACCTCCTTTTGAACCACGGGCTTGAAACCGTCTACGTTGGAGTTAAAAATAAAAACTGACAGCATGATCATGCTTGAACTGAATAAAATTACCTAAAAACTCATAACGATTTAAAAAGAGCGATTTTTTCACTGAAAACAACCGAATTTTTGGCCGCTATTTTGAAAAATTCCGGTCAAATTGAAAAACGGGATGTCACCATGTTATTTAGCGTCAAAAAATGATGAAAAACATGTGCCACACTAAGGGTTCTCCAAAACCTAATTTTTGCGCAATTGTGGAGTTGCGCAACTTAGAACGTTCAAAAAGCCAGGTTGCGCGCAATAAAACAAATCGATGTGGGTATGAATTTCTCATGAAATTTGACGTAGAATCCGAATCTGTTGTAAAAAAGGGGGGTTCCATTTGAAAAAATGAAGTTAGTGTCAATTGCGCACGATTGCGCGCAACTTTTTTGGGCAAAAGTATTTTTCCTGAGATCCTCACAAAAAATCATGAAGAATTGCGTTGGTCGGAATTTTTTAAGCTGTATTTTGCGAAAATGAAGGGGTTTGTAACCTTTTCGTGAAACACCCTGTAGATAATCAAGGCGGCCCATTTGGTGAAACAATGAACCACTGAGTAGAAATGTTCTGAATAATATCTATTTCATCAATCGTAATCACATCTCCATGTCAGGAATATTACCTTCATGGTGATGTAAAATATACGATTAAGGCACATCAACTTTTGAAAGTTAAATTAGAAATCATTTCGCAAAAAATTATGTTTAATTTTTTAAAAAGTTTTTCTCATTGACCTATTTTGAAGACAGTGATTTTGCTTCCGAGTCTATCAAGGTAGCGGAAGCTTAGTTTTCACTTTTCAAGGTTGAAAAAAATGTTCTCCAAAACCAAAATTTCCTCACGCGTTTCACTTTTCAGACCTTCCTGAACAATTTTGGTTCCGTGTATGTCTGTCTGTCATGAAATCCTTGCCGCAGCCATAACTTCTACATTTCTCTTCCGATTTCGATAATATTTTCAGGGATTGTACGGGTTAGAGTTTAGATGGTCCCCTATGAAAATCTTCACCCCCCGGGCTGATAGTAGCCACTGCGCATGGGGCCTAACGTGAAATCCTTGCCACAGCATAACTTTCCTACTGCATTTCCTACCTGATTTCGATGAAATTCACGGGAATTATGCGGGTTGGCGTGTAGATAGTTCCTTACGAAAAACATTGCACCCACACTGATAGTAACCACTGCGCATGCGCAAACGTGTATTCTTTGTTACAGCCATAACTTCTACATTTTCCATCTGATTTCGATGAGATTTTCAGGAATTATGCGATTGCGGTGTAGATGGTCCCCTATGGAAAATCATGGCCCCCAAAATGAAAGTATTTTGTGTGCATGCGCAAATGTGAATTCATTGTAACAGCCATAATTTCCACATTTTCCATCCGATTTCAATGAAATTTTCAGGGATGTTACAGATTAGTTCTTAGATGGTCCCCTACGAAAATCACTACCTTCGGAATGACAGTACCCACTGCGCATGCGCAAACGTGTATTTCCTTGTTACAGCCATAACTTCTACATTTTCCATCTGAATTCGATGAAATTTTCAGGAATTTTGCAATTGCGGTGTAGATGGTCCCCTATGAAAATCATGGCCCCCAAAATGAAAGTATTTTGTGCGCATGCGCAAATGTGAATTCATTGTAACAGCCATAACTTCCACATTTTCCATCCGATTTTCAATGAATTTTCAGGGATGTTACAGATTAGTACTTAGATGGTCCCCTACGAAAATCACAACCTTCGGAATGACAGTAGCCACTGCGCATGCGCAAACGTGTATTTCCTTGTTACATCCATAACTTCTACATTTCCCATCTAATTTCGATGAAATTTGCATGAATTATGCAAGTTGGGGTGGAAGCGGTCCCCTATGAAAATCATGGCCCCCAAAATGTAAGCATTTTGTGCGTATGCGCAAAAATAAAATCCTTGTAACAGCCTTCTATATATTTTTCACAATATTCAGAGATTGTGAGGATTGATGGGTAGACTGATTGTGGTGATAGTGGTAGGTACTTAGAGATTGATGTTTTGAGATTAAGTACTATGCATCGGATCATCTATACAATCGAGTTATGAATACGAGGAAGCTGTGTGCCACACCCAAGTTGGCACACGTTTTTTCGAATGCTTTTCCATTGGTTAGATCCGTTTTTAATGATCGCTCATTCAAATTGACGGTCAAATATTGATTAATTATTATTGTGGTTGAGATATTTTGATGAAAGTGATTCTTTAATAATAATTATTACATTGAACGTACTTACATTGCACGAACTGTCCAAGAAATTGACTTCCTAAAAAATTGTTTGTACAAAAATCCATCAGTTCCTTTCGAACTCAACAGATGGATATTAGAGCTAAAATTTTGACGCTCTAAAGCACGTTTAATAAAAACCAAATATTAAATACTCAAAACTAAAGTAAGTATAATTTACTTACTATTATGTAAGTATATTATACAGTTGTAATATGCAGTATATTATGCTGTTACTAAAGTATGGTATGAATGTTACTCAAACTTACGTTGTACCAATCCAGGTCAAAGGTGAAAGCGCCAACCCATCCTCCAATGTTTGGCAGTAGCACGAGTGCTGATAACAGTAAAGTATGCTTCGTTATCATTTCAACACTATTTGAACACTGTTCTCGAGTTGATGTAACGTGCGTTGGTACCAGAAGGAACACTGGAGACGCTCGAATGAAAGCGAGATTTCTTCGATAACGCACTCGGTACTGAATGGTTTCTGCGTCGTATAAATAATGGTCGACAGTCGGGGCATTTCCACAGATAAGGTTTGTTATCATCGGACCGTGATAAATCAATTTGGTATGTAATCAGTTGGCAAGGACTCTGTTTCTAAAAATTCGTTTTATACCCACATTTCCCTGACAGTGGTTGATAATAACTTGGTATGTACATTTATAAATATTGATCCTTTTATTCCCAAAAAAATCAGACCGAAACTTTTTCAAGTGTTTTCTCTATATACCTACCGAATGCAAAGCTCTACAGATCCCAGTTTCCACTTCAAAGATCGGTAAGAAAATATTGACGCTCCAAATCAACATCAATCAATATCAATATCATAAATATCATGTTTTTTCAATTTTTCAGCTTTTTCAATTTTGCCCGCCTTTTTGGAAAAACTCGCGCACTGCCTAATCAGGTTCGCATGCAGTTTGATGAGGCACTACGGTCTTCTCTTCCCACTACTAGGATCGAATCTGATAAAATTTGGTAAGTAAATCGGCTCCATTCAGGGCCTAATTGTGCTCCTAAGGTTTTTGTTATTGTCAGTCACTTCTAAGGGGTGAAAAAAGGGGCAAAACATGTTCAAATCGCTTGAAACTTTCGATTTACAGGTATTGCTTTTTCTTTACTCAATTGAAAATCTCGACCATTTTAAAGTATTTTTGACACACGGTTGGTCCTACAAAGACCAACCGTTTGCTATTACTTGCTCTTGCTCAATTACTTCTTGTTTGTCCAATTACTTAGTGAATAAATAATTACTGACGTTTGTCATCAATTTAGAATAGGTAGTGTTCAAGATTTAAAACGAATGAGACCATCCAGAGCCCTGAACGATGATCGTGGGTTAAATGAGGGTTGTTTGTGAAATTAATCATGATTACACGTGGCTACCTACCAGCCTAGAGAGAGCTTAAGTGTCATACCCTTTATTTCCAAAATAAATGTTGTATTAAAACTTTTATATTAAATCTAATATAATAAAATAATAGACAGCAATTTTACGTTTTTATAACAATTTTGGAAAATTTAAACGAATAGTCCACGACTTACACTCCTACAAAGTTTAATAATAGTCTAACATTCCCCCGGGTTAAGAGGATTTCTCTTCATGTGGACAAGTAGGTCATCTCAGTAGGTCATCATTTTCAGATTGTTTGTTTTTTCCAAGTTATTGTCAACAGGGGCCGGTTGAAGTGGCTAAAGGCGTTACCCTTTCTGTTAGGACACTACTGTATCTCTGGGGTTTCAGGTCTGTGCTAAATCGCACAATCCCAGGGGTGTAATTGGTTTGGGCCAGGTAATTCACTTGATACTCCGCCGCCAACGCGCTAACGTTGCCTAGGAAGCTAAAGAGCACGATTTTAATACGGTAGAGTCAGAAATTTGGAATTAGAAGAGCCGAAAGCTTTTTGTGCATTTGCTGCTGATGCTAGTACAAACGGAAGCCCAGAGGCTCTAAAGGCGGCAGTAGGCATCACGGCCAAGTATGTCTGTAAGTTTTCATCCTCCAGGACTAAATTATTTCTCCATAAAAGAAAACAGGTCAAAATTCAGACAGATAAATTCCCCGGGCCGCCAATTAAACAGGTACGGGAGGGGCGTTGGCATTTGGACGCTGAGCGGGACAAGGGACAGGTTTACAAATGTGGCCAAATCCTCAACCATCCTGAGATATTATCACAAAAACTCTGAAAATAAGCGGTTCGAAGAAGAGAGTATAATAAGTGGCTCCAGTGGATAAAGTCGGAAGGCACTGGATCTCTATGAGCTCCTAGAATCAGTGGGGCATATCCTATTGAAAGGTCATTTTATTCTCAATCACGAAGAACTGAAAATTGAGGAGGAAAAAATGCAAGTAACCTCGGTCAACGTGCAACTCAAAAACAAATGTTTCAGAATAGCAGCAATTTACTGTCCCCCGAGACATAACTTGAAGCAAGATGACTACAAAAGTCTTTTGAAAGGCTAGGAAGCAACTTCATTATCGGAGGAGACTATAATGCCAAAAATACATACTGGGATCACGGTTAACAACAACAAAAGGTAAAGAACTGTATGGCAGCAGCAACTATACTCAAGTGCGATTTCTACTCGTCTGGCAGGCCTACATATTGGCCCACTGAATCCCAACAAAACCCCTGATCTAATTGACTTCTTTGTAAGCAGAGGTATCTCAAGCGGATACATAAACGTAGAGGATAGTGACGACTTACCATCTGATCATTCACCCATTATCGTAACAATCAGTGAAAAAGTTATCCTGAGAGAAAAACTCCAAGTTTGTTCAATAGGAAAACTTCTGGTCCTGTTTCCGTCAACAACTGGAAACAACTATAAACCTGAAAGTACCAATGAAAACCCCTGAACAAATAGAAGATGAACTTGACCTCTTTATTGATAATATACAACAAGCAGCCTGGCAAAATACACCAGTAACTCAAAACAACAATTGTGACAATCAAAAATTGTATCCATTGGAATTGAGAAATTTACTGAATGGCGAAACGAAAAGCGAGGAGAAAGTGGAAAAATAATAGAACATCCGAAAACAAAACAATACTAAACAGATACGCAAACAAACTTAAACACCTAATCAGAACCATGGAAAATGAATCAGTTGATCACTTTCTAACTACACTGACTGCGGAGAAAGATACGGAGTACTCTCTCTACAAGGTTACCAAAAACTTGAAACGTCCCAAAGTCCTCTCACCTCCAATCAAAAAAGGAGGATGGAACTTGGGCCAGAAGTAATATAGAGAAAGCAGACCTTTTTGCTGAACATCTCTTCGAAACTTTTCAACCATTACCAAATCAAATACCAGACGAAAATACAACTCGGACGGAAAAAATTGACGAACTCGAAATACTTCCAGTGACACTGAAGGAACTTAAGGATGAAATAAAAAGCAACATTAATGCAAAAAAAAACGCCCGGCTACGACCTGATATCAGGTCGTGTAGTGAAAGAGCTCCCCGATAAAGCAGTGATGAAATTGCTTCACATTATCAATACTACATTTAGACTGAAACACGTACCTTCCCAATGGAAAGTTGCTGAAGTCATCATGATCTCCAAACCAGGAAAATCACCAAATGAGAAGACGGGTTATCGACCAATATCGCTCCTCCCTGTTATGTCAAAACTATTTGAAAAATTGCTTCTTAAACGTCTCAAACCATTGATAGAAGATAGAAATTTAATTCCAAATCACCAATTCGGATTCAGAAAAAACATTCAACCATAGATCAAGTCCATCGAATCACTAACATAATAGAAAAGGCCCTCGAAGGTAAGAATAAAATATGTGCTAGTATCTTCTTGGATGTGGCACAGGCCTTTGACAAGGTTTGGCACGAGGGGTTGGAGTACAAACTGCACAGAGATCTCCCAAAACAGTACTACTTACTGCTAAAATCCTACCTTGAAAACAGACATTTCAGGGTGAAGCAAGATGACCAATACTCTGGCTTGAAGCCAATAAAAGCTGGAGTCCCGCAAGGGAGTGTCTTAGGGCCAGTCCTTTATCTACTGTACACAAGGGACTTACCCCCAACGAGAAGGTACAACTGTTGCCACCTTTGCAGATTATACGGCTATCCTCTCCGTCGATGATGATATCGAAGCTGCAACTAGTAATCTACAGAAGTCAATCACTGAGGTTACTAAGTGGACCAAGATGTGGAGAATAAAGTTGAATGAATCAAAATCAGTTCACATCAACTTTACTAACCGAAAAATTCCTGTCATGGATGTTGAGATCAATTCAAATAAAATACCCCATACCGATGCAGTTAAATATTTGGGTATGACCCTCGACTCCAAATTAAACTGGAAAAAACATATAGAAAAGAAAAAAGAGGAAATTAAATCAAATTCAGAAAGATGTATTGGTTGATGGGAAGCAATTCTCGTCTCTCTCTCCACAATAAACTGCTTATTTATAAGCAGATCCTTCGCCCTATCTGGACCTATGGAATTCAGTTATGGGGCTGTGCCAAAAAATCAAACATTAACAAAATTCAAACCTCCAAAACAAAATACTGAGAAGTATAGTGCGTGCACCTTGGTACATGAGGAACGATGATATTCATCGAGACTTGGGGATGGAAACAGTCCACGAAATTATCGCAAGGTACTCAAGGAGGCACGAACACGCCTCCACAATCATGAGAACCTGGAAATGCTCTACGTTTTGGACAACGAAGATGAACTCCGGCGACTCAGCGAAAAAAAACCACTGGACTTAGTTAGTGCTGTTAAAGTGCAGTTATAGCTCAGTGTTGAAGATTCTGTTATGAGAAGGGACTGCGTTTTACTGTAAACGGGCTCTCAAGGAGTGTAATAATGATATGTAATATTGCTAGATGGATTGTATTTAATATTCAGTTGCAATAATAAATCACGTTGAAAAAAAAAAAAAAAAATTTTATTCTCAAACGTGCAGAAGGTTTGCTAGAGTTGCTGACGCCTGAGGATGACGGAACGCGGAGGTGTTAGCAGACGCGTTGAATGTAACATACTTCCTTCTCAAGCCTGGTAGATCTTGCCAATATCTTGCTCGCTCATTTCTTTCCCAGTTGTAACCACTTTCTGTAAGCAGGTTTCCGTGGTTCCCAGGTTCGGTTCCGTCCCTGTTGGTAGGGACCTACTTCCGTCTCAGGCCTGGTAGATCTTGCCAGTGTCTTGTGAGTGTTGACTCGCTCATTTCTTCCCAGTTGTAACCACTTTCTGTAAGCAGGTTTTCGTGGTTCCCAGGTTCGGTTCCGTCTCTATTGGCAGGGACTCTGATATTCTTTTGGCAGATGATCAGCAATTTCATTACGCTCATGACCTTCGTGTCCGGGAATCCAAAAAATGTTGACCTGATGGTTGATCTGGGCTACTTTTTCTTGAGGTATTTGTGAATTCCCAGTCCAACTTCGAACTTACTGAGTATGTAAACTTTGACTTGCGTCTCCGTGCACCGCCTCGAGGGATTCCGAATGCACTCTGACGGCAGTTTTGTGAATCAGGACTTAGATAACAGTGATAAATGTTTGATTAATAATTTTTGTTGTGTCGTCCGTTTGCTATTTGTGCTGTCCCGTTTCAAATAATTCCGTCTTCTCATTGCTTTATTCATCCGGCTCATTCTCTGATTTCTTTCTGGCTCGCTGTTCTGTTCAAGTGAAATAAGAGACACTTTTTGCTCGGCATGAGTCGTAGAATCTCAACTTCAGTCGTAGAATCCCAGTGTCAGTTACGTGAGTTAACACCCCGTATAGAAAATAGTAAATCGTTGTGCGATAATTTTCACCTTTCTTACATCATGAATCTACAGGTCGAAATTTACTGAATTGATTGAATTTTTAATCAACTAGTTAAATGTTGTGATATTATACTTTGGAGGTGTCATGATTCATCCAGTTTTATTGTAACTCTTCTCATATTGTTACCATATGTTCAACTTCAAATTCCTAGAAATTCCTATCTTGTATTGCAATCTACCGTTTTATTGTGAATTATAAAGCCTTATTTACAAAGGTATTATTACAATTTATAATTCACAATAATGGATAAATTTCTGAAACCGGAGAAGTTTGACGGTGATCCACACTCGCCTACAGCAACTCAAGAATGGAATTATTGGCTAAAGACATTTGAGAACTTTATCGCAGCTTTCGAGGAGATCGACAATCAAAGTAAGCTAAGGTTGCTCATTAACCACATTTCTCCTTCTGTGTATCTCTTGATTGCGGACAAGGACTCATACGATGCAGCCATTGATGCACTAAAAGCCATCTACGTGAAGCCAGTAAACGAAATATTTGCTAGGCACAAACTGGCTTCTCGTAAACAGTCTCCTGACGAATCAATCGACCAATACAACCAAGCTTTGCAACAATTGAGCAAAAGCTGTGAGTTCACGGACGTAAATGCAGAAACTCATCGAAATACGTACGTTCGTGACTCGTTTATTCGTGGTCTTAACTCTCATCAAATTAGGCTGAGACTATTGGAGTTCAACAAGCTAACTCTCGATGAAGTGATTGAAAAAGCACGTGCTTTGAATCTGCTAAGAATCAATCAGCTTCATACTCTTCAGAGCTAACTCTCAATGCCTCTTCTTGTGTTCCTCAGGATATTGATGATTCATCGGAAAGAATTCGCTAATTTGGCCTCAGCCAAGACCAACAATTTCAAAAATCAAAAATGTTATTTTTGTGGTCGGCAGCGGCATAAGACTCGACAGCAGTGCCCCGCTCTGAATGACACTTGCGAAAAAATGCCAGAAGACAGGTCACTGGCAAGTCGTCTGCAAATCAGGTAAAAAAGCTTCATCATCATCAGCACTTATCGCAGCCTCCACAGTTCTCGACAAAGCTACAGTGCCGATTCAGGTAAATAATAATCCTACATTCGCTTTGATAGATACAGGAAGCTCTGAAACATTTATATCTAAGTTCTTTGCGGAAAACTGCAAGCTTAAAATGTATCCTACAACCGGTAAAGTCTCCATGGCTTCAACAACTCTAAGCAAGCCTATTTCTAATTACTGCATCGCTCACTTAGAGTTATTAGGCCACCATTACGCAAAAACAAAACTCAGTGTACTACCCGATTTGTGTGCCAATGTTATTGTTGGGCACGATCTATTGAAACAGCATTCCGAGCTCAAGGTCTCGTTTGGTGGAACTAAACCTCCATTGACTATCAGTTACCTTGCTCCAGCAAAGATAGAACCTCCTCCCCTATTTGAATTCCTAGCTAACGATATCAAGCCCATAATAACCAAATCTCGCAGGCATTCTCAAGAAGACAATCGATTTCATTAAGAAAGACATCGAAAAACTACTTGCTGACGGAATTATTGAGGAAAGCAGATCTCCTTGGAGGGCCCAAGCGTTCGTTGTGAAAACCGATAATCATAAAAAGCGAAAGGTCATAGACTATTCCCAAACTATAAATCGATACACGCACCTCGACGCATACCCCCTACCTAGTCTCGAGGAAATAGTTTCTAAAGTCTCGAAAAATTCTGTGTTTAGCACGATTGATTTTAAAAGTGCTTACCACCAAGTACCTCTTCGAGAGAAGGATCGCCCCGTTTACTGCGTTTGAGGCATGTGGCCGTTTGTACCAATTTAGACGTCTGGCTTTTGGCTTGACCGACGGGGTACCCACCTTTCAGCGAGTTATCGATGACGTCATTACACACGAAAAACTCAAACAAACCTACGCATACCTTGATGATGTTACGGTTTGTGGTAGGAATCAGGAGGAACACGATCGAAATCTCAAGCGCTTCTCAGATGTAGTCCTAAAATACGGTTTCACCATCAATCAGGAAAAAAGCAAATACTCCCAAAGGTCTATAAACTTACTAGGCTATAAAATTGAAAATGGAACTATATCCCCTGATCCTGATCGCCTCAAGCCTCTCCTCAAACTCCCACCTCCAGATAGTCGGAAGTCCCTTGAAAGAACGATCGGGATGTTCGCACACTATTCCAAATGGGTTCCTAACTATTCGGACAAAGTTAAACGCCTTATCAATTCAAGAACTTTTCCCTTGGCACCTGAAGTCATATCAGACTTTGAACAACTTAAAACAGAGATCTCTAAGGCTGTAGTGAGCACTATAGATGACTTGGAACCGTTTGTTGTTGAAACCGATGCCTCTGATTATTCAATTTCAGCCGTTTTATCACAATGCGGGCGGCCAGTTGCATTCTTTTCACAGAAACTCAACGACAGCGAGCGGAGACATTCGGCAATCGAGAAAGAAGCTTATGCGGTTGTCAGCGCCCTGAAAAAATGGAGACATTTCTTACTCGGAAGATTTTTCAAAATCATTACTGACCAGCGCTCCGTTTCGTTCATGTTCAATATGACACATCAGAACAAAATCAAGAACGAAAAGATACAGAGGTGGCGGTTGGAGATGTCCTGTTACAATTATGAGATTATTTACAGGCCGGGGAAACAGAATCAAGTAGCTGATACATTCTCAAGGGTTTGCAACGCAACTCAAATTGACAAATTATTCTCACTCCACTGTGACTTGTGTCACCCCGGAGTGACTAGAATGATTCATTGGGTTAGAACTCGTAATTTGCCTTATTCAGTCGAAGACGTCAAAAAGATGACTGCATCGTGTCCATCCTGCAACGCCATAAAACCTCAATTCTTCAAGAATTCCAAATTCACCCTAGTGAAGGCCATGCATCCTTTTGAGAGAATCAGTATGGATTTAAGGGTCCTCTTCCTTCAAAATCGAGGAACAAATACCTTCTAACGATCATCGATGAGTATTCTAGGTTCCCTTTTGCTTACCCTTGTCCAAACATGAACTCATCAACAATAATTGACTCGCTTGTGGACCTTTTCACTACTTTTGGTCTACCTTCATACATCCACACTGATCGAGGAACCTCATTCGTATCCAAGGAGCTACAGGAGTTTCTCCACACCCGAGGAGTAGCCACTTCCATGTCTGCACCTTATAATCCCAAGGGAAACGGCCAAATTGAACGGGAAAATGGCACGATTTGGCGCACTGTGTTGCTTGCTCTCAAGCACAGAAAATTGGATCCTTCGGATTGGGAATCAGTGCTACCCGATGCACTCCATGCAATTCGATCGCTGTTGTGCACTGCGACCAATGAAACGCCTCACGAGAGGATGTTCCGGCATAACAGGAGATCAGCCAGCGGCGCTTCGCTTCCAACTTGGCTTTCACCTTCAAAGAAAGCGCTGATGAAAAAGCACGTACGAACCAGTAAGTACGATCCTCTGGTCGAAGAAGTCGACATCCTTGATGTCAACCCACAGTATGCCAGGGTTCGCCTCGCAGATGGACGTGAGACAACGGTGTCATTGAAACATCTCGCACCTCACGGTGGAATGATCATTGAGCCAGAATCTGGCGGTACCAAGCCAGAGGCTGAACAACAAGACGTCGAACCTGACCTAGAACCAGGAGAAAACCAAGACGCTCTAGAGAGAATTCAACAGACGCCAGCGGACATTGGACCACTGCCTCATGAAAATTCCTTGCGACGTTCTACCAGAGTACGTCGTACGCCTGCCCATTTGGAGGACTATGAACTAGAATTTTAAAGGAAGGAAGAATGTCATGATTCATCCAGTTTTATTGTAACTCTTCTCATATTGTTACCATATGTTCAACTTCAAATTCCTAGAAATTCCTATCTTGTATTTGCAATCTACCGTTTTATTGTGAATTATAAAGCCTTATTTACAAAGGTATTATTACAGGAGGTCTACCTAGTCAAATCACTAAAAATAAAGACACTTTTTTTTATATTGCTTGTGTATTTCTATTATTCGTTTTCGTATTCCTACATTCTTCTAACTGTCGCTTTGCAATAATGTTATTGATTCGCGGGAGCAAATAAGGTTTGGTGTAGGTATTTATAATATAAATAGAATATAATAAATAATAATAATAAATAGAATGTATTCAGAGAGCTCTTCCTAAATGAGCTACTGCCAGAAGGGACTTATAGACAAAAATATCCAATCCACTGTCTTGTCTTATAGGATACTAGATAATATTTTTGTATCCTACAAGACAAGACAGTGGATTGGATATTTTTGTCTATAAGTCCCTTCTGGCAGTAGCTCATTTAGGAAGAGCTTTCTGAATACATTCTATTGATCTGAATCGGTAATATGAAGTGATAACTAGGCTGTTACACCTATATTAGAACGAGGGGATAAAGAGACGTTGGGGGATAAATATAGAGACGTTGGGGTTACAGAGAAGAAATTTAGACAAACTTGGAGAAATTTCAAAACATTTTGAAAAGGAGGAAATTAATATTTATCTTGCCTCAAAACAGTACTCCTTTATTGCCGTTACTTTCCACCTACTTTCTTTTTGACATCTATTTGAGCCAGAATGAATCTTCGTGATTAAATATTAGGACCGGTAGTTGAGACCTTGAGTTGGGCTTTTTTTTTCTCTATCATTGATAAAATAATGATTGTACGTGGAAATATTCCGGTATTTCGGTGCCTCATGGGAAAAATCAATAAATTCAAAATCAATAAATTTCGATTTCACCACAAAGAAAATACTTTATCTGTTTGTTATAGAATGCAAATTGTCGTTCTGGCCATTTTCCCATTCATAATCCCTTAAACATTAACTTACACCCTACTTCACATCCTCGTTCCATTACTCACACCTAGTAATTCCCGTAAATCACATGCCTATGATTTATTTTTCTATCTCATTGATCAGTAAATAATACCTAATACAAAAATGATCAACTCTCGCAACATCATCTCCGGTCATCATCATCCACGACTTCACCATCATAATCACTAAATGTTTGGCATAGCTCCGGTCAAGACATTAAAATTAGGAGAGTTTGAGTTGAGGTGAACTTTCTCGCAGCTCCGCAAGAGCGCATTCGGAATCCCTCAGGGCGGTGCACGGAGACGCAAGTGTAAACTTTGACGCTCTTTTTTTTTTAAATTTTTTTTTTTTATATTTTTTTTTTTATTGGCTTTGAAAAGAATTTCATACAGCCGCATTACGACAGGTGTGATAACATTTGGTTACAATACAATTGTTTTTAGTTCATGAATAATAATAATATGACTGTAGGTAATCTATTTAAACTGAAATGTTCATTTCTTTCACAAAATTACAAAGCCGAATCATGGTCTCGCTGTCACCCTCCATGAGTATGGCATCGAGGTTGAAGGGCCGACTTATATTTGGCTGGATGTTCCGCAGGGACTCCTCTCGTGGACCGTGATGGGCTGGGCACTCCAGAATTAAGTGCTCTGCGGTTTCCTCTGAAACTAGGCAGTGTCTGCAAACAGGTGACGTGGTGTTGCCGATTTTGTACTGGTATGAGTTTTTGTTGGCATGTCCGGTTCTCAATCTCGATATTATTCGGTAAAATGTTTTTGGCTTTATATCCGTGATACCCTGGAACCAGCTGCATTTCTTTGGAGTTGGGAAAAGGCTTTTGTACCGATTTCCTGCGTGATAGGCCAGGTGTTTTTTCTTCCAGCGGCTCAACATTAGGGTGTTAGCGAAAGGCTTAAGGTCTGAGCTAGGATAGCTGTTGGAAGGTGCTGGTTCTGGGAGGATCGCAGCTCTTTTCGCTTCAGCATCGACTACGTCGTTACCTGTTATTCCTGAATGGCTCTTTATTCAGCATAATATTACTCTTCGTCCCCTACTTTTCAGTGTGCATATTTGTTGGGCTATTGCTGCCTCTATTCTAGTGAGCTGGGAGGTGAGTTTCAAATTTTCCAATTTCGATACTGCGCTTTTTGAGTCTGTCATGATCACTATTTTTGTATGTATGAAGTTATTGGTTGTTACATATTGGAGCGCCTGAAGAATAGCATAACTTTCTGCAGTGAAGATTGAGGATTTGTTCCAAAGGCTGAATGCTCTGGTTTCCTCGTTGGTGTAGTCAAGAAAGCGCATCCAACATGGCCACTGTGGAGTGAGCCATCTGTGAAGATAATTAAGCCATTGGGCCACTTGGATAGGGTTAGTTCCTGGAATCGTTGAGGGTTTGAACGGAGGCCAACATAGAATGAGTTGGGCAATTGCAAAATATTAATCGGGTTCTTAAACAGAGTGTAGGGGACCGAGAAGGTGTAAGGTATATTGGTGTGCTCAAGCCATTGTAAATCGTTACTGCGGTCAGTGAAGCTTTCGCATATTAACGGAGATGGTATCTTCGTCCAAAATCGATGAGAGAGATTATCCATTATTGACATTAGATATATCCATTATTGACACTCTTGAGATGCTTATTCAGAATTCCATGGACCTCCGCTTGAATGATCATGGCATTCGTCCCTAGAGACACTACCAAGCTGGCCGAAGGGCCATACCCCAGATCTTTTACACATGACTGGTCCATCTGTGTACAATACTACCTAGCTAGGTGCAAGTTTAGGCATCACCTCTTTCAAATGGTCTCTGTCATTGATAAACACCTTAAAAGGTATTTCAACGTTTTGTTTCCCTATCATAATATCAGTGACTGTCAGAGTCATTCCACCTTCATATATATCGAGAATTCTGAGTTGGCTGACGATGCATACTTTTTTTGGTTTAATCTGGACAACTCCTAGAGGCCCATATACAATAAAATCTATTGGCAATAGCCTTGCAGCCTTAACCTAAATACCTGTCAAATACTTTATTAATTTCAATTCTAAGCTGTTTCTACAATGAACTGAAGAGAAAGAATAAATCCTCACACAATTTGCTCATTCCACCTCTTCGAATTCCCGGGGCATGTGAAGGGTCTTACGTCGAGTACGAGCTGACAAGTTCTGCTCCCTTTGCAAAAGGAGAATCAGTCCAAAGCAAATCTTGTTGGCACAACATGACATGTTGAATGTAATTCACTCTGATACGACACCTCTCAGCCGACACCATCCCAACATTTTTCCTCCATTCTATTCACCCTCAACCCTGAGCCACTGGGAATCCTCAACTGTCGATCCACCCGCTGGGGAAAAATGCAAACTCACTTTCATTCATCTCATTCAAATCTCCTTTCGTCTACCTGTTTACATTTTAATGTACGTCTTCTTCCTTGTTCGGTCTTTCTCTTGTGTTGGAGGTAGCATAATCACTTTTCTGTAGGCCCAGGAAAAGGGTAGAATTTTAGAAAGAACTAGAAAGACCCAGAAGTGCATTATGGCCGGGAAAGAAAATGTAATTGATTGGCAAAGGATAGGATTACTAGCTCGTAGCCCATTCAATTACCTACGTAATTAACAATTTATTTTGGTTTGGTTTGGAATTAGTCAATTTTAGTTTGTTGGAGCCAGTGGGGTAACTGATTGTAAGTAGGTACTCAGGAAGCCCTACCTACATGTACCTATTACTGGTTATCCTAGGTGATCGGAATTAGATGATATTGATAGATAATTCGAAGGACCACCCCCTTTTGAATCTAGGGAGAACAGATACCTATGTGAAAAGTGATAAGAGAGATTAGATGTGAAGGGTGATAAGGTGATAAGAGCCAGAAAAGAGTTAGACTTAGAAAAATAGGGTAATATATTCAGAAACACTACGTGCTGAAGAAGGTGCAAATAACAGGTAGAAATGGATAAGAGATTGGTGCTACCTATTCCTATCTACCTACTCTTAAAAGTGGCCACTGTAGAAAGATGATGAGAAATTGCAAGGTTGTTGTTATGCATGCATGTCTACCCCACTTGGGTGTTCAAATGTTGTTATTACAATGAAAGTTGCTGTTCTTATTTATACTGGGGAAGGTGAAAGTTTATAAGATGAAAGGGTTTACAGAAGAAGTTCCTTGACGTGTAGATACGTGCGTAGGTGCGTGTTCCAGATCCAAAGATAGCAACAGGTTGCAGTGATGAAGAGGGGGGGTGCGGGTCATGCAAAATTATAGGTATTTAATTACCCAACTTACAGGTGATCTCAGAAGGGCGTGAGTACCTGATGACAGTTTGCATACCAAGACGGAGATTGAGTATGATGTGGGATCCAACAGCAGGAGCAGAGTGCCCATCCAGGTGATAAGCTTCAGAAAACCGGGTGCCAAAGCCGGTGTAGAGCATGCCATGAGCGGTGAGATACGAATCACACGATAAATACGGAAAGCTAGCGCTAGCACTTTATGTTACAAGGTTGTGCGATATAGGTGATCGCCACAACAGATCGCGACGTCGCGGACAAGAGAAAAAAGGCAGGTACATGGAGAATTATACATTTTTCAAAGTTGAAAGGCAAGAGGCAAAACGAACAGGAGAGAAGCTGGTGTAACACAAGGACGAAAAAATGGCTGCGGTGACGTCACATTTCAGCCCAAACCCAACTGAGGCACAATCACGCACTGGTCACTGATCTTATTGATATGTTGCCCAGCATTGCATAATAATATAAAGAAAATATACATGCATTGATATTTATGCATAAGAGCATTAAAAGAAAGATATAAGACAAAACAACCATGCACAGAGAAGGAATAGAATGCAAGTGATGGTAGCACATCAGACATAGGCTCGAAAATACACGTATCCTTATTCACCCATTCCTAATCAGTAGTAACTGTGATAAGAAGACAGTGATAAAGACAATAATAATGGTTTTGTGCCTAGTTAGTGTGGTGTTTGTGAATTTAGTGCACTTTCGAGGATATTTCCTCCCCTTTTTCTGAAGTGAGTCGAAAATACGATTCAGGCGTAAACATACTCCCCCCTATTTTCGACTCTCATTGACCATCAGAATCTGTATATGAATTGGTAACATGCAAAGGAATGAGGTTTACAGAAGAACGTTTAAAAATGCCTGTCCGGGTTTTGATGGACACCACTCGTACCGTTCCATCGCTTCCAGGATGGACTTCAACCACTCGACCCAATGGCCAGTGTGCTGGGGATGTGTTGACACCTCTTACAATGACAACATCGCCAATCTTTAGATTTGGAGCAGTCTTTGTCCACTTGCGTCGTTCCTGCAGGGAAGTCAGGTATTCGTTTGTCCATCGCTGCCAGAAATGTTGTACTCGCTCGCGAAGAAGCTGCCACCGGTCCAGTCGATTGGTTGGCACATCCGAGAAGTCCGGCTGAGGTATCGCATTGTGGGTTGGCCAATAATAAAATGACCCGGTGTCAACGCCTCGGCATCGTCGGCAGACTCAGATAGCGGTTGCAAAGGACGCGAGTTCAGGATTCCCTCGATCTTGATGAACACAGTGTGGAGCTCACTTTCTGTGAATGGCTTGTCACCCATTGTCTTTCGCAGATGGGTCTTCGCTGACTTGACTGCCGACTCCCAACTACCTCCAAAGTGAGGAGAACCTGGAGGATTGAAGCTCCACTCCACTGAAAGATGAGAGGTGTGGTTCACAATAGAAGATTGGTTATCAGAGTGAGTTAACCACTCCTGCACTTCACGAAGGTAACCGGCTGCACCAACAAAGTTGGTTCCACAATCGGAATAAACCTTTGCTGGAATCCCACGTCGTGCAACGAAGCGATCAAACGCATCCAAGAATGCCTCCACAGTCAAGGCATTGCACAGCTCTAAATGTACAGCTCGAGATGCCATGCATATGAATATGCAAAGGTAGCATTTATGGTTTTGGCATTACGACGCGGAGACTCACGACAAACAAACGGGCCAGCAAAGTCCACTCCAATCTGCATGAAAGGCCGAACACCACTCACTCTAGATATAGGAAGGTCGCCCATGAGAGGTTGCACAAAGGCCCTGCTATAACGAGTACAAATAACACAGTGCAGCTTATGGAGTCTCACCAAATTCCTCGCTTTAGGTATCCAATACCTTTGCCTGATAAAGGCAAGCATTGCTGTAGGTCCAGGATGCTGGTTCTTCTTATGGATATAATCAATTATAAGATTTGTGAGATGAGATCGACCTGGTAGCAATATTGGATGTCGCTGATCGATAGACAGTGGTGCATTGGATAAGCGACCACCAACCCTGATAATGCCTTCATGGTCCATGAAGATTGCAAGTCGACGGAGTTCGTGAGGTAAGGCATCCATATCCATGCGTTTGAAGGCTGCAGGGAAATAGTGTTGCTGGAATACCTTGATTAAATGAGTGTGAGCATCATCAAACTCACGAGATGATAGAGGTCCAATCTTGCGCCTTCTCCGTTTCTCTTGGGAATTCGACAATTGGCGATAAATCGTCGAACAAGGCCCAGGACTCGGGTAAGCCTGGTGAAGGACGAGTAACGCTCTGCAGTCATTAGGATGTGATTACGGCCCTGAACAGTTACCAAGGCATTAGTCTCCACAGACTTGGTCTCCGGAATCTCGACACTCCGCACAGTCTGTGAGATAGGCCACTGATCAGGAGGCGTGGAGCACCATGATGGTCCTGACCACCAGAGATCATGGCAAAGCAACGCAGATGGCAATACTCCTCTCGATCCCACGTCGGCAGGGTTGTCGACTCCACTTATGTGGTACCACATGTCCTGCGATGTCACGGCCAATATCTGTTGGACACGATTAGAGACATATATCTTGAGTTGATGAGCAGGCATCTTGATCCAAGATAAAACAATAGAAGAATCAGTGAAACAGAAGATAGAGAGAATGTTGAGATTAGCGATGAGTGGCTGAAGTGATTGTATCAGCTGAGATAATAACAGCGCTCCGCAGAGTTCCAGTCTAGGAACTGTCAGAGACTTCAAGGGCGCCAACCTCGTTTTAGCCTTGAGAATGGACATGGATGCAACACCATTCTGTGTTCCATGAAGATAGGCAATTGCACAGTAGCCCTTTTCAGAAGCATCTGAGAAGCAAACAAGACGATAAACAGTATCAGTTCTGACAAGGAGTCGAGGTATTGTGATTTGAGAAAGCATGGAGAAGTCTCCAAGGAAGTCATCCCAACGAGCCTTCACCTGATCTGGGACTTCCTCATCCCACGTGATGCCACTTTTCCAGGTCTCCCGGAGAATATTCTTGGCAAAAAAGACCACTGGAGCAAGATAACCCAGTGGGTCGTAAAGACGGGCTATAACTGATAGGATGCTGCGCTTGGTACTACCATATTCCGGTTGCTGAATGCTATATTTAAAGGCATCAGCCTGCGAATCCACGTCATTCCAAGGATTTTGATGACAGAACTAGTGGTCTCATCATTACAAATCTCTACAGGTTTTTGCTCAACGAATTCATCAAGGAGTGGAGGGTAATTAGAGTTCCACTTACCCAACTCAAAACCTCCTTTAGCCAACAAGTCAACCACTTGTTGCTTGAGATGAATGAGGTCATCAGGTGAGTCACTTCCTGTGGCCACATCGTCCACATAGATACATTCAGCGATAGCCTTGGCACCATCAGGATAATTGCCACCCTCATCCAGGACAAGCTGCTGAAGGACACGCTGGGCCTGAAACGGTGAGCTACGCAGACCATATGTCACTGTGTTTAACTCATAATATGAGATGGGATCGTCTGGGCTGAATCTCCAGGCAATCTGCTGGAAATGTCGCTCAGCAGGGTTAACCAGAATTTGCCTGAACTTTTCACGATGTCACATGTGAAAACATACTGAAATCTTTCGAAAGTTCAAACGATGGTTCCGATATCTGCTTGCAGCTTTTGACCAGTGTGAAGATGGTCATTCAACGATCCAGTTGAGGTGCGAAAAACTGGCATCGAAAACAACCCGAAGTTTGCCCTTGCCTTCTCCATCCAACTTGTAGATAGGATGATGCGGAATTAGTATGATGGGTTAGATGTTGCAAGAGACATGTGATTGAGGTTAAGATATTCTGCCATGAAGGCATGGTAGTCAACCCGGAGCTGCTCGTTCTTAAGCAGTTTTGCCTCCAAGGCATGAAAACGATTGATTGCCACTTTGATATTAGGCTTGATATTAGGTAATTGCGAGGTAAAGGGTAAGGAAACAACATATCTCCCCCCATTGAGGCGATAATGCGAGTGCAAGAAGTGCTCTTCACACTCCTGATCCTCAGGTGATAGAGGCGTAGAGATAAGGTTTGGTTCCTCTACTTCCCAAAATTTCTCAAATGGGAAAGAGGGATCAGTTAGAGATAGCAAGGCAAAAGATTGGTTTGGTTCAGAGGAACAGTTAAACCGTCCAATGACTGTGAAGCCGAACACGGTTTCCATCAAGCGTGGCCCATTATCATGAATGGTGAAAGGAGCGCTGGTAACAACCTCTGGATACAAGTCAGCACCAATCAGGAACGAGATAGGAGATGATACAGTGAAGCTAGGATCGCTAAGGTTGTATGATAGGTAATCAGTCCATTCAGCAGAGTCTAGATTAGCCTGAGGAAGTGATGGTGTGATCGACGGTACTACTATAACTTCGGTACAAAGCGTTGCAGTAGATGGGGGTTTAAACGATATGTTTAGGCAACCACTGATGTTTTTGAGTGGTGACCCATTAACCCCTGAGATACGTCCACGATAAGGTCTTGTGGATTTGCCAAGCTTTTTAGCACACTGGTCTGTGATAAAGACACGTGGCTACCAGGGTCAAGAAGTCCTCTGAACTCCTGGGCTTGACCATATGCATCAATGATGGACGCACGAACAGTTTCCCAAGAGAACGCCGCAGGTCGATGAGGTATGGGTTCCAGCAAACTCTGGAGATCCTGAAGAAGATGATGGAGATGAACCCAAAGATTGCACAGGAGATAAGCTGCTAGATTCCTTAGGTCCTAGATGTAGATCACTATGGTGTCTGGATTTGCAAAATTTGCAAGACCATTTTGATTGACATTCCTTGGTTTTGTGGAATGGATGTAAACAATTACGACAACCAGACCACTGTCGCAATGAATCAAGACCGCTGAGCAGGAGTGGATGACTTGAAGGTAGGACAATTTACCAAAATGTGCTGCTGTGCACAGAGAGGGCACACTAGAGGAGGTGATTCCTTGTTAGCGGCTCTACCACCCTGCTGTTTTGATGCATGTGTATTGGTATGCAAGGCTTGGCTAAATTGTGGTTTAGGACTAAAGGAATTAGGCTTTTTAGGACCAGATACATTCCTAGTCACTGCTGGCTCTGATCTAGCAACAGGTTCAGACGTCACTTGCAGAACTTTGAACCTGCCTTGAACGAATTCCCTCAAGTCATTGAAGGAAGGGTACTCCTTGTTGATGATCGAAATCTCGAAGTCCTGTCTAGAGATTGGATCAAGGCTTCGAAGAGCTAGTTCACACAAAACATAATCAGCAAACTGAGGTATGTTCAAGGCTTTCAAGGATACAATGCTCTCAGAAAACATTCGATAAATAAGACTGAAGAGACTCAGCAGTAGGTTTACCCCCAACACCTTTGAAAGCCAACAACTTGTCAAGGTATGACCTAGCCTGCTTTCGTTTATTGTCATACACCAGTGTTACAGCACCCCATGCCTGGTTGAAATTTGCCTCAGTGACGGAGATAGATTTTACAGTATCCAAGGCTGGACCATCTAAATACGAAAGCAAGAAATGGAAACGCTCGGCATCAGATAAAGACGTCTCTTCGATTATTAACGAGGTAAACAGCTGCTTGAACGTTGGCCATGCACTGAAGTCCCCACGAAAAGGCTTAATATTGATCTTAGGAAGAATGGTCCTACTTTGAGATGTGGTACTAGAGAATTGAGCCGAGGTTCCAGCTCTGGAAATGTTGGCGCTAGCCGATGATGTGGATAGAGCAAGTATCTCCTCATGAAATCCAAATGCTTCATAATAGTAGGTCCTGACGTCACTGTAGTACTTCAAGTCAGCATCAGATGGGAAAGGAGGTGTGAGACTATGCAGATCTGCATAATCGATGGCAGCCTCCCACGCAGCATCAAACTTTCCATGGTGGCCTCAATGGTCCTCATCATACCAGAGAAAATGGACCTATCTCCTGGAGAGACCTTGGCTAGGCTACCCTTGTACGGATACCCCTAATCTCCAGACCCTTAGTTTCATAAGCCCGCTTGAGCTTGGCAAAGCCACGTACAGCAACATTAGGATCATCAGGCATTTTTAAGGTTTGATAAATACTAAAGTTACTATTCAAAATAATCAAGAAGTTACGAGGTTACCTATAAATCAATGATGGTCAATGCTACAATGCACAAAATTAACAATGAAACACAAGAATGTTACATGAACACCACACTGAATAAATATGAACATGAAATGACGATATGATATTTTATAATATTGATAATTATTAAATATAATAATATATGTAGGTACTGAATCCTATGCACTTAGTTCGGATCACAGCTGGATAGACAAAATGCACGTAGGTATTAATCCATAGGTCACTAAGTTCAGATCGTGGCTCGAAGAACCAAATGTTGGAGCCAGTGGGGTAACTGATTGTAAGTAGGTACTCAGGAAGCCCTACCTACATGTACCTATTACTGGTTATCCTAGGTGATCGGAATTAGATGATATTGATAGATAATTCGAAGGACCACCCCCTTTTGAATCTAGGGAGAACAGATACCTATGTGAAAAGTGATAAGAGAGATTAGATGTGAAGGGTGATAAGGTGATAAGAGCCAGAAAAGAGTTAGACTTAGAAAAATAGGTAATATATTCAGAAACACTACGTGCTGAAGAAGGTGCAAATAACAGGTAGAAATGGATAAGAGATTGGTGCTACCTATTCCTATCTACCTACTCTTAAAAGTGGCCACTGTAGAAAGATGATGAGAAATTGCAAGGTTGTTGTTATGCATGCATGTCTCAACCCACTTGGGTGTTCAAATGTTGTTATTACAATGAAAGTTGCTGTTCTTATTTATACTGGGGAAGGTGAAAGTTTATAAGATGAAAGGGTTTACAGAAGAAGTTCCTTGACGTGTAGATACGTGCGTAGGTGCGTGTTCCAGATCCAAAGATAGCAACAGGTTGCAGTGATGAAGAGGGGGGGGTGCGGGTCATGCAAAATTATAGGTATTAATTACCCAACTTACAGGTGATCTCAGAAGGGGCGTGAGTACTGATGACAGTTTGCATACCAAGACGGAGATTGAGTATGATGTGGGATCCAACAGCAGGAGCAGAGTGCCCATCCAGGTGATAAGCTTCAGAAAAACCGGGTGCCAAAGCCGGTGTAGAGCATGCCATGAGCGGTGAGGATACGAATCACACGATAAATACGGAAAGCTAGCGCTAGCACTTTATGTTACAAGTTTGTGCGATATAGGTGATCGCCACAACAGATCGCGACGTCGCGGACAAGAGAAAAAAGGGCAGGTACATGGAGAATTATACATTTTTCAAAGTTGAAAGGCAAGAGGCAAAACGAACAGGAGAGAAGCTGGTGTAACACAAGGACGAAAAAATGGCTGCGGTGACGTCACATTTCAGCCCAAACCCAACTGAGGCACAATCACGCACTGGTCACTGATCTTATTGATATGTTGCCCAGCATTGCATAATAATATAAAGAAAATATACATGCATTGATATTTATGCATAAGAGCATTAAAAGAAAGATATAAGACAAAACAACCATGCACAGAGAAGGAATAGAATGCAAGTGATGGTAGCACATCAGACATAGGCTCGAAAATACACGTATCCTTATTCACCCATTCCTAATCAGTAGTAACTGTGATAAGAAGACAGTGATAAAGACAATAATAATGGTTTTGTGCCTAGTTAGTGTGGTGTTTGTGAATTTAGTGCACTTTCGAGGATATTTCCTCCCCTTTTCTGAAGTGAGTCGAAAATACGATTCAGGCGTAAACAAG